>JARHVA010002953.1:100000-207500 GCA_037957365.1 Torreya grandis | reverse complement strand
CTTTATTTATTTGAAAATGATAAATTTGTTATTTATAGATGTGATATATGTGTGTATTTAATTTTATTTCAAATTATCAAACAAGAAGACCATTCTTATGATTGGTTATTTTTTGATTGTGTATTTATTGATATATAAATATTTTTTCAGCTATATTAGCTACTTGTGGTCCCTATAAATCATACTAGTCTTTTAATATTGATTTTTAATAGCTCTAATCTACATTGTGGTGCTTTTCATTTTGTGTCCAAATTGGATGGTTGTTATTATCATGGATCTTTGTATATTTCTTATTGGTTTTTTTTTTTTTTTTCAAAATTTACTAATCTAGTTATCATCAAGTTGTGTAAACTTTTCTCTCAATATATAAAAATCATTAAACCAATTTAAATTAATACCATGATAAGCGAAAAATGCCTTGCCTTTTATGTCCTCACAATGTTGAGGAGGATGATAATAATTATGAGGGAGAGTGATTAAATTAATAGATGATAATATATTTATAATATCATGTGGTCAATATATTAATCTATCAAACTATAATTATAATCTATTGTTGTAACTAATTTTGTTCACTTTATGTGATGCCTTGTAAAATGTATCATTTCATTTACCAAGGAACTTGACTTTATATTCCTTGATAAGAACCATCTCAAGTTTATCTTATATCTAATTAATAATTTTAATTTGATTCTTTATTTTATATGTTAACTCTAAATTTATTTATAAGATAATAATGGCTTTCTTGTATGAATGTGATTCCTTCTCAACAATCTTGTGTGATGTGCAGTTTATCTCATATTCATATTTGAACACATCCATGTATAATATCTCAAAAGAGGTGTAAATTATATTCATGGATATTTATTTTAGTGGAGATAAGAGTGCCACTTTAAATATAAATTATTTTTCCAAATTCAAGGGCTAATAAACTAAAGATTGCAAAGTATTTTTTAATTATAAGATGTAATAGTCAATGAGATCATTTTGACCTTTTTATAAAAAAATTATATGTTCCAATGTAATATTATTTACTATGTTATTATGATAATAAAATGGGAATGCATCCTCCAAATTTTTGAAGGGAGATAATGAGGAATTAAGTAAACTATAAAACCATGCCCAAGCATCTCTTGTGAGACTTATATGAAAATATTTGAGTAAAATACATCTATATTTCTCCAATTATTTTAAATAAATGGTGTATACATAAATTGAATACAAAGATATCCAAAACCATCAAACAATGGTAGTCTAGGCACATAAAAATTGTTTGCATATTGATGTTCATATGCAACTCATGTTAATGGTTTCCCTAGGATAAGATTGTCATTTACTTTCATACAACATGATCTACTTTGTAAATTGAGATCAATTACATGATTTTATATCTCTCTAATTCATGATGGATACAATGTGGGTAGCAGGAATTTTATTGGTTTGTAAAGGCTCACTTATGGGTTTAAATTTATCATCCATTTTAAATATTGGTATAATAAGAACATGATAGATTTTATTTCATGACTGGGAATTGATTTATAAGACAACATCAATATAAACTTGAGGATATTTTTATATCTTATCATTATGAATTTAAACAAAATTAGAAGCATGACTTTTCTCTTGATTTGATTCTAACAACTTAAGAGAGGGTAAACAATCTTCACAATTGGTATTATCATGTAACTCAAATTTAATGGGTAGAGGATGACTATATTGTGAATCATTATATAATATTTCATTATCATTGCATTGAAAATCTAAATTCACAATATTAATGTGTATTTGTAATTCACATTCAATGGCATATCATAACACTTCAAGAGATGGAGATCAAGTTATAACACTATTCATTTATTCCAAGAGAGGAGGGAGATGATCATAATATTCATTATCATTAACTTTGTGTAGAGGATAATGTGAAATATATGCATCTACATAATGTACCTTTCTTATGGAGGGATTAACACATTAATTTATAACATTTATTATTTCTATACTATGGCTATACTTTTATAATTTATATTTATTAATTTATTGGAATGTAAGAGCCAAGTTGAAAGGTAAATAATGTTACTTGATATTTTATTTCTCACATTTTAATCCTTGTGGGAGATTAATCTATAGAATGTATTTATTAAGAGGAATACAAGAGAATAATGTGTTTTGTGAAATTTCTAATTTAGCTAGCTCATTTTATTCTTCATTATTATATGATTTATGTTTATTTTTAAAATATTAATAATATCTATCAGTATCATATTTTTCATTATTTTAAAAATAATTATAATTTATACAAGTATGATCATTAGTTAATGTATCATTATAATCATCAGGTGTAACATTTCTATAAAAAAATATAAAAGATGAACACTATTCAACATTTCATATTTAGATACATATTTACAAGACATTTTAGGATTTTTTACCCATACTATAGAAAATATGACAAATATCAATCTCAATACTAATGAACAACAAATTATTTCATGAAAATTAAGGCTTTCAATGGGTGAAAATAGATATGGTTTGTTTACTTTGAAATCTCTCAGATATATTGATCTTAGTCATAAAAATTTAACATTGACGTGAATCCAAAAACTATGGAGGATTACATTTTTCCTTTAACCACACTACTATGTCTACAAGGTAAGTTTAGAGTAACATGATAGGATAAATGCTTATTAGTGTATTAGAAAAACAAATAGCTAAAGGATTCCTATATATGAGAACAAACCCTAAATTTTTCCTATGTACCATGAGGTATGTGTAAACTAAAATATATGAATAATTTTGTCTAATGGCTTGAGTATTGGTGAATTATCCCTTACACCATAACTTAGGTAAAACTACAGATTGCTTTGCCCATAACAACTCCCATGAATTTTAAAACTACCAAAACATAGTTTTTAGGAAAACAAAGAGAAGAAATAAAATGAAAAACAATGAAAAGTAAATATTTTTGTGTAAGTAAAAATTAAATTTTGAATCATAAATATCAAGTATAAAATCTCTTTAGCTTTTTTAAATTTAAAAAATAGCTAAAACCCTAGAGAAAAATTAAGGAAAATAAAGTAATGTTTGAAACATAATTAAACATTCACCAATTTGTTTTAGGAAATTTGTTATAAATAAAATATTTTTTTAGTGATTTATTATGTGTAAAATTGTAGTATAAAAATTCTACAGATATAAAATAATTAACTAATATAATTTTCACAAATTACTAAATCTCAAAAACTACTATTTTGGGAAAACACTTGGAAGAGATATACTTAGCTCACATGCAGATATCCATGTATTATTATAAACATTTAAAAATTAAAATTAAAAATAAAGGTGAATGTACACACTTAGGATCTAAATCAGAAAATAAAATCTTAATAGGTCCATTGTAAATAGATAATAGAGAATGTGTTCTAGTCTATTCACTGCATACTTATCCCAATTAATTTTGATAATATGTTAACATGAAAAGATAGATAAGTGATAATTATGGATATGACATATTACAGGTAGTATTATAATTTATTTATATACATGATAATTTTAATTGGATAGAAGTGCATTTCACCGTAGTCCATTAAATAAAAACTTGCCCATGTTGGCTATTACACTGAATTGGTTCTTTCACAACCTACATGAGCATTAACTAGGGTAGTGGATGTGTTATCATAACTAAAATGTCACATTATATTCCAAAAATTACAAAAACCTAGTTTTCTACACACAAATTGAATTATAATCAAATGGGGAGACTCATGTGAAATGTCTCGAGTTGGACTAGCCTTGATCAATCCTCATTGATTATACCAAGTATTTCACTACATTACCAATAATGTAAAGAGGGAATAAAATAAAATGTATTTATCGCACTTACTATGTGTGTGGAATGGTGAATGCAAGTATAAATTTTATGTTTCCTATTTTACTCTTGGCACAAGTATGTAGATGAAAATTTAGACTTGAATATAGATTTAATAGACCTATAGATAAAAAATGAAAATATTTCAATATGTTTTTAGAGTGATAAAAAAATTCATAAATGCCTTAGAGAATCCTTCTACTTATAGATGTTATTTTTTTAATTTGTTAACTATTGGCATGGAAAATACAACCCAAGATAAGACTTAATGGATAAAAATAATAATAAAATGAAACATTATTTAAAATAAGTTTTAAAAGTTACCCTTGGATAAGTTCATGCTAATATGATAGGGATATAGTCTAGTCCTATCTAGTTAACATGGAATTACCCAAAAGGATAATAGACCATGCATATTGATCCCTTTAACACAATGACAAGATAAATATCTAATAGACACACTTGAATATTAGAATAAATAAATGGCTCATATAAAATTTTCTAACATATTCTTCATTCACTATCAATATTTTATGTAAAAAGTTGTAATAAATGTAAGAACTTGTAAAAAAAATTGGTGTGTATAGAAATCGATATGGCCTACCCTTTTTATATCGACCTCGATAGGTGAAGGAATAAATATGAGATTCCATGTTGAGTAAAATTTTAAACACATTATGAGAGGGTTATTATAATTATGTAAACTACCTCTATTGATGAATAGAAAAATAAGCCTATTAGTAGTTTTCAAAACTATGGAACCCATTATATTGACTAAATTCTTAGTATCATTATCCTTATATTTAAAATGTTATTTTCTTTGAAATTAAAAATTAGAAGATGTGAGAAAGATGATATGTAAGTGTTTAACTATAGTGATTCCTTGACCCTTGAGATTATAAATCTTATGTTTTAGTGACTCATAATTATATGTCCCATGTCTATTTATAATATGATAAGTACTATGATTTCTTTCTTTGATGGCATAAACAAGTGATACATCAATGAAAAATGGAATGTAAAATAATGAAGTTATAAAAAAGTAACATTTTTAATAGAGCACTTGGTTTGTTTTGTAAAAAATTTACTTATAATGTTTTTTCATGATACATATATGATAATACTTATATGATTGATTGAATTTGATAGAGGTATTAGATATTCATTAGTTATACATTATGTAGTGTGTAGTATTTCTTGTCGTCAGTTCATACTAGATTTTAAAAGCTATTAATTCACTAATTCACTTATTATGAGAGATAGCTAATATAGATAATCATAATTATTTTTAGAGATTTTATTGTCATTATCATCAATATTATCCTGAATAATCACATTATCCAAATATTATGCATTGGCAAAAAAATAAAGATTTAGTGTGTTCTTATTTTGTGTATCAATATTATGTGGAGTTTTTTTCATCATTTCTTGGTCAAGTGGTAAGTTTGGATGTAACAGATTTTGATTATATTTGTATCTCTCTCATAATTAATATATGTATTTTTTTTACTAGTATGAAATATAAAGGAAGTATTATGGAGGGTTGAAGAGTAACACATTTTAGTATAAATACTTAAATAGTATCAATTATATTGAAATAATTGAAAGGTTTTCTAATCCTCTAGACATATATGAAATCATGCTTCATGCAAAAAATTTAATCATTGATGTAAGGTGGATTGGATTATTTACATTGAATTAATATAAGGTCTAAAAATTAATAAGTTATAATGTAAATGATTGGGATTTACTTGAAATATAGTTCTTAACATTTTAGGGTCCACTATTACATGAAATGGAACTGTTCCTATCACTTGGAGAGGTAAATTATCAAAATATTTAATGTTATTATCTTAGATATGAGTGGAATTAATTTTGATATAAAGTGCTTTAATAAAATAAATGTTTTAAATGTTCAAATTTTATTTTTGAAATATAATGGTATGCTTAGCCCTCTTATTTATTTAAAAGACATGGATGTTTTTAATCAAGTAAAGAACTAAGTTTTACAAGGATCCTAAAACATAATATATAAAAAAGTATCAAATTAAACTAGAGTAATCCCTGAGGGATAAAAAACCATACTAAAACCAAAACAAAAGGAAGACCAAGAAAAAACCTATAGCAGAAGGCCAAATAAATATAATATAAAAGTGTAATTACATATGGGCATAATGTCCTCTATGAGTTTCTTACTAGGATCCTTATGCTCCACCTTGTCCTTCAAATTTTCCTTGATAATTATTACCTATTTCATTTTAATCATATCCTCAATAGTGTCCTTTGGGAAGATCATCCTTGGTTTCTTTTGTCCTCCTTCTTTGGTTTTTTCTTAGGAGGGTTAGCCATAGAAAGGGGTCTAGGGGAGGGTTTGGGAGTGTGTTGAACCACAAACTTATCATATTTTTACCTACAAGGGGGTCCTATACCTCATTGCTTTGGGTAGATGCATGCATCACCTTCCCATGTTATCTATTGATTGAGTTACATTCCTTAGTCAGGGTAACTAGAATAATACCCACTGTGTGGAGTTTATCATTAAATTCTTGTAGTTATCTTTTGTTTTTCCAAACTAAACTAGTCAAAATTAACTTTAAATTATTTGAATATTATACCGCATCCTCATCTTCTATGAAAATAGGTTTAGTTTTGTTAACTATAAGGTGAATGGGGATATACTCTATGAAGATTTTAGTATTAGGGATTGCAAGGGAGGGGTTGGGAGGAGGCTATGGAGAATCTAGTGTTGGTTCTTCATTAGGGGAGTCCTCCTCTTAAGATCACCCCCTTAGTGGACCTTCTTTCCCATGAATGGTCTTCCCATGCTTGACTAAAAAAAATATGAGCCCTTGATGAATAATGGCATTAACTTCACTTATTTAGAAGGCAAGGGTAGTGCTCTTAAGGGATTTCAATGGAAAATATTGTATGATGATCCTATAGCCTTATAAATGGTTTAATAATAATAAATTATGATAGAATATGAATTTTAATTCATCTTATAATGTTAATTACTTCATAATTTTTAGGTAGATGTCTAGATAATGCCTTAACAAATCCATCCTTGGTAACTCATTACTATTTATTTTCATAACCTCAATCATTTGAAATAATTTTTGCATCATATCCATATTTTTGGATTTATCCTTGAAAGACTTTGATCCCTCGCATGACATCCCTATAACCTCCCCAATGGTCTTCTTTGTAATAACTATTATGATTCCTCTCATTTCCATCATTTATTTGTTTCAGGCTGATATGAAGTCTTTGGCAAGGTTTGCATCATGTCCAATGATACACTACATTGTATTTGGTAAAACCCCATTATGTTTTTTCCTTTTTACCTTTTTTTTACCTTGAACCTTCTCATAGAATATTGGATCCAACCTATCTATGGCTCCTCCCATGCTACACAAACCAATGATTAAATTATTTGGATGGTGTGATAAATCCACCTTTATCTAGTTTTATTTTTTTTCTTGGTGGGTTTGGTATGTAATTGATATTCCCACTCATGTTTCAATGCATTAAACTCCAATTATAAATGATGATGATTAAACATGAGTGTTAAGGCACAGTGGATAAGGTGTATCCAACTCCACCACTTGATAAGACATGGTTGCTTCATTTTTAATATCTTTACTAAAGTGGGGTGGGATGTGGATGCTTTCATGCTGATAGATAAGAATGAGAGATCGACCCCTACATGGGTTAGTATGTTTGCCACGCCATTTACCTCATGGTAAGTACATATGATATAAAGGTTCCCTAAGTTGCTAAGCAGTCCCCTAGCATTATCAATGAAGTATTTTATTTTGTGTGAAGGAATGATTTTTTAGATAGAACATCACTGATGTTTAGGGAATCACCTTATATGATTAATCTATCCAATTTGAGATGGGATGTTATTTAAATTCTCCAAAATTCCACTTTTAATTTTTCCATGTGATTGGTCTAGGTCCCCATGAGACCGGCATAGGTACCTACCATATTCTCAGAAGAGTTTATGATCACCCCCATGCCACTAGTTGGGCCTAGATTGCCTTTTGATACTCTATCAAAGTTTAGTTTTAACTAGTCTCTCATTAGGGGGTTCCACTTAGCTTTTTTCCTTAAGGTTCTTTTATTTGGAGATAGAATTTTCTACTCTAAGTTCCATTTTATGAAGATATTATGTTCATCTATAGATCCTAGACATTTGTCTTTATGGGGGAATTCCCTCTAGTTCTCTTCAATAGATTGATAGAGATTGGAAAAGAAATTTTTAGTACTATGCTTTTTTTTAGAGAAAATATAATTGTTTCAGACCTTCTAGATAGCCTAAAACTAGTGTGGGAGGTCCTTATGCCAAAGAAAAGAGAGGGAGGGTATTTTCCAAGGGGATTTCATTGGGTGATGATATCCAAAATGGAATTTGACTTAGGATATAATAAATTTATCAAAAATGCAATCCAAGATATATGAAATGAAAGGATAGGTCAGGAAAATATGATAGAATAAGTCTTACACACTTCTATAGAGGGGGAACCTATTAGGTAGGATGAGGAATCATTTTGAAAGGTTTTCCACTAAGATAATTTTATCCTAGGTGTTCAACCAAAAAAAGAAAATTATCTTGAGTGTGAGCTATATACACATAATATTTTCAAATTTTTATCAATTATTGATGCTCTCTATCTTATAGGAACCCATAGAGTCTCAATATCTCTTAGTTCATGACCTAATGGGTACACCAAAAAAGGGTTGGGTAGACCATTAGTTCTTCATAGGATTTCCCACTTATTATCTATAGACTTATCTCCTAAAACCCATTTTCCTAAACTAGTTTTTCTCTCTTGTATACTCCTCCAATCATTTCCAACTTTCCATCCCCCTTTCCCTAAACTAAAATCCATTTTGATAGTTTATAGTATTAGGTCAACTAGGTAAACTTTATATTCTTATTTGTGAAATTAATTTAGGGTCTAGGTTGGCTCTTAGATGACCTAGCTTGTGACCTAGTAAATTTTTGTCAATATCAGTATTAGGTCAACCAAGTCAACCCTATCAGCCAAAACATTCAGAAGGGATTAGGGTTAAATATTCCTATATATACAAGATCATTTTTCAATTATTTATAAAAGAGAATAAGAATTAAGAGTTATTTCACATTTTATTATCCACCATTCTACTTAAGAAGCAAGCTTAGGGTTTCATACTATCTTTGGAGACATAGATCTTGTCTTGTGTATAAGTATTTTGGATGTATTGATAGGTTGTGTATCCTAGAGATGATTTATCCTTATCATCCTTACATACCACAATAACCTCTTGAAAATCACATTTTTCAAGGGAGATATTGAGGCTTAGTGGGTTTGTCTTCAAAGGTAAGTATTTCTAACTTTGTTCCTCTTTTGTAAGAGTAGATAGATATGTATTTTTACTTATTCTCCATTCATTAGGATTTCATATACATTGATGGGAGTATATGTCTTTTATGCATGTTTAATTTTTTTATTTATTATCCCCACTTTATGCCACAAGATTTTGTGAGCACTAGATTATGCTTGACATTACTTGCTATTTGTTTAGTGAATATGAAAACATAGGGCTTAATTAGGGTTATTGTTTGATTTTACTTGACTAGAGCATTTCAAACCCTCCCTAGTATTATTATTATAATAATATATACCCTAACTGGTTCTAGTGGATCCACATATTGGTCATGTTCCTAATTATCTACTATATTCCCAATCAGAAGTGTAAGTATGATATCTCTTCTATGAGTTAAGATTGATTTATAGATATGATGCATTTTTGATTTCATACAGTCTAGTGAACCCAATGTGAATCTAAAATTTCCATGTTTTATTTCATTTTTATCATTTTATTTATTATTTTTCTATATTTATGATATTAGGTCGATAGGGCTGGTATAGTTTCTAACTTCTATGTATAGGTTTAACATATAGTAGCATCAAATATGACTTTATAATTTCTATGTAGGTCTTTATTAAACACAAGTTATTAGATTGAATAGGTCGACACAATACTCTTTTTCACTTCCAAACATGCTACTAGGTTGAATAGGTCGACATAGTACTCTTATAGACTTGGAAAAAACGTAATATCATATTCCAAACAACTTCTAGAAAATATAATAGGTCAACCAAGCTAGTATGGTCATCTGACAAGTTTCTATAAAACATACTAGGTCACCCAAGTTGATATAGTATTTTAGACAACTTCTAGAAAACATACTAGGTTGACCAAGCTAGTATAGTCATCTTGACAAGTTTTAACAAATAGGGAACTATAGAACTAGATTGACCTAGTAGACATAGTTGGTAGAATTTGTAATTAACCTTCAAGTCACTTCAATATAAATCTCACATTCATTTTCATCTTCCAACCCACCAAGGTTCATTTCTCTCTTTCTCTTTCCTTTTATTTTTTTCTTATAGTTTTATTTTGCATAGTTTGTAGTATTTAAAACTACCATCATATAACAAACTAGGTTGGCCTAGTCAACCTAATTCTATATTTTGTTTTCTATCTAAAAGACTAAGTTGACTTTATCAGCATATTTATTAAAGACCCTTGCTTCTATAGTATAGTAGCAACACCGTTGACTCTATTCTATAATGTTTACATACAATGTCATTATAATTGACTCTGTACTATGTTTCAAATTAAAAATTAACACTTATATGGTACTAATTAATTCAAAATTTCAATTTATATTGTTTTTATGCTTAGAGTAGATCACATAGTCTAATTAGGTGGATTTTCAATATACCATTTATTTGCACTATTTTCTCTTGCTTTCACACACTACAAAATCACATAATTTCAAAATGAATTTAAACAATTATCTACCCAAGGCCTACCTACTTGGATTTGATCACCAAGGGGGAAGCCAACTTGGTTTTTTGGCCAAGTATAAACACATGGTTAATGGTATATATTGATAAATTAACCAATACATTTATCACTATTGGATTGTGAAGTGAGGGGGTAGGCCCCAATACCAAGCTTGTACCTTTTCAAACATAGATCCCTTTCAGCTTAAACATCCTAAAGCAATC
This sequence comes from Torreya grandis, assembly GCA_037957365.1. NCBI lineage: Eukaryota > Viridiplantae > Streptophyta > Pinopsida > Cupressales > Taxaceae > Torreya > Torreya grandis. The sequence continues at coordinate 196,568 of JARHVA010002953.1, read as the reverse complement.
CATAGATTGATTTCTAGTTCCCTAATTTTATCCAACTTCCCTATCACACTTAAAATAAGACTTATTAATCTAACAACATTTAGGATAACCACTTAGAATTTAATTTTCAAGTTGATTGCTTGCTCTTTGCTCATTGCATGTTGTGTTACAAAAGCTTGCATTGGCCAGTGTTGGTTCAAGGTTTTTTGTTATGTACCTCAATTAGATCATTCTCATTAACCTAATTAATTATCTATTTCCTTCCATTTCTTGCTTTCAAATTATATTGCAAATTTTTCCTATTTTAGTACATTATCATTCTATTTGATACAGTCTCTTATAGACTATCTACTTTCCCTACTTATAGTACTGAATTGACTTAGTCAACCCAATATTCTTTTTTTTTCTTAGGATATAGTACTAAGTCAACCATTAACAAATTTTTATCCTTATCAAGTTTTTCTCTATCCCAAGTTACAGTACTAGGTAGACCCTATTGACTCTGTATCCTTATTTTCTTAGTTTTTAGACCCTATTTCTAATACTAAGTTGAACTAGTAGACTTTGTACTCGTATCTACATCCTTACTATCTCTTTTCTTTTAAAACTATTTTATGTGTGATTATCTAGTCTTATTGCATAATGATGAAATATTTTTAGCCTTTATTTAGTAAACAATATTGCATAATCAAGGATCTAGATCATAACCTTACTTATTTTATTAATTTAGATGAAAATATTTACTTTCTTCCTTCATCTTTTCTTAATCCAAAACCAATCACTACACAATGTAATGTATTTGAGGTCCTTCAGCCTAGTCCTCCTCCTAATACCAGTGTTAAGAATCCTCCACCCAATACCCTTCCTCCCACCAACACTATTAATCCCCTTCCTAAAAACACTAATACACCACCTTCAAATACTAATGTATAAATTGACACAACACAAATTCTTTCTCAAATAGTCAACAAATAAACATCATGCAAATAACTAATAATTCCCAAATGATGCACATGCAACAACGTTTATTACACATGACTAGTCAACCATCTCAAGTCATCATGTCTCAACCAAATAAAAATTTTATCCCTCCTCCTCATATATATGCCAATGGTACTATCATCCCTCAACCTATAATGAATAAACAAGATTCTTCAACATATTCAAAATAAACATTTAGCCCCATTTATTGCATCCATAAATATTGGCCACATTTCTATAACTATCATATATGATGGGACTAAGGAGCCTATTATCTTTCTTAAGTCTTTTGGTAATCTCTATAAGGAATGGGCCCAAACTAACACCTTTACTACCACCAAGATCTTATCCAAAACCTTTGTTTGTGATGCACTTGAAGGGTACAACCAAATTCCTAGACATTCCATCTCACTAATAGAGGATTTACTCAATGTTGTAGTGAAGGAATTCCAAAATAATGACCTTCCTAAAAATTATCTTAGCCATTTCATCAATTCCAAGCAACTTCCTAATGAATCTACTCAAAAACTCATCAAATGATGGAAATATGTAGCTCACAAAGTTGACCTTAATATGAATGATGATACTCTTTTAAAACTATTTTTTAATGTTGTTAAATCTCCCCTTCAATACAAAGTTTGAATCTTTTCCCCTAAAACTTTAGAAGAAGCCTTAGACCAAGTAAAAAGGCAAGACTTTCTTATGACTCAATTTGAAACACCTCAAACAACTACTAAAGAACCTTTCCAATCATTTTCTCATAACATTGATTCATCCAAGCCTCCCCAAACTCAAAATGGATCATCAACCAATTTTGACCCAACCCACCCTCCATTTAGTATATAACAACTTAAGAATAAATTACCACCCTCTCAGCCCATGAGCTTTGGTCCTTTCAAACCTACTCCAAAATGGTACAATCCTAATAAATTTTGTTAGTGGGATGCTACTATAGGTCTTTCTCATGATTCTTGTCATGATCTTCAATGATTTCCTCTTGCTTCCTTACTTATCCATATTTCAATCTTGATAATCTATCAAAATAACATTATCAAGACTATCTTCAAACCTCATAAATTCAATCTAAAGAACCACAATCACATCAACATAAACTACCTAATGAATAATAAAAATTATCACATAACTTTTACCTCATCCACCAATGTTATTCAAACTATATTTTATTTTTTTTCTTACACCATTAAAGAAATGATAGCTAGCAATAATAATTTTAAACATAATATTGCATCCATTGAACCTCAAACTCTTAGGTCACATGCACCAAAGGAGTACCTAGTTTAAATGTCTACTCCAAAAGATATCATACATGATCTTCCTTTACCTCTTCATACCTCTCCTACACATCCTATGTCAACTTCAAAATCTTTAAAATCTAATAATCCAACACATTTACCTATCTCCAAATACACCTACCAACCCAATGCACATCATTTTAATTGTTCAATGTTACCTCACTCCACCTCAAATAATGGGGCATCTAGTGATGCCCATCCACACATTCCTTTAGACCTTGGGGCATCTTGTAATGACCATCCCTACATCTACTTACCCATTGGGGAATCTTACGATTCCCACTCTTATTCTAAAATGCATAATATCAAAAAAAATCAACCTTAACAAACCTTTATAGACTTATAGACTTGTATTTCACATGCTCATCTTTGATACAAATGTTAGCATAGCTTTTACTTATTATTTTTTGGTCTCATGTTTCTTTATTTTTATGCACTTTACCTCTTTTAATAATACTTTACAAGCACCCGTGTCACCTTTGGGTTTTTTTTTTATTACACATTACATTTGGCATTTTTTTTCATTTTGGTTATTATATATCTCTTTCATTTTTGTGTTTTTATGTCATTCTTTGCTTTAGTTTATTTATTTATTATTTTTCCCCACTATTTAGAATTCACCTCATTGGTGTTTACCTTTTGAGTTGTAGTGTAAGACCATGGATAGGACCAGGCTCTCCTCATAAATTACCAAATAAAACATCTTTAAATCACTTTTTCAGATGACTACAACATTCATTGGTGCTTGTGTTAGATTTGTTGTAAGTTAGCATGGCTTTTATAGTGACATGACTATCATAGCATAGCCCTTTAACTTTTATAGCACTATTTTACCTCTTTATGATCAAATACAAGCATATTCATCATAGTATCAATTATTACATAGATTAATCTCTCATTATCCCTATATTTCCCTTATTTACTTTCATTTTGAGGCTCACATTAGTCTATTTTGAGATTGCACACTTACTTTTGGGTAAGTCTAGGAGTCTTTAGACACCTTGGTCTTTAGGTCCTTTTATCTAATGACCAAGTGTAAGATATCTTCTATTTTTTACCTATTTCACTCATGTTTGGTTTTTTAAATATGTATAGAGGAAGAGGAATAGAAAAATCCAAAACAAGTTAATACCAAATCATAAAATACAAATAAATGGCAATGATTCAAAAAAAAAATCTTAAAAGTCTAATCACACAAAAAGACATGATCTATATTTGGCACATCTCCAATCTTAGTCTAATTTTAAACTCCATAGTTGGCCTCATGATAAAGCTGAGGTTTATTGGGGTGTGGTAGGCTAGTAGACTGGGGTAAGAGGTCTCATTATATCATATACTATCTAGTCTCACCTTTTTTCTCACGTAAGTACCCAATCTTTGTAGTAGACTGATGACTCTATAAGGGGTCATGAGGAATGAAAAACACATTATGGGAAGGTACATCTATTTTAATTTTTATACATATATCCTTCATGGGATAATCTAAGTACTTCATTTTTTATCCCAATCTTTTTGTTCATTAGTCAAAATGTCCTAAACCCTTGGTGTTGATAGGTTTTTGCTAATTTCTTACTTTATTAATGTGTCTCATTCTTAATAAGGATGTTCACATCACCCATGTGGTTCCTCACATTCCCTATTTACATTGCATTTTCCTTATATTCCCTTTGTTGGATATTAATTTTAGATGATCACATCTACCTTATTACACCTCTTGGTTTAGATTTTGTGAGTTGCATTTTAAGACCATAGATAGGACTAGACCTTCCTCACAAACATCCTTACACCATTTTATTACCACACCATCTAATTATAATACTAGTCATGTCATTATGTGGTTGTGTTTTCTTACATTGCATCTTAGAACAAGCACTAAATTTGAGTTTTCATCCATTAGAAATTTTGATTTTCATCGATTTATCATGTTCTTGTTTGATTAATGTGGAATTCACTTATCCTACAGATGAAATTTGGCATTCTTAAATGTTTCTCTTTATGTATGACTTTTTCATATTTGTCTTCCATCTTGACTTATATTTCCTTTTTATTCATTCATGTTTTTCTTTATGTTTAATTTGACATGCTTATCTAACATGGGCTTACTTGTCACTTACATATATTTATTATAATTTATTGCATTGATATTTCATTTGTCATTTATGTTTTACATACTTTCCAATGTGATTTAGTATGTTCTACATTCTTTATTTTTCATTTATGTTTTACATACTTCCTAACGTGATTTAGTATGTTCTACATTCCTTTTTTCCAATTATGTTTTACATGCTTTCCAATGTGATTTAGTGTGTTCTACCATCATTTTTCATTCATTTTCCATCAATCTTTTGGTTCTATCCTTGCCTTAACAATCTTAATTTGCTAACTTTATTAAGTCACTCATATATTTGTCTCTATTAACTCATTTTAAAATTCATAAATTTTTTTGAATCATGACATCGTAGAGAGTATTTTCCGCTACTATATGCCTATATTGTAAAAAATTCAAGTTTTTTCTCTTTTTTGTGCTAAACTCTACAGGTTTTCCTAATGTTCCATACATTGGATTCATTTACATCTCTCATAGTCTCATTTTTTATTAAAGCACTAAGGTAAGTAAAGGAATGTTTTTTTAAGTTTTTTCCTTTCATTTATCTTATTTTCTCATTATTACATTTTACTTAGCATCAGCATTATGTGTCATCATCTTCTACTCCCAAAGCACCATCTTGTGTTACACTTACATGATAGATGATGAGATTTGAGTGTTGCATATGTATACACATAATATTTTCAAATTGTTATCAATTAATGACTCTCTATCTTATAAGAACCCATTAAGTCTCAGTATCTCTAAGTGAATGCCCTAAGGGGTGTACCAAGAAATGGGTGGGTAGACTAATAGTGCTTCACAAGATTTTTGTCCCTTTTACCAATTGTTATCTACACACTTATCTCCTCAAAAAATTCCCCCAAGATTGTTCTTATATCTTGTATACTCCTCGAGTCATTTCTCACCTTACATCCCCCTTTTCCTAACCTAAAACCCCTTTCGATAGTTTACAGTACTAGGTCAACTAGAGCAACCTTATACTCTTATTGGTGAAATTAATTTAATGTCTAGGTTAGCTCATGGTCTATTTATCTTGTGACCTAGTGAATTTTTGTCAGTATCAGTACTAGGCTGACAGGGTCGACCCTATCAGCCAAAAATTTTAGAAGGGATTAGGGTTAAATCTACCTATATATACAAGGTAATTTAACCATTATTTAGAGTAAAGAAGAAGTAATATCTATTACACATCTACTTATCCACCATTCTACATGAGGAGCAAGCTTAAGGTTTCATACTTTCTTTGGAGGTATAGATCTTATCTTCTAGAGAATTATTTTGGATGCATTGATAGGTTGTGTATCCTAGAGATAATTTATTATTATCATCCTTACATACCAAAATATCCTCTTGTGAATCACCTTAGCTAAGGGAGATATTAAAGCTTAATGGGTTTGTCTTCAATGGTAAGTATTCCTAACTTTGTTCCTATTTTATAAGAGTAGATAGACATGCATTTTTACTTCTCTTCCATGCATTAAGATTCATATACATTGATGTGAGTATATGTCTTGTATTCATGTTTAATTTTTTTATTTATTACCCCCATTATGTGCCACAAGCTTTGGTGAGCACTCGATTAGACTTTACTTTACTTGTTATTAGTTTAGTGAATATGAAAACATAGGGATTAATTAGGGTTATTGCTTGATTTTACTTGACTAAAGACTTTGTAACCCTCCCTAGTATTATTTTTGTGATAATATATCCCCTATTGGGTCTAATAGATCCACATATTTTTCATATTCCTAACTATTTTCTGTATCCCCAATCAAAAGTGTAATTATGATCTATATTATCCAAGTTAGGATTGATTTATAGATATGATACATTTTTGATTTCATACATGAGGTGCTTAATCCAAAGTAACTTTGAATGCTCCCATTCACTCTCTAAACCTAGATCAATAAGGTGTCCAAAAGTTATTGTATAGTTCCAACTATCTTTAGTTGACCAAATGAGATAATCATCCATAGGGAGGATAGGAATATGGATTTGACTAAGTAAAATGTTGAGATCTTGGATAACTTGAAGGACTTAGGAATTGTCTCTTTTGAAGGATAACACTCTCTAATTTTTTGAACCATTTATCCATTCCCAATAACATTTCACCTTATTTTCCCATATTTCCTTAAACATCTAGAAAAGATTTAACCAATTTCCTTTAGAGATAAGGGGGGAGCTAAAAATCTAGGAGTCATCCTAGATTTGATTTTTTTTCATTTCAAATTTTCCATTTGGTGCCTTTTATTAATAGGTCCTTGTATATGGTAATGTAATTCTAAAATATAGACCCATAATAAGGCCTTCTTCTCATATAAATCTATCTTCCCCATTTCCTTCAAGATATTTATCTCTAAAAATCCCAGTCCACTGTTTCTCTTTCTTCAATATTTCCCATCCCATTTTGGTAAGGAGAGCACAATTCATTTTTTTTTATCATTTTGAGGTTAAACCCCCCATTATACTTGGGAGGAATTATTTTTCATGTGAAACTAAATAAAATATGAATCGTTCCTCAATAACTTTGCATAGAAAATTTCTTTGAATTTTTTTAATCTTTTCTACCACTTTTCTTGGCACACAAAAGACCAACATGAAATAACTAGGGATACTTTGGATTAAAGTTTTTAGTATTTGAATTTCTAACTTGTATGAGTAAGTACCCTTTCCAGCTACCTAGCTTCCTCTACATTATATCAATGAGTGGGTTCCAAAATTCAAAAACCATTTTTACATCAAAGAGGGGTATCCCTAGATAGGTTGATAGAAGTCATCTCAAATGGCAATCCAAAATGGTTGTAAGTTTCTTCTACAGTAGGACCACGGAGTTGATTAAAAATATAGAGATATTTCAAAATTTAATGCATTGATTAGACACTTTCTCATAGTTTTATAGGATGAACTTTAGATGTTAGGATTATTCAACTGAGGCTTACCCAAAGAGGATCATATCATTAATGAATTGGTCATGAGTAATGGGGTTGGTGATATGGAACACATTAATTCCTTTGATATCCCCTTGTGATTGTTCCTTATAAATATTCCTCCCTATCATTTGAGCCAATATGATAAAAATATAAGGAGATAGAGAGTACCCTTATCTTATCCTCTAGTAATGAAAAAATATCTTTTGGGAATGTTATTTATTAATATGGAGAATTTTGGCATTGATATGCAGCCAAGGATGATTTTTTTGACCTTCACATTAAATCCCAATCTCTCAAGAATTATGATGAGGAATATCCATAAGAATCGATCAAAAGATTTATCCATGTCTATTTTCACCATCATTCCCTACCTTGAAGAATTAGAAATTGAGTTTATGGACTTGTGTACCATGATGATACCATCAATAATTTATATTCCTAAGATAAAATCTCCATGTTTTTCACTAGTCACTTTTTCCAATAATGGTTGAATTATTATAACCAATAAAACTGAGAAAATATTATATATGGAGTTGCATAAAATGATGGGTTAGAAGTCTTCAAGATTGTTCACCCTAGGTTTCTTTGGTATTAGGACCAAAAAGGTGTTATTCATTTATTTTATGATGGATAATTTACTAAAAAATTCACTCACAACTACTTAAACATACAAGTGAAATATGTCCCAAAATTTTTGAAATAAAAATGGGGAAATCCATCATGATTGGGGGCCTTGAATCCTCCTATCATAGAAACTACCCCTTTAACTTCTTCATCCAAAGGAGATTTAATGAGAAAAGTATTATTTGATGGATTAATGACTTTATTGAAATTAATTAAAGTATATTATTCAATAATCTCATCAAATTTACCATCTTTAATTATCAACGTTTTATAGAATTATATTGTATGATAGTTGATCTCATCCTATTCATTGTTGAGTTTATTGGTCTCCATTTATAGTTGATTGACTCCATTAGAATTTGTATGTATTGAAGTATATTTATAAAATAATATGATGTTTCTATATCCTTCCTTCAACCAAATACATCTATATTTTTGTTTTTAATATGCTTCTTCTTTTGCCTCAAGGTTATGAAACTAGCTCAATAATTATCTTTATTTGAGAATTAAGGACTTGTTGTTTCCCTGAGTAGCAATTCATTATTCTATATTTATCAATTCCTCCTTAAGTTCCTTCTTCTGAATGAAAATATTATCAAAAACTTATTTATTCCATTTTTTAAGGTTCTTCAAGAAGCTAAATTTTTGAACCAAGATATACATATTAGAACTCGAGAAAGGTTATTTCCATCATTCCTTTATGGATTCAACCAAGTCTAGGTGATATAACCAAATAATCTAAAATCTAAAAGGAATATTCTTTGGTTTGGATAACTTTTCCCCTTTGAAAACAAGTGGATTGTGATCAGAACCAATTTTAGGGAGAGAGGTTAGATAACTAGAAAAATGAAGATCTCAATTAAGAGAAATTTTAAATAGATCAATATAAACTTGGATAATATTATATCCTAGCCTTCTATTTCTCCAAGTGAAAGGGTATCATTTGAGTTCAACATCAACTAAGCCAACTTTAGTAGGTAAGTCATTTAGGTCAAGTATGATTTCTATAAAATCCATTAACCTGCCCTTTTTTCCCTATGAGAGAGAGGATTATTTAAGTCAACCATCACAATCTAATTCCAATGCTTGTAGTTTTTTCAAAAGGCTGGAACGTCTTCCCATAATTTTCTCCCAGCCTATTTGGAAATGGGGGCATAACATAAGTATAATTTTAAATTTTTATTTATTCTCTTTATCAGCATTGGTATTATTTTAATTTTACTTAAGAATAAGATCATTGATTTTAAAATCAAGATCATAATTTTTTTCCCATATGGTATTTTAACATGTGTTTGATATAATTTTAAATGTTTTTTAGTTTTGTGGTTTTATTATCAAAAATTTCTAATTTATGTAGGATTATTTTCATGATACTCATTATCTTTGACAATATCTTTTAATGAGACTTGTAAATATGTTATTTCAATCTTAAGACAGAGTGTAAATTTTATTATGTAAATAAGAGACTAGGGTGTATCCCTTATTGGTGTATGTATACTTATGTAATATTCCCATAAAGCATAAATGATTTTATTATTTTAGTTTATCCCATGATTTATAATAATCTTATTTCAGATTTTATTGATTGGCTTATAAGTTTCCTTTGATTAACCATTTCCCTTTGGGTAGTATGGGGTAGATAAAGTCTAATAGATTTTTAATTTATCACAAAATATTTTGACTATTTTATTCCTAAAATATGAACCATTATCTATTATAATGGTAGAAGGTAATTTGAATCATGTGATAATATGTGTTAGCAATAAATTATGAATGTTTTCATCTGTTATGTATTGTATGGGTATTTTTTCCCCCATTTAGTAAAATATTATGTAATGAAAATATTAAATTTATGACATTATGAATATTCAAGAATGATTTAATAGATATAGATAAAGCCTCAAAAGTAGAAAGGCAATAGAAACACAATAGGTTGTAGCACATATGATGGAACATAATTTAGGTTTTTTTGCCTTTGACATTAGAATCATAATCTAGCATAGCCATGCCATTATTATTAAATCATTGTCCAATAGTATCCTTGATGTAGAATCTTGAAAGACAATTTTACCACTATAGGGGCATCCACATTTAATATCATGAAATTCTAGTATAGTCATTTGAGTTTCATCTATATTTAGACATCATATATCAATTGACCCTTAAACAAACATTTAGAAAGGGATACACAATTAAGTATGTAATGCATGGTTTTGCATTGTATGTAGTTTTTATCTATGTATCATTTTTAGGAAAAGTAAATTTATAGAGATAATTATATATATTGGTGTACCACTCAAGATTATTCACACTTCATGTTATTACCAAAATATCTAGTGTCTCAATAATATGCATATCAATTGAAGGATTAAATAATTGTTGGCTAGTAAATATTAGATGTTCTTCATGGATTTTAATTTTAATTAAAATTTTGAGCTAGCCATCGAATCAACATGTTGATTATATTTATGATGAATACTTTCAATGGAAAAAGAACATAATTAGAATATGAGATGTTGTACCATGTCTCTATAAGGAATTAGTTTATATTTTCTAGTCTGATAAACATTTAAAACATAATCAATAATTCAAGTGTCACCATATACTTTTAGAGATTTTTATTTTATTTTTTTATGATTACTAAGCCAAATATTAGATCATCATACTCTGTTATATTATTTGTGGAAGAAAACACCAAATGTAAACCAAAGTGCATGTGTTCACCTTATAGTGTAAAAAAAAAATACAAACACCAACATCCATAGTATTGTTAGGTATATCAAAATGCATGGTCCACATATTGTTGTCATTATTATAATAGGTGAATTCATCTCTAATTTCAATAGTACTAGGTAATGCAATGTGTAATTTGAAATTTTCTAGTTTATCTACAATTACTTTGAATTTCATATATTTTTTGAGATAAAATGAAAATAATATTTAGTAATAATAATTACTCACTTTGATATGCATCCCAATAGATGAGACTTTAACATGGTATATTTAAGTGGATCAATTTTAGTAATGACATGAGTGTCATTATGAAGTAAATAATGTCATAGTTTTTGTGTGGAAAACATAAGAGCTAAACATATATATTCAAAACTAGTATAATGTTGTTCATACTATATGTGAAAATAATGTCATAAGTAACATATGTAGATCATAATTGTATTTTGTCAAAAAAACCCCTAATTATTGATTGGTGGCAAAATGTATAATAAGAGGGGTGTATTAGGAATGGGAGTCATAAGAACAAGACATTTTAGAAAATATTGTTTAATTTATTCAAAACTTTATTAACATGTGTCATCACAATAAAATTTAATTTTTTTATTAAGTAATCTTCTAGAATATTATGTTTTATATGTTAATTAATCTATAAAATGTCATATAGCTTAGCACAATATTATAAACAATAAAGTTACTTTAAATTAGTTAGAGGTGGAATATCAAGCATATGTTTAGATTTCAAATGGTATATTTTAATTAATATTTATGAGATGATAAAACCCAACAATGTACCTCAATATAATTGAAAAATGCACCTTTTTTGTTTTACATAGAGTATATGTTCTCAATCTCTCAAATATCTATTGTAAATAGATATCATAATCTTGTTGAAGCTTGGATTTTTATAATAATTCATCCACATAATATTCAACTATTTTATGTATGTAATCAAGAAAAATATGAGGCATGCCTCATTTATACATTACTCTAAAAATTTTAAATATAATAAATGTTCCCTATGGTGTGATAAACTATGTCATTTCTTGATCCACAATATTGATATTGATTTGGTTATATCCTAAACAACCATCCATAGTTGATAAAATCTCATATATTTCTATGGAATCCACAATCATTTAGATTTATGGGAGTGAACAAATTTATTTAGAACAAAATTTATTTAATTATCAGTAATTTTTACAACATCCAATATCTCCATTAGTTTTTGTTATTGATACTATATAAGAAAATCATTGAGGATAATCTATAACATAAATTAATTTGGCATATAAAATTTAGACGCATGAAATTTTTATACTTGAAAATTTTCATAATAAGTGGTTTTTACTTTGATATATTAGTTCATGTCATGATATTTTATATTGAAAATCTTTTTTTATTCGATAATGTTAAATTTGTCATTTATATTTGTGATACATGAGTGCAGTTAATTTTATTCCAAACTATCAAAAAAGAAGACCATTCTTATGATTTATTATTTTTTTATTATGTATTTATATATCTATAAATATTTTTGCACCTATATTATCTACCTTTGGTACCTATAAATAATACTAATCATTTGATATTATTTTTTAATATCTCTAATCTACATTGTGATTCCTTTGGTTTTGTGTCCAAATTGGATGTTTGTTATTATCATGGATCTTTGTAGTTGTATTAACTATTATATTTTTTTAAAATTTACTAATCTATTTATCATCTAATTGTGTAAACTTTTCTCTCAATACATAAAAATCATTATCATAATTGAAATTAATAGCATGATCAGTGCAAAATGCCTTACCTTTTATGTACTCATAAAGTTGAGGAGGATGATAGTAATTATGAGGGAGAGTTATTAACTTAATATATGCTAATGTGTGTATAATATCATGTGGTCAATCTCTTAATCTATCAAACTAAAGTGACGATCTATTGTTGTAAGTAATTTTGTTCACTTGAGGTGATGCTTTGTAAAAGGTTTTTTTTCATTTACCAAGGAATTTGACTTTATCTTCCTTGATAGAACCATCTTGAGTGCCTCTTATATCTTTTAAATAATTTGAATTTGATTTTTTATATATATATGTTAACTCTAGATTCATTTATATTTTAATAATGTCTTTCTTGTATGAATTTGATTCTTTCTAAACAATCTTGTGTGATGTGGAATTTATCTCATATTTATATTTGAACACATCCATGTATAATGTCTCAAAATAGGTGTAAATTTTATGCATAGATCTTTATTTAAGTGAAGATAAGAGTGCCCCTTTAAATATAAATTATTTTTCCAACTTAAAGGCTAACAAACTAGAGAGTGAAAAGTATTTTTTAATTATATGATGTAAAATTCAATGAGATCATTTTGACCTTATTACAAACTTTTTATATGTTCCAATGTGATTATTTACCATGTTCTTATAATAATAAAATGGGAATGCATCCTAAATTTTTTTGAAGGTAGATAATGAGCCATTGGGTAAATTATAAAACCATGCTCAAGAATCTCTTGTGAGAAATATATGAAAATATTTGAGTAAAATGCATCTATAATTCTCCTATTATTTTAAATAAATAGTATATGCATCAAGTGAATACAAGGATCTCAAAAAAAACAAAATATGGTAGTGAAGGCATATAAAAATCATTTGGATATGGATGTTCATATACAACTCATGTAAATGGTTTCCATAGGATAAAATTATCATTTACATTCATACAACATGATCTATTTTGTAAAATGAGATTAATAACTTGATTTTGGATCTCTCTAATTTATCATGGATACAATGTGGGTAGTAGGAATGTTATTGGTTTGGAAAGGCTCACATATGGGTTGAAATTTATCATCCATTTCAAATATTGGTATAATAATAACTTGATATATTTTATTTCATTATTACAAATTTATTTTTAAGATAGCATCAATATAAAATTGAGGATATTTTGATTTATCTTATCATTGTGAATTTGTACAAAATTATAAACATGACTTTACTCTTTATTTGAATATAGTAACTTAAGAGAGGGTAAAAAATCTTCACAATAGGTATTATCATGTAACTCATATTTAATGGGTAGAGGATGACTATATTTTGAATCATTATATAATATTTCATTATCATTGCATTGTAAATCTAAATTCACAATATTAATTTTTATTTGTAATTCACATTCAATGGAATATCATTACATTTCAATAGATAGAGATCGAGTTATATCACTATTCATTACTTCTAAGAGATGACAGAGATGATCATAATATTTAATATCATTAACTATGTGTAGAGTATAAATTGAAATATATGCATCTACATAATGTACCTTTCTTAGAAAGAGGGATTAAAACATTCATTTATAACATTTATTATTTCTATACTATGGCTATACTTTTGTAACTTATATATATTAATGTATTAAAGTGTAAGAGCCAAGTCAAAATTTAAATAATGTTACATAACTTTTTATTTTTCACATTTTAATCCTTGTGATATATTAAGATAGAGAAAATATTGATTAACAGTATGCCCTTTTTAATATTTTTTTAAAAGAGGAATACAAGGGAAGAATGTGTTGTGAAATTTCTAAATTAGTTTTCTCATTTTATTTTTCACTATTATATGATTTATATTTATTTTAAAAATATTAATAATATCTATCACAATCATATTTTTCATTATTTTAAGAAGAATAAGAATATGTACAAGTATGATAATTTGTCCATTTATCATTATAATCATAAGGTGTAACATTTCTATAAAAAATATAAAATATGAACACCATTCAACATTTCATATTTAGATACATATTTACAAGCCATTTTAGGATTTTTAACCCATACTATAGAAAATATGACAAATATCAAGCTCAATACTAATGAACAACAAATTATTTCATGAAAAGTAAGGTTATCAATGGGTGAAAATAGATATGGTGTGTTTACTTTGAAAGATCTCAGATATATTGATCTTAGTCATAAAAATTTAACATAGATGTGAAGCCACTAAATATGGAGGATTACATTTTTCTCATAACCATACTACCATGTCTACAAGGTAGATTGAGAGTAGCATGTTTAGGCTAAACACTTATTAGTGAACTACAAGAGCAAATAGCTAAAGGATTCCTATGGATGAGAAAAAACCGTAGACATTTCCTATATATCATGAGGTATGTGGAAAATAAAATATATCAATAATTTTTTCTAATGGCTTGAGTACTATTACACTACCCCTCACACCACAACTTGGGTAAAACTAAAGATTGTTTTGCCCATAATAACTCCCATGAGTCTTAAAACTACCAAAACATAGTTCTTAGAAAAACAAAGAGAAGAAATAACATGAAAATCAATGAAAAGTAAAGATTTTTGTGTAAGGAAAGAGTCAATTTTTAGTCATAAATATAAAATATAAAATCTCTTTAGTTTTTGGAAATAAAAAAAATAGTTGAAACCCTAGATTAAAAATTAAGGAAAATAAAGCAATGTTTGAAACATAAGTACATGTTCACCAATTTGTTTATAATATTTTTTATAAATAAAATATTTTTTAGTTTTTTAATAATTTAAAATTGTAGTATAAAAATTCTAAATATGGACAAAAATTAATTATTATAATTTTGAAAAATTATTAAATGTGGGAAAATTCTATTTTGGAAAAATACTTTAAAAAGATAGACTTAGCTCACATATGTGTTTAAGTAGTTTTTAATTTTTATTTAAATTAAATTTTACTTACTAAAAAATCAAATTAAAATAGGGTTTATCATGAATACCTATGAATTATAAGATGGTGTGCACCACTTTAAATCTATCAACTATGATAGCTTCTTTTTGGCTAGGAAGAATAACCTACACACATGTAAACACTTGAAAAAAATAGATTAATAGATAATTGGGTGAGCTACCTGGTTATAAATGTGTCCCAAGTAGTTGTGAGCCTCTTCAAATGGATGTTAGCTCACTTGTTCACATGATAAAGTGGATAAACAATATATGAAATTATAATAGATAAAATATATCATAACAATGATAATTAAGATTTAGTCCTCAATTAAGTTATCAATATAAACATAACATTATTCCCAGTAAGTTATAGTGAAGTATAGATGATCATGTATGACATCTAGTTGGTCTAAAATGGCTTCAAGAGAGGGAGAATAAACAATAGTGCAGAGAGCTAGCTTAAAATCTATCACTCTAATCAGTAAATAGAGGTTGGGATACTATAAGGAGATCTATGATATTGATTACATCATGTACTATGCTTAGTAGAGTCATGTATATAAAAAGGTGATATTCAAATAATAGGAATTTAGTAAGGATTATAGATAGTGGTCTAGGATTAAGGTATCAAGTTATATAAATTAAACACAGTAGACCAATGTTGATCTTATTGGGATCAATACCAATCTATAGAATTGATGTTAATTCAAAATGAATCAATGTCAATTCTCTCTATGACTGAGCTTAATTAAAATAAAGAAGAAATGAGATATATTGGATGATAGAGATAAATAAAAGGATGTAGATGGATGTAAATGGTATTCTATGGATTATACAAATAGATAACAATATACAAATTGATATAAAATGAAATAATAAAACATGATGAATTACCTTGGATGTGATTACAAATAGAATGAAATTCCTCCATAAACATAGGTAGTTTCTCAATCTTGTGAGAGGATGTCAATTCAACGTAGAAAAATTATGGTAGAGTGTCATTAAAGATGTCTTTGATTCTCCAAAAAATCTATAAGCAATTTGAGGTTTTAAGTTTTTGGGTCAAGAATACAAAGGTTGGTTGGGTACTTATGGATTGATGTTGATCCAAAGAATTGGTACCAATCAAAGGATAATTGGCATCAATTCACCCAAACTAATACATTTGTTTCAATTGAAATTAAAATTGGAATTGATACACATGAATTTGTTGGTAACAAAACTATATGGGGGTAAAGTGGTTTAGGGTTAGATTCCTCAGGTTACAAATGAATTTAATAGGTTGGGTGGTAAAAAGGTAATAGTAGAGATAATTTACCAAGTTGTAAATGGTAAATGTATTAAACCTTAAGATATGAAGTATTTAAGAGATTAAATAAAAATAAGGACCTATGATACCTAATCAATCATAGTGTCTACATTTACCCCTTTTTATGTAGTGGTATGGAATACATGCCATGAAACAAAAATCTTGAAAGGCCCATTTCCATTGGTTTATGTGAGGAGGTATCTTCCATCAAACTCAAAGCCAACAGAGGATAAGGAATGGGAGATAGGTTTGAAAAATGGAATAATAGATGGGATGGGTAGATAAAAAATGAGCTATAATAAACATGGATGCATAACATGAAATGTATGTTTTGCACTAATAGGAAGTAAGAGAATATAGACAAATTCCCTAAGTCAAATCAGATAATAAGATACCACAACTATAAACATGTAGGATTAAATAAAGGCTAAACAAGAGGATAAGTGACATGGTTTAGATGACAAAAGCATCTGGTGTGTTATATGGTCTAGGAATTACCTATAAACATATGTTCTCAAGGGATAAAATTCACTCTCAAGACCCATTGAGGGGAAATACCCAAAAGAGTACATGCCATACATAGTCTATGGGACCAATAGGGGGTCAAAATCTACAAATCTAAAATGGTATAAGATAAATAATAAGGTAGATGTGGTAAGGTATCCAAATAAATCTAAGGAGTAGGGATGTATATATGTAAAATTATAAGTAGTGTAAAAATGGGCCAATCGACATCGATCCAAAATAAATTAGTATAAATCCACCAAATTGGAATTGATCCAAAACTAATCGATGCCAATCCAAACTTTGGTATATAAGTAAGTATCACATGAAAAAGGGGCTCAATTGCTATTTGTGATACCCAAATGATGCTTGAGAAATCAAATGATGAGTTTGATACAATATGAGATGGAGGCTAGTGGTAGTAGTTTGAGGTGATGATGATGTTTACAAGATGAAGTAGATCTATTATTTTATTAATTTGTTGATTTTTTTATTTTTTTTAAGTTTTAATATTTTTAGAGTTATGAACATGGCTAGGATTATGGGAAGATGGCATCAGATAATTGATGCTAATTCCCCATTGAATTGGTGATGATTCATAGGGAATCGACATCATTTCACCTAAATGGTGTTTATCTAGATGAAATAATGTCGATCCATAAGGGATAGGTGTTGATTCATAAAAAAATGTGAAGGGCTTAGATTAGAGTCTAGGGTTATGGTAAGTTAGATTTTTAGGATATTTAGGCTTATAGGGGATATTAGTGAGAGGCATGGGTTTTACTATAGATATGAGATCAAGTATCACCCTTATTAGGGTGACTATGAGTTTAGGTCGATACTGATGATTGGGCCCACCTAGATGCCATAGGCCTAGGAGGGGTACATCACTATAGATGCATCCATTAGGACATGAGATTGATGGATGCTTTGGTAGAGTGTTGGGATGTGATGATCAAGAACTTTTATCTTTTGATTAGGGATATGACCATTACAAAAGAGGACATCTACCAGATTCTATGACTTTCTCTATGACTTTCAATGTAGGGAGAACATATAGTGCCTATAGATGAGCAACGATGAGGAGTAGCCTTGGCATGCTTATATGGTGATGATGTAGATAATATTTGATTTTTTTATTGTCGTTTCACTTTTAAGCCTCTATATAGATCTGACACAGTGGGCAGAGGCATACTCAACATGATGATGTTGGTGATATCCTACTATGCACTCCTAAACTCATGGGAGGTAGATTTATATGGATCTCGATTGGTGTATTGGTACATGTGTTAGAGCATCATATAATTTTTTCATTGCATTCTACTTTGATGGCATATATTTATAGGGAGCTTTGGGGTTGGATTACCTAGAGGTAATATGGATTAGATATTACTGACATTTTATAGTGTTGGGCTTATGAGCACATCAAGATAGTGTTTCCCATTCTCACCCCATAGATATGGTGGTATGACATAAAGTATAACATGGAATTATTTTGATGGAAGGTTGATCTTGCATGAGGATTTACATATTGCATCACTTGAGACCTTGATTAATATCAAGGGGTCCTAGAGGGACTGAGAGAGATAGACATAATTTGGAGACCTTATCTAAGATTTCTTGCATGACTTGGGGTGGAAATAGAGCTCAAAAACATCTAGAGGGAGCATTGGGTGATGGGAAAGATGATATATTACCTCTATTTTAGATGAGTGTGTTATAAATTTGAGTGATTACATGACATTTCATGGGATTTTCACATATAAAAGTGATATAAGATAGAGTAGGAACTACCAAGACTAGTCACTAGAGATGTCCCTACAAAGGAAGATCAGGTGCCAATAAGAGAAGATGTGGGGTGCACTCCCACAGATATATCATGGTGGGTTGAAAATTAGGTAGAAAGGCAAGATAGGGTGGTGCATCCATGTCATGGGGGAAGGGATGAGTAGATGGAGGATATGGATGAAGAGGATGAGGATGAGATTGAGGAGGATGTTGAGGATGACATTAGGAGGATGGGGGAGAGGATAGAGGAGAGGAGGAGATAGTTGTAGAAGATCTTATCATGAAGAGGGATACACTGAGAGCTTAGTGTATTACCTTATAGGGATAGCATGTTGTAGTATAAGGGCCCCTGACCATAGTGTAGATAGAGTGGGACATAATGTTGACCTGATTAGATAATCTACATGTGGCATTTGAATCATTTTAACTAGGTCATGATACGGTGGTAGAGGATTAGGATCATTACAGGGTAGATAGGGACATTTTAAGGAAGAGTGAGGGAGGGAGAGAGTCATTGGTATATATTTTTGGAGAGGTTATAGGGCTGAGCACTGGATAGATGGGGACTATGAGCATCGAGCGATCTAGGTAGATAGTGGTAGATATGGGATACTATGAGCAGATCATTTTATATCAGCTTTTAGAGACTTTTCACTATGTTATTCATATAGTCATATAGGTTAGATCTTCTAGGTGCATGAACATAGGATCAGTGAGCATGTAGAGTGTATCCCAAAGGAGAGATAGGGACAAGGATAGATATGGATATGAGGGTGGGGATGGGAGTGGAGCCTTGGTGAGCCTCCACCTGAGTAATCTATAATTTACACAATATCTCATGCATGTATTTATATTCATTGTACTGGCCAAAGAACCATAGACATGTATACAGATATGTTGATGTACATTGATTATTTGATATATATGATTCATGATTATGGATTATGTTGTTTTTATGTAAATTTATTATTATGGATTATGGATGTTCATGGATTATGCTTATGTATTATGGATGTGCATGTATTATGCTTATGTATATGTTTACTTTGTATTTATTATGTGATTATGAATTTAGATGATGTGATATGTTATGGTTTACCACATGTGATGGATTATATTTAAAATGGTTATGTATAATGCACATTATGGATTTGAGTTAGATCATGTGATTATGGATTTTTAGGTGATGTGATTACATTATTTGATTGTGGATTTAAATGTTATAAAATGTTTTATGGATATGATTATTATATTATGGTGGATATGATTTTGATTTATTTAATGTTTAAAATGTTTCATGATTAAATTAAAATGGATGCACCTTTTGATTATGTGATTATGGAGTTTTATGAGTTGATTAGGTTATGGATTATGGACTTTTATATAAAATGTTTATGGATTAGGATATATATTTGATTATTTGATTATGGATTATATATTTTATGCAATGTGTTTATGTATTATGGATTTAAAACTTTAAAATGTCTTAAATTATGATTGGGATTTATTATTATGGAATTTTGATCACATTATGGATTATGATTATCATTGATGCAAACTATAACTTACTAAATTTACGTTTATAGATTTTTTAATTAATATATTATGATATTTGATAATATATGTGAAAAATTTTATAATTAATTTGATTTTAAAAGGATTTATATCTCATTATTAGCTCATACAATGAGCCAAGAAACTACTTGAAAATAAGGCATGTATGTCTTTAATCAACTGCTAATAATAATTTTAAAAACTTTAGGTCAACTAAGTTGAGGATATAAGTATTTGCTTTTAGGATTGGATATAAATTGGATTATAAGAATATGTTTCCATCTTACATTCCTTGAACTAAGGTCACCCCTAGAATACTTTTGTGTCAATCTACGCAGACTGATTAATGCAAGAATTTTACAAAATTAAAGAAATCTATTCAATACAGGAAGCTTTCTTGGGATGTTTTACGCATGATAGCCATCCTTCAAGGGAGTGGTCTATATTTTTAGAAATGCTTATTTGAAACAATTTTCCTTTGATGGAGCAGTCTATGTTTTTGATATTTTTTATATTTTTACAGATTTCATAGTTGTCCTTTGAGAGAGAAATCTATTTATTTTGTAGATGCTTTGATTTTTATTTATTTTTTATCCTAGGATTATTATTATTTTATGGATTGGTCTCAGGTATCCTAGGATAATTTACAAAAAAAAAATTACACAAGATAAAACACTTATTCTCAAAATGAATTAGTGATAAGGAAGGATTTAAGGGAATAATGATTTAGAGCTCCTTATCATTATAGGTGAAGATTATCCAATTAAAGTGTTATTAATAGAGATAGGGTATTCATATTTAAGGTTAAAAATGGGAAATGCTTCCAGATAACCACATGTTTTTATGTATCACTATTTGGTATAATAACAATAGGGATATGAAACCTAGAATCTAAACTAGGTAGATTAAGTGATTAAGATTTATTAATAGTAGAAAGGGAACATATGCAATGCATTAAGAGGTTCTCATTCTAATTTTATATCAAGAGAGTCCAAGTGATATTCCCTAGATCTATACTTATGGGTAATGATATATGGCCCAAGCTAATTTTGATAAAATTTCCCCCTTTTGCTTTTTCCATATTAGTTACATGTTGATTTTCTTTTAAGACAAGGTCATCAATATTAAATTCATGTTATTTTAGATGCTTATTATTGGTGAACTTTATTCATTCCTTACATACATGTAAATGGTCAAGGGAAGTTGAGAAATTCTCATCCAAGAGTTAGTTAGGCTAATATTTCTTGATGGAAGTCATATATTTTTTAGGGAGATCTGAAGGGAAGGAATCTGAACTCCAAGAGGACATACAACTTTAGTACCATAGACTAGGGATAAAGGAGTATCACATGTAGGGGTTAAAATAATAGTTTGATAAGCCATAAGGCAAAGGGAACATGAAGATGGTAGTTCTTACATAATACATTAATGATGTTGGTTAGGATTTTAACAAGATTTTTATTAGATGCCTCAGTTTGTCCATTAGCTTGAGGATAACAAGGAAAGGACAAGCTGGTCTTATTTATTAAAATAATCATGAAGATCTTGAACCTTTTTATTCTTAAAATATTTTATATTATCTATGATGATCTTATGAGGGATGCCAAAGCAACAAATGATATGTTGAGTAATGAATTCAATAATTTCATATGATTTGGTCAAGATAAGGTGGATAACCTCCACCCACTTAGTAAAATACTCATTGGAGGTAATGATAAAGCTATGATGCTAGGAATACTTTGGATTAATTTAACCTATAAGATCAAGCCCCCACTAGGAGAAAGGCCAAAAGTCTTGTGCTACTTATAATGCTTGACTAGGGACATGGGATAGGTTGACATGCTACTAACAATTGATGCATTTATTAATGTACTTGAAACAATCCTAATTTAAAGTGGGCTAATAATATACCAACTATAAGATTCTCTTAGTGATGGTGTGGCCACTAAAATTTCCACCACATGACCCATAATGAGTTTATTAGATAGATAGGGCAACTTCATGATCCCATAGATAATGAATAAGGATACCATCAAAACCATGCTTAGAAAGAACACCCCCCAATATAACAAAACATGTGACATGATGATAGAAATCTCACTTTCCACTTTAGATAGATCCAAAGGAATAATCCCCCTTGATAGGTAATCAAATATATGTGCATACCAAATATTTAATGGGTTTGCTTCCACATTATGGATGGAATGAAAATCAATTTTGGTAAAGGAAGTTTGATTAATCCTATGAATGATGATGAATAACTTAGAATCCTAGGATGAGGACTAGATAAAGGAGGCCAAGGAAGCCATGGTATATGCAAAATTGTTAGTCTATTGAGGAATAGCTTGGATAACGTAATGCTTGAAAGTGGATAGTGACTTATTAGCTAGGAAATTATACTTATGAAGGGTATCATATTTACATTGATATATTCCCTTAATTTGATAAATCATAAACTGGGAATCACCATAGATTTAAGTGTTTTAATACCCAAGGCTAAAGTAGTTTGGAGACCTATGATCATAGCCTCATACTCTACCATGTTATTAGTGAAATCAAAATCAAGCTTAAAGGATAAAGTTATAGGTCTCCCCCCAAGAGGGATTAGGATAATTTTAAACCCCCACCATGCTCACATTTGGATCCATCAAAGAATAAGATCATTTGATATTACAGATTTGTTTGAGACATGGAATCAATAGATTCATTTGGGAATTCAAGTTAACTGGTTTATTATCAGACAGAGGTGCCTCAATAGGCTTATCAATAATGATTTGAACTTTAACTAGTTTTTTGTGGATAAACTCTAGATCAAATTCTACCAAAATCATAAGCCATTTGGCCATTCACTAATTTTGATAAGGCTTAGAGTGCATAAAATTCAATGGATTGATGTTCATAATGACATAAGTTTTATGACTGAGTAGATAATATTGTAGCTTAGTAGCTAAAAGGACCAGAGCTAGGCACAACTTCTTTTTATGAGAATAAAACGTCTCATATTCAATAAGTGTGTGACTAATATAGTAAAATGCATGCTCTTTGTTATGCTCATCATGATGGGCAAGCATGGATCCAAGGGCATGATCAATAGAAAAAATATACAAGAAGAATGGTTGTCTTTATTTTGGAGGAGTGAGAACTAGTGGTGAGATAAGGTAGATATTAAGAGCTTGGAAAGCCTCCTAACAACTAGAGTCCCATTTAAAATGGATATCCTTAGGATGTGATGGAATGGTTGACATCAATCAAATAGTTGGGAGATAAAATTATAGATAGATTATAATTTACTTTGAAAACCTTAGAGTTTCTTAAGATTAGATGGGGGTGGAATTTATAAGATGGATTTGATTTTGGTAGAGTTGAATTTTATCACATGAATGAAGATAATAAAGCCTAAAAAATTACCCATCAATACTATAAAAATGCATTTCTTAAAATTTGGATAGACATAAATCTTGATTAATTGAGTGAAAATAACCTTTAGAATGGAAAGGTGGTCTTTTTGTAACTTTGATTCATCAAGGAGATCATCCACATGATCTTTAATAATTTTATGGAAGATGTAAGTCATGGCTCTTTGATAGGTGGCTCCTACATCCTTCAGGATAAAAGGCATAACTTGATATCAGAAGGTCCCCTAAGGAGTAATAAATAAATTATTATTTTGGTATTTTGGTGTGATAAGGATCTAATTATATCCATAGAAACCATCCATAAGTGACAACATTTTATGCCCAATGGTTAAATCTACTAGCTATTCAATATTAGGGAGAGGGAAATCATCCTTCAAACAAGTGAGATTAAGGTCTTGAAAGTTAGTAAAAAGATCTGGTCCCCTTATAGGCTTGCTTATAGTGATTATATTAGATACCCATTGAGAAAATCAATAGGATGGATAAAATTAATGGATAAGAGGCATTGTACCTCTTCTATCACGAGGAGTGTAATGCAAGGATGCATCTTTTAGATATTTTTCCTTATAGGTTTGGCGTTAAGGAATGTGATGATGTTATGATGATGATGGTAGGATCAATACTAGGCATATCACTATAGGACCAAGTGAATGTTTCACTGTGATTAGTTGGAAATGTAGTGAAATCCTAGTACTCTTGGGGGTCTAAGGATTTACTAACCTTAACTATTCATGAAATCTCATGGGATCCTATGTTAACATCAATGGTAGTCTCATTTAATAGATTAGAGGTTTTATATGGAAGGGATTTATATAGATGGGAGTTATGTGTGCCTAAATGAGTTAAGATTGACTCGTCATCTTGGAACTAAAGAATATGGATGGTAGGAGAATCTTGCATATCATGTTTGGGTAGGATAGAGGAATGATTCAGTCCTTTCCATCATAGTGATAAATGAGAGGTTATATAGTAATGGCATTGACTAATTTTTTTTTGAGGAATAGATATGATTTCATCTATCGAAGAAGGGATGCTAGATAGTGAGGGTGGTGTGTCCTCTTCAAGGATGGGAAGGAGAGTAATCTCTAGTGTATTTTTGGGATTTTTATTGAAATCAAGGTTGTGTTTTTCATGGGGTTTTCTAAAATCCCCTAATGCAACCTCATGTGGGCCTTTTTTGTAGCATCCTATGTCAAAACCATTTCAAGAACACTATTGTAGTTATGTCTTTATAAAGTGGGGTTTATCAAGGAACAAAAAGTTTGATGTAAATGGTTTATCATGAGTTTGGTTAAAAAGTCCTAAAGAATACTAATTGATTCCATCATAAATAAAATGGGTGCAAAGGAAAGGTGGACTGAAGGGATTAATCTCCCCCAAATTTGGATAATAATCATGTTGTTTATCCAAATGTCCATCTCATTAGTGAGTAGCAAGAGTATTGAATATCAATAAATGATACTCTCTAATTGAAAGCTACTAAAATGTAGAGTCAATGGAATCCTTACCAATTTTTAACACAAGGATTATCATACTAGTTGATGCCTCATTAGCTGATGATGGGGTAACACTTTGTAATGGAATTAGGACATCATTTGGTTAGAAGGTGAGGTTATAATATTCAAATGAACGAGGATTATCTAGGACATTATGGATTTTACCTTTGTGTTTAAATTTAATACACCAAAGCAAGCTAGAGGGGACATAGTGCATAGAGCATATCCAGGGATGTCTTAAGATAATGTTTTATTGAAACTCCCCTTCAATGACATGAAATAGTTTGGGGAGAAAACACATGCCTACTTAAATATGAAGTAATATCATTCCTAATGCAGGGGTGATGGTATCACTGAAGGCTCATAAAATGGTGGGGGATTGGGCTACAAATGTCTCAGGTAGATATAGTTGTTTAAACATGTGAGAGGAGATGATGTTTATACTAACACCATTATCAATCATGACTCATTTGTTTGAGTTTTATTAATCTATGTAGTGATAAATAGGGTGGTATCCTGGTCATCTAGATGTAAGGGTGGTATTTCCAAATCATGTAAGTTTATATAGTATGGATTTTGAAATGATGTAATGAAAGCCGATAAAGGCTAGGGTTCATTAGTTTGTATCTTTGTGGCCTATAAGACTTTTATCATGGCCTCATAGTACTTTAGAGAATTTTGGACAAGCTCATATAGGGAAAAATTGATCGGAGGTTAATGAAGCTTATTGAGAGTAGTTATCTATATGAGTTTTTAAGCATTACTATTTTATGTTTTCTTAAAATATAAACTTTACATTTAGGAGTGGGTGTTGTTAGACTATTTTTGGTAGGAACTAGTGCTTTGGCAATATTCACTTTGGATTTTTCATGATTGTGGGTCTTATGACCCTAGGCTTGGGATTGATTAGTTATGTGAATTACATATATCTGAAATAAAGGGGGATTCACTACATTCTTAGAATCATCCCTATCTAGAGGGAGAGATTGATATTAAACTTTATCAGAGGTTTTATCCTCTTTTACAACTCATTCTGATACTATGGGTGATGTGTTACTTATTGAAGTGGATGTAACCCTAGTAATTTGATTATGTGGATGGTCATAATCTAATTATTCCATTAAGAGATCATCTTCTTATAATAAATTTTTAACTATGACCTTTAATGTATTACAAATTTCTATCATGACCTATTATTTGATGGTACATACATTTCTTTTTTTCTTGATACCATGTTGGTTTTTGAGTATGAGGGTCAACAGGCTTTATGGGTGGTAGAGTGAGTAAGGAGGTATAGATAATCTAATCTAGGATCTTAGAATAAGACCATTTTAATGGGTGTTAACTAGGCTTTTCAATGCTCTAAGGTATTGGTAGGGAAGAGGTGCATGACTTTGAGACTTGGCTTTTGAACTATTTGTTTGAATGGTCCTTACGATAGGTAATTTATGTTTAGGATAAGTCCTTACACCTAAACCTAAAGGATACTAGGTATTTATAGGGTTATGTAGTGGCATCATCATGGTGGGAAGATCATGTTGTGATGGTGCATGTGCTTTAGTAGAGGATTCTATGATAGTGGCTTTTATTCTCACTAAAGGATGGGGTCTTAATATAGATACTCTTGTCCAAATAGGTGGCAACAATACTTTCCCCTTTTGAATATGCTTAGGCTTAGTGGAGATGTCCTCTTTATGTAATTCAATACTAATAGGAAAATGATATAGATATTTTCCTCTTGGGGCCCTAAGGTTTTTGTTTCTGATATATATGGATTTTCCCTTGATTTCTCTAAGATTTAGCACCTTCTTACCAATGGGGGGAACTAGTCGTGAACTAGTCTAGGGTAACATAACAGTTTTCTCAGGGGGTAATAATCTAGAGGGAATGGGTATGCTAGATGCAGGTATTGAAATAATGTAACGAATAATACATGTATCTTGCAGAATGTCTAAGAAAACCTTTCCTTTGATAATATTATCCTCTTTTAGTTTTTTAGTGCATTCATATATGGTTTTGTCAAGTAAATCCCAAATAATGAGATCCAAAAAACTTGAGGAAGTTTTTAAGATGTCTTCACTTGGTTCAGATGGTTCAAAAGTGTCTCTTGTAAGGAGATAAAGGATAGGAGTAATATCAACTTCTTTAGGTAGAAGTTGTTCATGTATTGTATTAATTAAATAAGTTTCATGTTCAGAGGTGGATCCTAGATTATCTTTCATAGAATTTGATTTGGAAGCGTGATTAGGGAATGACTGCCTAAATATATCTATAGATTGATTTGGGTGCATGTTAAGGTTATCTAGTTGTAACTCCCCTTGATCAATAAGATTCTATACTAAGACCTTAAAATAATGACACCTACTAACATCATGACTTATTACATGATGAAATTTATAAAACTCATTTTCCCTAAACTAGTTAGGATTACGGTGAGAATCATCGAGTGGTATTAATAGAAGAAGTTTGATAAGAGATTACTTTAAGATTTTATCTAAAATAGATGCATATTAATCTCCTAAAGTTGTAAATTATCATGGGAAAAATCATGTCAATGGATTTTGATATTGTAGTTGCAAGGTGGATGGCTTAGATTAGTTTTTGGTTTATGGTGGTGTTGATTTTACAACTATGGCATTAGTAGCTCCTTTGGTTTTATTTTTTTTATTGTTAGTCCCTTTAGAGGGATCAATTTTAAACTTTTTATTCCACAATTTAACCTTACCTTCTTCTAGGGATCTAATTTATAGTTTATGGGCCATTAAAAAGGCCTCATCAAAAGTTTTAAAAGATTGTACCTATAATGTCGATGAGATGTGTTTATCACATGCTCTCACAAATAATTTGATTATATTTGGTTATGAAATGGAAAAGGTGATTTTATTAATGAGATTTCTCCATCTACCAACAAAGTTAGTAATAGATTCATCATCAAACTTTTGGATGGTATGGAGGTCAGTGATAATGATTTTTCTTGTAATATTGATAGAGAAGTGTTCTTAGAATATTTGAGTGAGCTGACCAAATGAGAATAGGGAATGTTTTGGGATTTATTTATACCAATCTAGGGTAGGTCTAGCTAACAACATAAGAAATGTCCTAAAAAATGCATCATTCTGTGTTATAAGGTAGCAAGCATGTCTAAATGCTAGAAGGTATTGTTAAGGATGCTCCTTATTTTGAATCTTCATAAATTTTAGAATGTCCCACTATGGATGATAAGGCCTAATAAGAACCACTGGGTTAATAGGATCATTACATATTTGCTCATACATGAGCATGTACTTCTACCTAGAGGTAGAGGATTCCAAATTAGCCAATCTATTCATAAGGATGCTCATGAAATCTAGGTGGGAATTTTTTATTTAGGTATTCCTCCTAAAAAATTATGTTGTTAGAGTTGATACATATTAATTTGAGTGGAAAAATCTTGGGATAAAGGATAACTAACTAATGTGGTCATGATTGGTTGAGAATCCACCATAGACTATGGGGATTGTAAGGGTATATAATTATATCTAATAACAAGCATATGTGTTATGTATTTGGTGGTCAAGGGGAGATATTGTTGAGGTATTTGACTTATAGGAGCTTGTTATAAAGGCTAATTTTGGGTACTTAAGGGTATACTAGTTTGGATAGGTGGAAGGGTTGCTAGGACTAAGATGACTAGGTTCTGAAGTACTATGGTGGTAGGTTGAGTAGTTATACACTGAGATAAGATGACAATCTAAGTTTGGTGAATGGCTTGGGATATAACACTAGATGTCATCAGAGGTGGATTGTCTAAGTGTTGTGTAGTAGTGGTGTTAGAACTAGTCAAAGGAAGATTGTTGTGGGAAGACACCATATCAGTGGTAAACCCTTCACCTTCCTCTAAAGGCATGGCATGTGGGTTTCTAGAGAAATATGTATAGGGAAAAAGTGGTATGCATGTGGCTTGAGAGATGAGATAATGGTAATGTATGATGGGGTTTCTCTCTAATATAGTGGTGAATTCAAGATCACCCTAATTATAATAATGAGGAATACCTTCCCCTATGGACTCAAGGGAAGTAAGAGGACTAGGAGAATTCTCCATGGATGAAGATGAAGTTATTGGTTTATTTTTCATTTGTGACTATTATTACATCAAAACCATGTAGTGATAAAGGAAAAAGTAATAAATAAAAGCAAAAGCACCCAAAAGTTCTTTTTGATTATCTCATATTTAGTGAAGATGAAAAGATACAAATGTTAAAGATGTAATTAAAATGTTTTTTATTTTTAACTATAAAGGGTGATAAAAGAAATGAAAAGGTTATTGAGGGTCCTAATAAGTAGCAATCTAAGGATGTTCTCAAGTTTGTTTAAGTGAAAATGGATTTTTGTACTGGGATAGATACTTGGCCTAGTATTGGGGCCTACCCCCTCACTTCACACACTGCAACATAAGGGTGTTAAGTGCTTAGCCAATATATATCAAAAGATCAAGGTTTATACTCAGTCAGAGTACTGAGTTGGTTCTCCCCTTAGTGGTGAAATCTAAATGGGATAGCTGAGAAAGAAGGTTACCACTAGGTGATGAAATCCTAATTAGTCCCCTTATATCAATGTTTGATGAGTTTGTTTATACATTTGGTTTGGTATGTGTGTGAGAGAAGTGATGACCGTGATAAATTTAACTATCTATATTATTATATATGAACTAACTAAATAAGGAAAAATAGATGCAGATTATTTTTGACCTTTAGAAAGGAAAAACCAAATTTATATTTTCTTTGAATGAATTCAATAAATAAAATAAAAGGAGATAAAGATAAATAAATTTAGAAATAATTTTAATAAGAAAATTTTGACCTTAGAGGTCCCATCGAGAGTGATAGAATGTTTGAGTGGTTTCTCATTTTTATTTAAATTAAATATTACTTACTAAAAACTCAAATGAGAACAAGGTTTATGATGAGTACCTATGGATTAGAATATGTTTCACATCACTTTGAATCCAACAAATATGAGAGATTATTTTTTTTTAGGAAGAATAACTTGCACACATGTAAACACTTGATAAAAATAGATTAATAGATAATTGGGTGATCTCCCTAGTCAAAAACTAGTCCTAGGAATTTTTGAGATTCCTCAAATGGATATCAACTCACCTTTTTACATAATCAAGTAGATAAACAACATATGAAATGACAATAGAAAAAATATATTATAATAATGATAATTAATATTTATTCCTATATTAAGCTATTAATAAGTGTAACATTATTCCCATCAAGTCGTGGTGAAGTTTATATCATCCTATATGACAACTAGTTGGTCTTTAGTGGATTTAAAAGAGGGATAATAAAAAATAGTAAAAAGGGCTAGCTCAAAACTTATATCACTCTAATCATCAAATAAAGGTTAGGATACGATAGGGAGATCTATGATATTGATTACCTCATATACTATGCCTCAAAGTGTCAACTACATACAAAGGGCATATTCAAATGATAGGAAAATAGTAAAGATTATAGATAGCGGTCTAAGATTAAGGACTCAAGTTTTTAAAATTAAACGTAGTATATAAATGTTGATCTTGATAGGATCGGTGTCAATATATAAAATTGATGTTGATCTAGAATAAATCAACATTGATTATCTCTATGATTGAGCTTAATTAAAATAGAGAATAAATGAGATATATTAGATGATAGAGACAAATAAAAAGATGCAGAGGGATTTAAACGGTATTTTATAATTATAGAAATAGATAGTAGTAGTTAAATTGATATAAAATGAAATAATAAAACATGATGACTTATCTTGTATATGATTGTAAACATAATGAAATTCTTCCATAAATATAGGCAATTTCTTGCACTTTTGACAGAGGAGTCGATTAAACATAGTAAAATTTTGGCAGTGTTATTAATAACATCTCTAATTCTCTAAGAAATCTAGTAGCAATTTAAGGTTCTGAGTTTTTAGGTCTAGAATGTAAAGTTTGGCTAGGTACTTATAGATTGACATCAATTCAAAGAATCAGTACTGATCACGAGTGAATCAATGTCGATTCACCCAAATTAGCACCTTTGTTTCAACCATGGCTAAAATTTGCATTGATACACATGGATTTGTTAGTAATGACAATATATGGGGTTAAAGTGGTTGAGGGGTAGATTCCTTAGGTTATTAATGATTTAGGAGGTTAGGGGGTAAAAAGGTAATCATAAAGACAATTTACTGAGTTGTAAATGGTAATTATACTAAACCTTAGGATAAGGAGTATTTAAGAGATTAAATAAAAATAAGAATGTATAACACCTAATTAATTATATATAGGATACAAAATTATAGTGTCTAAAATATAGATATCCATGTAATATTATAAACATTTGAAAATGAATATTAAAAATAGAGGTGAATGTACATGCTTAAGATTTGAAAAAAAAATCTTGATAGGTCCATTGTAAATAGACAATAGATAAATTTGTTCTAGTGTATTCATTACATACGTATCCCAATTGATTTTGATACGATATAAATAGGAAAATAAAGATAAGTGATAATTTTGGATATGACATATTAGAGGTAGAATTATAATTTATTTGTATACATGATAATTTTAATTAGACAGAAGTGCAGTTCACATGAGTCCATTAACTAAAGACTTGCCCCTATTTTTCATGACACTAAATTGGTTATTTCATGACCCATATGCACATTAACTAGTATGTGGATGTGTTATCATACTTAAAATGTCACATGAGATACCAATAATAATAAAACCCTAGTTTTCTACACAAAAACTGAATTATAATCAAATGGGGGGACTTAGGTGAAAGGGATTGAGTTGGACTATCCTTGATCAATCCTCATTGATTATACCAAGCATTTCACTACATTTCCAATAATCTAAAGAGGGAACAAACTCAAATGTAGTTCTCACACTTACTATTTGTGTGGAATGGTGAATGTAAGTATAAATGTCATGTTTCCTATTTTACTCTTGGCACAAGTATGCAGATGAAAATTGAGCGTTGAATATAGATTTAATAACATATAGATAGAAAATGAAAATATTTAAATAGATTTTGAGAGTGATAAAAAAAATCATAAATTCAGTAGAGAATCCTTGTACTTATAGATGTTATGTTTTTTATTTGTTAACTATTAGCATGGAAAATACAACCCACAATAAGACTTAATGGATAAAAATAATAATAAACTAAAACATGATTTAAAATAAGTTTTAAAATTTACCCTTGGACAAGTCCATGCTAATAAGATAGGGATATAGTCTAGTCATATCTAGTTACCATGGACTTTTCGAAAATGACAACAGACCATGATTAAGGATCCCTTTAACACATTGACAAGACAAATATCTAATAGACAAAGTTGCATATTATAACAAAGACATGGCTCATGTAAAATGTGCCAATATATTTTTCATTTAATATCAATATTTTATGTATACAAAGTTGTAAAAAATAACATAAAGTAAGATCTTGTAAAAAAAATCAATGTGTAGAGAACCCCATATAGCCTACCTTTTTTATATCAACCTCGATAGGTGGAGGAATAAATATGATATTGCATGTTGAGTAAAAATTTTAACACACTATGAGAGGGTTATTATAGTAATTTAAACTACCTCCATTGATGAATAGAAAAATAAGCCTATTAGTAGGATTTGAAACTATGGCACCCATTTTATTGGCCTCATTTTTAGTATCATTATCCATAGATTTAAAAGGTGATTTTATTTGAAAATAAAAATTAGAAGATGTGAGAAGGATAATATGTAAGTTTCTAACTATAATGATTCCTTGACCCTTGAGATTATAAATCTTGTGTTATAGTGACTCATAATTATATGTTCTATGTATAGTTATTATATGATAACTACAATGATTTATTTCTCTAATGGCATAAACAAGTGATACATCAATGCAAAATTGAATGTAAAA
Organism: Torreya grandis; assembly: GCA_037957365.1. Lineage (NCBI taxonomy): Eukaryota > Viridiplantae > Streptophyta > Pinopsida > Cupressales > Taxaceae > Torreya > Torreya grandis. Next base: position 163,156 of record JARHVA010002953.1, on the reverse strand, counting down.
TAATGAAGTTAAGATCAAGTAACATTTTTAATATAGCACTTGGTTTGTTTTGTAAACAAGTTACATATAATGTTTTATCATGGTACATATATGATACTACTTATATGATTGACTTAATTTGACATAGGTATTAGATATTCATTAGTTATACATTATGTAGTGTGTAATGTTTATTGTGGTCAGTTCATACTAGATTTAAAAATTTATTGACTCACTAGTTCACTTATTATGTTAGATAACTAATATAGATAATCATATTTATTTTTAGCTATTTCATTATCATCATCATCATCATCATCATCAATATTATCCTCAATAATAACATTATCCAAATATTATGAATTGACCAAAAAATAGGATTTAGTCTGTTCTTATTTTGTGAATCAATATTGTGTGAAGGTTTTTTTACCATTTCTTGGTCAAGTGGTAAGTTTGGATGCAACCGATTTTGATTATATTTATTTCTCTTACTCTTAATTCATATATGTATTTTTTATACTAGTATGACATCTAATGTAAGTACTATGGAGGGGTGAACAGTAACACATATCAATATAAATACTTAATTAGGATCAATTATAATGAAATAATTGAAAGGTTTTTTAATCCTCTAGACATATATGAAATCATGCTTCATGAAAAAATTTAATCATTGATGTAAGGTGGATTGGATTATTTACATTGAATTAATATAAGGTCTACCAATTAATAAGTTATAATGAAAATTATTGGGCTTTGCTTAAAATATAGTTCTTGACATTTTAGGGCCCACTCTTACATCAAATAGAATTGTTCATGTCACTTGGAGAGGTAAATTATCAAAATATCTAATGTTATTATCTTAGATATGAATGGAATTAATGTTGATATAAAGTGTTTGAATAAAATCAATTTTTTAAAAGTTCAAATTTTATTTTTTAAATATAATGGCATGCTTAGCCTTCTTATTTATTAAAAAAACCAATGATTTTTTTAAATTTGATTAGGTAAAGAAGTAGATTTTACAAGAATCTTACAACCTAATAGCTAAAAAAATATGAAATTAAAGTAGAGTAAGCCTAAGGGATAAAAAACATACTAAAACCAAAATAAAAATAATTGCAAGCAAAAACTTATGGAAGAAAGCCAAACAAATATAATAGAGAAGTGTAATTACTCAGGGGCATAATGTCCTCTATGAGTTCATTTTTGGGATCCTTATCCTCCACCTTGTCCTTCAACTTTTCCTTGATAATTATTGCCTAGGTCATTTTAATAAAACCCTCAATAGTGTCATTTGGGAATATCATCCTTGGTTTCTTTTGGCCTCCTTCTTTGGGTCCCTCTTAGGAGGGTTATCCATAGAAAGGGGTCTAGGGGAGGGTTTGGGAGTGTGTTTAACCACTACCTTATCATATTTATACCTAAAATGGGGTCCTCTACCTCATTGATTTATGCAAATGCCTCTAGCACCTTCCCAAATTCTTTGTTTATTGAGTTACATTCCTTAATCAGGGTAACTAGACCAATACCCACTTTGTGTAGTTTATCATTGAATTCCTCTAGTTGTATTTTGTTTTTGCATTGGTCAAAATAAACTTTATATTCCCTAAATATTCTACCACATCCTCCTCTTCTATGAAAATGGGTTTAGGTTTATTAACAATAAGCTGAATGGGGATGTCCTCTATAAAGATTTTACTATTAGGGATTACTACGGAGGGGTTGGGAGGAGGATAGGTAGAATCTAGTGTTGGGTCTTCATTATGGGATTCCTTTTCTAAAGAGGACCCCCTTAGAAAATCTTATTTCCCATGCATGGTGTCCCCATGTTTGAATAAAAAAATATGAGCCCTTGATGAATAACTACATTATATTCACTACTTTAAAAGGTAAGGGTAGTGCTCATAAGGGATTTTAAGAGAAAATATAGTATCTTGATTCTATATCCTTGGAAGTGTTTTAATAAAAATAAATGATGTTATAATATGAGAATGAATTTATCTTCTAAGTTAATTACTTCATAATCTATAGGCAGATATCTAGATAATGCCTTGACAAATCTATCCTTGGTAACCCCTTCTTGTCCATTTTCATAACCTCATTCATTCAAAATATTTTTTTTATTAGCTCCATCTTTTTGGATTGATCCTTGTAATATTTTTATCCCTCACATGACATCCCTTTAACCTCCCCAATGAGACCCTTTATAATAGATATTCTCATGCCTCTAATTTCCACCATTCATTTATTCTAGGTTCATATGAAGTATTTGGTAAGGTACACATTATGTCTAATGATGTACCATATGTACTTGGTAAACACCCATTATGTAGCTTCCCCCATACCTTTTTATTACCCTGAATCTCCTCATAGGAGAGTGAATCCAACCTATCCCTATCTCCTCCCATCCTGCACAAACCAATGATTAAATTATTTGAATGGTGTGATAAATCCATCTTATTCTAGTTTTGTTTTCTATTCTCAATAGGTTTATTATGAAATTGATATTCCATCTCTTGTCTCAAGGCATTAATCTCCCATTAATAATGATGATGACTCAACATGAGTATTAAAGCATAGTGACTGAGGAGTAATTTTTTCACATGTGTCCAACTCCACCACTTGATAAGACATGGTTTCTTCATTTTTAATAGATTTACTGATATGGGGTGGGATGTGGATGCTTTCATGCCTGATAGATAAAAATGAGAGATCAACCCCTTCATTAGATACTACATCTACCACCACATTTGTCTCATGGTAAATGTGGATGATATAAGGGTTCCCTAAGTTGATAATTAGTCCTCTAACATCATCAATGAAGGATTTTATTATGTGTGAGGGAATGTTACTTTCAGACAAAGTATCAAGGATGTTTAGGGAATCACCTTCGATGATTAATCTATCCACTTTGAGATGGGATTCTATTTGAATTACCTAAAGCACCACTTTTAATTTTTCTTCATTATTAGTCTAGGTTGCCATGGGACCAACATAGGTAGCTTTCATTTACCCAGAAGATTTTATGATCACCCCTATACCACTAGTTAGGCTTGGATTTCCTTTTAATGCTATGTTAAATTTTAGTTTCAACTAGTATCCCATCAGGGGGTTTTACTTAACTTGTTTACTCAAGGTTTTTTTGATTGGAGAGACAATGTTCTAATCTAAGTTCCATTTTATGAAGATATTTTGTTCATCTACAGAGCTTGGAATTTTATCTTTATGGGGGAATACCCTCTAGTTCTATCCAATCGCTTGATAGAGATAGGAAAAGACCCTTTTAGTATTATACTTTTTGTTACAAAAAATAACATCATTTCAAACCTTTCAGATAGCCTAGAACCAGTGTGGGAGGGCCATGTGCCAAAGAAAAGAGAGGGAAATTAGTTTCCAAGGGGATTAAATTAGGTGATGAGATCCAAAATGGAATTTGACTTAAGATAGAGTAAATTTATCCAAAATCTAATCCAAGATACATGAACTAAAAGGATAGGTCAAGAAAATATGACAAACTAAGTCCTCCACACTTATATAGAAGGGGCACCTATTAGGTAGGGTGAGGCCTTGTTTAGAAAGGTTGTCCACTATGAGAATGTTATCATGGGTGTTCAACCAGAAAAAGAAAATCATCTTGACTGTGAGGTGCTTGATCCAATGGATCTTATAATACTCCCATTCAGTCGCTAAACCTAGATCAATAATGTGTCTGAAAGTCATCATATATTTCCCACTATCTTTAGTCAACCAAATGAGATAATCTTCATTAGGGAAGATAGGAATATGGATTTTACTAAGTAAAACATTGAGATCTTGGACAAATTGAAGGACTTCAATATTGTCTCTTTTGATGGATGACACTTTATAATTTTTTGAAATTTTGATCCATTCCCATTAATATTTCACCTTATTTCCCTATATTTCCTTAAACATCTATAAAATATTGAACTAGTTATCTTGAAACATATGGGGAGCTGAAAAACAATGAGTCATCCTAGAAGTTGATTTTATTTCATTTCTAATTTTTCATATAGTGCCTTTTATTAATAGGTCCTTATAGATGGTAATGACCTTCCAAAAAACAAAACCATCACTGAATCCTTCCTTCCATACAAATATATCTTCCTCATTTCCTTCTAGATATTTATCTTTGACAATCCTAGTTCACTGCTTCTCTTCCTTCAAGATTTTCCATCCCATTTTAACATGGAGAGCATGATTCATGGTTTTTATCTTTTTGAGGCCAATTCCACCATTATACTTTGGGAGGAATGATTTTTACCATGAAATTAAATGAAATATTAAGTGATCATTGATAACTCTCCATATAAAATTTATTTCAATTTATTTTACCTTGTCTGCCACTTTTCTTGGCACACAAAAGACTGACATGAAATAAACAAGGATAATTTGGAATGAGATTTTTAGTAGTTGTAATTTTATAGCCTATGTGATTAAATGTACTTTCCAACTACAAAAACTCCTCTACATTCTATCAATGAGTGGGTTATATAATATAGGAACCATTCTACCATCAAAGAGGGGTATCCCCAAATAGGTTGATGGAAGTCATCTCACCTGAAACTTTAAAATGGTTGCAAGTTTCTTATATAGAAAGACTGGGGAGTTTATTTAAAATATATATATCTTTCAAAATTTAATACATTGATTAGACACTTTCTCTTAATTTTAGTGGATGAACTTTAGATGTTAGGATTATTTAACTGAAAATTCCCCAAACAAGATCTTATCATCAATGAATTGCTCATGAGTATTGGGGTTGGTGTTATGGGCCACATTGATGCCTTTAATATCCCCTTGTGACTATGCCTTATACATACTCTTCCATAGTGTTTGAGACAATATGATAAAAATATAGGGAGATAGAGGGTCCCCCTACATTACCCTATAGTAATAAAAAATTATCCTTTGGGGATGTTATTTATTAATATGGAGAATTTTTGCATTGATATGCATGTAAGGATGATTTTTTTTACCTTGAAATTAAATAATATTATCTCAATAATTTTGATAAATAATCTCCATGAGACTTAATCTTAAGCTTTATTCATGTCAATTTTGACCATCATGTCCTACCTTGAAGAATTAGAAATTTAGTTGATGGCCTTATGTACCATGATGATACCATTAGTAATTTGTATTCCTAATACAAAATCTCCATATTTTTCATTTATCACTTTGTCCAATAGTGGTTGAATTATTTTAACAAATAAAACCAAGTAAATGGTATATATGGACTTACATAAACTTATGGGTAAGAAGTCTTGAAGATTATTCACCCTAGGTTTCTTTGGTATTAGGACCATAAAGGTGTTATTTATTTTAAGATGGATAATTTACTAAATAATTCACTCACAACTAATTCAATTTACAAGTTAATGATGTCCCAAAAATTTTGAAATAAAAATGATGGAAATCCATCAGGACTGCAGGCCTTGAATCCTTTCATCATAAAAGCTTCCCATTTAACTTCTTCAGTAAAAGGAGATTTAATGAGAGTAGAATTATTTGATGGAGTAATGAATCTATTGAAGTTACTCAAATTATTCTATTCAAGAAGCTCATTAAATGTACCATCTTCCATTATCAAATTTTTATAGAATTAGATTGTATGATAGTTGAACTCATCCTCTTTGTTTATATGTTTGTCATTATCTATTTCTAGTTGATTTATTCTATTATAATTCCTATGTCTTTAAGTATATTAGTGAAATGATTTGGTGTTTATGTCTCCTTCCTTAAACCAAATACATGTAGATTTTTATCACCAATATGCTTATTCCTTTGGCTCAAGGTTATGAAATTGGCTCATGAGTTATCTTTCTTTCAGAATTAAGGACACTTTATTTCCCTGAGTATCTCTTAATTCTTATACCTTTATCATTTCCTCCTCAAGATCCTTATTTTGAATGAAAATATAATCAAAAACTTATTTATTACATTTTTCAAGGTTCTTCAAAAAGTTTAATTTCTTAACTAAGATATCCCAAATAGGTTGATGGAAGTCATCTCACATGGCACTCCAAAAATGTCATAATTTTATTCTACAATAGGAGTAGGGAGTTGATAAATAATATAGAGATATTTTGGAAGTTAATGTATTGATTAGACACTTTCTCATAGTTTTAGAGGATGGGCTTTATATGTTAGGATTATTCAACTGAGGCTTCCCCATTGAGGATCATATCATCTATGAATTACTCATGAGTAATGGGGTTGGTTTTATGGACCACATTGATGGCTTTGATATCCCCTTGTTAAAAATATGTTAAAAATATAGGGAGATAGAGGGTCCACCTACCTTACCCTCTAGTAATATAAAAATATCCTTTGGGATATTATTTATATTTATTGAGAATTATGGCATTGATATGTAACTAAGGATGATTTTTTGACCTTCACATTAAATGCCATTATCTTAAGAATTTTGATGAGGAATCTCCATAAGACTTGATCTTAATCTTTATTCATGTTGATTTTGACCATCATGCCCTGCCTTGAATAATTAGAATTTGAGTTCATGGCCTTGTGTACCATGATGATACCATCAGTAATTTATCTTCCTATGAAAAAATATCCCTATTATTTACTGATCATTTTCTCTAGTAGTGGATGAATAATTTTCACCAATAAAACCAAGTAAATATTATATATGGAGATGCATAAACTTATGGGTCAAAAATCTTGAAGATTGTTTGCCCTAGATTTTTTTGGTATTAGGACCAAAAAGGTATTATTCTTTTAATTTAGGATGGATCATTTAATAAATAATTTACTCACAACTAATTCAACTTACAAGTGAATGATTTTTAAAAAAAATTGAAATAGAAATGGGAGAAATCCATCAGGACCAAGGGCCTTGAATCCTTCCATCACAAAAACTACCCCTTAAACTTCTTCAACCAAAGGAGATTTAATGAGAGAAGCATTATTTGATAGAGTAATGAATTTATTTAAGTTAAGAAAATCATTTTATTCAATAAGCTCATCAAAGGTACCAACTTCCATTATCAACTTTTTATATAATTAGATTGTGTGATAGTTGATCTCATCCTCTTCATTGCTAAGTTTGTCGTTCTCCATTTCCAGCTAATTGATTCTATTAGAATTCCTATGTTTTTAAGTATATTGATGAAAAAATATGTTATTTTTGTCTCCTTATTTAAACTAGATAAATCTATATTTTTATTGAAAATATGCTTCTTCTTTTCCCCCAAGGTTATGAAACTAGCTCACAAGTTCTCTTTCTTTGAGAATTTTGGACTCGTTGTTTCCCTGAATAGCCATTAATTCTCCTATCTCTATCAGTTCCTCCTAAAAATCCTTATTTTAAATGAAAATATTATCAAAAATGTATTTATTCCATTTTCTAAGGTTCTTCAAGAATTTCAATTTCTTAACTAGGACACACACACACACACACACACACACACACACACATCAAAGCCCAAGAAAGGTTTTTTTTATCATTCCTTTATGGATTCATCTAAGTCTAGGTGATATAACCACATAATCTAAAATCTAGAAGGAATATTCTTTGTTTTGGATAAATTTTCTAATTCAACCACAAGTGGATTGTGATCAAAACTGATTCTAAGGAGAGAGGTTAGATAATTGGAAAAATGAAGATCCCAATTAAGAGAGATTTGGACTTGATCAACATGAATCTGGATAACATTATCTCCTAGCCTTTTGTTTGTATAGGTGAAAGGGTTTCCTTTGAGCTCAAAATCAACTAATCCAACTCTAGAGAGAAAGTCATTTAGGTTAGGTATAATTTTTGTAAAATCCATTAGCCTTCCCTTTTTTCCCCAGGAGAGAGAGGATTATTTAAGTCCCCCGTCACAATCTAGTTCCAATGCTCATAGGTTTTTAAAAAGGCTAGAAGGTCTTCCCATAATTTTCTCCTAGAATATTTCGAAATGGGGGCATAACATAAATAAAATTTAAAATTTTTCTTTGTTTTATTTTTCAGCATTGGTATTATTTTATTTTCACTTAAGATTAAGATCACTGATTTTAAATACAAGATCATAATTTTTTTTCATATATGATCTTTTAACATGTGTTTGATATAATTTTAAATGTTTGATAGGTTTTATAAGTTTATGATCAATATTTCCAATTTATGTAGGAATATTTTCATGATACTCATTATCTTTGACAATATATTTTAATGAGACTTTTTAATATTCTATTTCAATCTTAAGATGGAGTGTGAATTTTATTATGTAAACAATAGAGTAGGGTGTATCCATTGTTGATGTGTGTACACTTATGTAATACACCCATAAAGTATAAATGATTTAATTAATTTAGTCTATCTCATGATTTATAATAATCTTATTTCATATTTTATTGATTGGCTTATAAGTTTCCTTTGCTTGACCATTTCCCTTTGGGTAGTATGGGGTAGATAAAGTCATATAGATTTTGAATTTAGCATAAAATATTTTGACTATTTTATTCTTGAAATATGAACCATTATATATTATAATGTTAGTAATAAATTATTAATGTATTCATCTATTATGTATTGTATGGGTATTTTTTCCACCCATTTAGTAAAATATTAGTTAATGATAATAATAAATTTATGCCACCGTCAATATTCAAGAATGATTTTATAGATATAATTAAAGACCCAAAAGGATAAATGCCATATAAAAATAATATGGTATAGCACATAGATGGAGCATGATTTAAGTTTTTTTTCCTTTGACATTAAGAGTATAATATAGCATAGTCATGACATTATTATTCAATTATTGGCCAATAGTATCCTTGATGTAAGATCTTTAAAGACATAGTTTTTACCACTAGAGGGGCCCCCACATTCACTATTATGAACTTCTAGTATAGTCATTTGACCTTCAACTATATTTATACATCATATAAATTGACCCTTAAACAAACATTTAAAAAGGGATACACAATTGAGTATGGAATGCATGGAGTGGGATTATAAGTGATTTTTATCCATGTATTATTTTTAGGAAAAGTACTTGTTGACTATTTTGACCACAAGTCAAAATAGGTCAACCCCATGTAGTTCAAAAATTATATATGGGTATATTAGGGTCCTATAGAGTGTGTCATGGTCTTATTTTATGTTAGTTAATGTGTCATTTACCTTAATCATATTCATATATAGGCTTATGTCATTTTAAGAGTTATATTTGAGCCATTAATGGGGTTTATATGGTTTCCATTGGTATAAAAGTGTTTCAAAGTATTTATCAATATCCAATATGTCATTATCTTGTTATTCTTGTCAATCCCTAATTGAAAATTGTAGACACTACATTGAAAAAAGAAGAAAAGTGGTAGTTTGGATAGTTTTGACAGTTATATAGCCTCTAAAGGAGTGTGGCACATGTGGAAATATTTTGGAATGACTCTTAAAATTTTATGAATTTTTTTATATATTTTATTTTATTTTTAAGTCTAAAAAATGTATCAAAATTGATCTGCTCCTCCATCACTCTTCATGGCCTGTAAAACTAGTCAATAGGTTTTTTCTTGGTGCAAACAACAGGGGTTATTTTTGGTCAAATGCTCTTGTGGGGTGTTATAAAAATTATCCTAATTCAAAAATAATTAAATTATTTAAATTATTGGTTGTCTATTCTTTATGAATCATCCTTTTGAAGTTGATTATCACATTTTGAATGCTAATCCCCATACCCTACAAATTTTCTTCATGTATGAGTTGGTCCATATAATACAATGGCCAAAATTGTTTTTATATAATGTAGAAACCTTTATCCCATGGTTTACATATTTTTTTTCATGTTTGGATGTGAGTGGATGATACAAACATCTCAAGTTGTAGGTTGAGACCTCCATTGCTAGTTATAAGAATATTTTACCAAGTGTAGAGGTTATTGTTCTTGTAGTGGTTTTAGATGAAGATATGTTTTTTTCATGTTTCCCATGTCTTGAAAATAATCTCTCCTTCCAATATAATATTCAAAGGGTCGCAACATGAATGTTGCAGTTAAGAAAAGATTTCACAATCAACTTTCTATATAACTATCATACATAGTTAGGTAAATCAAGGTCCTAAACACATTCATGGAGATGTAATGAGGAAGTTTGAGAATTTTAAAACAACCTTATTACATGATTAATAATAATAATCTCTCAAATTAAATTTTATGGAATGTGATAACTATTTATCCTATGTACATAGTCCTACACCATTGATGGACACCTATAGACTCTCATAGTTTGGCCAAACACATTGGATAAAACATTTGAATTGTTTGAGTACCTTCAATGTGAAGAGGATCCATTTGTTTACTTTGATAAGGTACAATATTGGTTATATATCATCACCATACACATTGTTGATAATATACCTTCACTACCTTGAGTACTAAAAAGTGCACCTACAAGTGGCTCATACAGAGTACAAACCAATTAGAATGCATATCTTAAAACCTTTTAGGACCTTACTTAAATTACTGAGGTGTTGAGAGTGACATAAGAATCAGTAGTGAATTCATTTAGTGGTAAAAAAATCTTGGAACTATGCTCCTACATTTATTAATTATATTTAAGGACTAGTTACCTTAAAGTTTCATAAATAGGGTTTTCACCCTTCTTTTAAGCATCCCATAGTGAAATATATGAAGTCTTGATAGGTATAAACATTTTCATAATGGATCCCAACCATAAGGGATATGATTTTTCATGATAAGTGGTCTATTTATCCAAATTATTATGATGATGGAAAGCTCCCAACTCATGCAATATGTCACTATAGTCTATCAGTAGTATCTCTAGGATTTTGAACCCCAAATGTCCTTGTGGTGATATAAGACCTAATGGAGGCATAAATTTACATATAACTAATCCTTCAAAATTGTAATCACACTAATGGTTTGAATAACATTGAGATGAGTTTAAGTATGATATCACAACCCATATCATAATCTGTAGGTGTCATTTTTCCCTCAAAAGGGTCATATATAGTTTGATTTTAGGATGATTTCACACTAAAGCTTAATAGCTTAGAAGTTGGCATAGCATATGTATGGTGAGAAAATATTTAAATGATTATAATATGGAAAATGACTTAAAAATCCTATTATGGCAATGATACAAGGTTTATAATGTGAAATGTCAACCTACAAGTATGCTCCTTTCTGATTAGAAACACAGTCACAGTTGACTGCAAACTAAGCATGCCAAAGTGGAGAAGAATACACTTTAAATATTTGGTAAATAATAATGGTTTTCATAAATATTTACATTAATCTTAAATATTATAATTATCAGGTCACATGATGCTCCAACAATAAATAAGTAGGGCAAGATTTATCTTCAAAATGCACCTACAGTCAGTATACAAAATTTTACACAATCTATGTTTGAAAAGTTTCTCTTGGGTTTTGAAATGTTTGAAGGTGATATAAGTGTGACCTAAAATCATGACCTTGGTATGTTTGAGATAATAGGGGATATGCCCTCTATTCTATCTCAGATAGAGGGCACTCCTAGATGAATAGACCCTGTAGGTTTAGTGAACAAATGTGAAAAAGGTGAGTTTAAGACTATTTAAAACTTTAAATAAGGTTTAGGAATTTTTTTCAAAAGGTATGAACATGTATAAATCCTCATAGGTGATAAAGGCCAAACCTGATGGCCTAAACCCATATAGGTGCAGTCAGGTCCAGCTAGGCCTAGACTAAGCCTAAGGCCTAAAGGGGATTCAATTCTATTTATAACAATATATTATCATTATAATTCATTGAAAATTTTTAATATGGATATATAAGGTGTGTGAGAACCTTTTATTTGTAGATAAAGCCATGAATGAGTCATTTCTTATCTTGAGAACATGAAAGGGTATGTAGAATGCAAAGGAGAGTTCAAGAAGGCAACTTTAGAAGCTCACACTAGTACAGATGATTAGAATGGGATTATAAGTATTTATACATGATTTAATATGGTCCTAAACTTGTATATTGTGTAATTTTTCATAGTTTTAATGTCAAACTTTTATGAACAATCCTTAAGGGTGAAAACAACTCAAAACCCTCTAAAACCATTGATAAAGATCCAGTGGGAAATATGAAGAATAAAATGAATATAAGAGGTATATTTTTAATTTTAAATTATCTTTTAATTATATATGACTCCTAGAGTCTCTTTTCCATCAAGTTAGATTCTACCATACTTATACGGATAGGGTACAAAATAGCTTTTTTTGATAGTTTTTAATGTTTTTCAGATAAAAAAGGGTTTAAAAATATGAGGTTCACTTGGGGAGGTATAATGAGACCTAATATATCTATTAATATTAATTTATTTCATAAAAAAATCACACATGTACCTATGAAAACACCTTCACTTCAGCCAGTCCAAACTGACATAGAGAATGAAGAATAATCATCAAGTGAGAAAATAATAACTCTAATTTAGATGCCTTTAAAGGTATACCTAATGGATATATAGGATTTAGAACCCTTTAAATTTTTCATAACATCCCTTTTATTTATTTTATTTGATAATTGATTAGCATCATAGTGCCAAATGTGAAAATAGGTCTAAAAGAGGATGACTATGACTGCAGGCAGTGAAAACACTTGGCCATAAGAATATTGATGATTAGAGATACACCCAATGAATTTTTGAGCCTATTTATAACAAAAATAATATTTTAAATGATTTCATATATCCATAGTCTGATTTGAACCATTCAAGGAAGGTCAAATGATAAAGGCAATTTTTTAAGGAATAAGTTGAAGAATCTTGTGTCATATTTGAGGAGTTTAATGCTTAGAGAGACATTTGTGCATAGATACCATACATGTTATGTTTCATATTCCTTTATATTAAAATTTTAACTCTCTCTCTCTCAACTTTACAAGTGTCTTTGTGACTCTTGGACTTCATTCCTCTCTCTCCTTTTTCACATTCTATAAGTAATAGCCATTTTGGTTCTTGTTCCATAATTCCACACCATGTATGGTGAAGCCCTACTAGTTTTGTTTTCTAATTTTCATTTTAATAATATAATAAATATATTTTTGAGTTCATAAACATATTTTATAATCATGAAAAGTGATGAATGGTGAAGTCTAGTGATTTTATCCTTATTTTTCTTTATCCTTTCATGTCTAGTGTAAGAAGTTCTCATTCTAAAAGGTCATATAGAATTTAGATAGTGTGTTAGGATCAATTCAAGTGTGAAATTATCCTTAAATTTATCAATATTATATTTTTTATACCTACCTTGAGTTGTCTCATTCATATCACCTCTATATTGAAATACTAATGTTAGAACATCTTAGGACTTTGAAACTGGTATGTAGGTCTTGTTTCTTAGTGAAAAAAAGTACGATAGCATCATGTAAATAATTATAGTGTATCACCCCCTTAAATTATATTTATTTTATGAAAACTTATATCTATTTTACCACAATAAATCAATTAGTATAGGTGATAATCACTTCAAGATCAATTCAGGGTGTTACCCCTTAAACCTAGAGGTCTACCTCTATATAGGTAACCCATAGGCTTAGAGGTCTTCCAATGTTTCCAGAATATTATATTAGTCTTTAAAAACACCCTATAGGGTGAAATATTTGGTTAAAATAGTAAATTTATAGGGTTAATTATATATATTGGTGTACCACTAAAGATTATTCACACTTCATGTTATTATGAAAATATCTAGTGTTTTGATAAAATCCATATCAATTTAAGGATTAAATATTTGTTGGATCGTAAATATTATATGTTAATCTAAGGATTTTAATTTGAATTAAATATTTTAATCTATGCATTGAATCAACATGTTGATTATATTTATGATGAATACTTTTAAGGAAAAAGAACATAAGTAGAATATGGGATGTTGTACCATGTATTTATAAGGAATCATTTTATCTTTTTTAGTTTGATAAATATTTATAACTTAATAAACAACTATTTATGACTCACTATATACTTCTAGAGACTTTATGTTCATTTTTTTATGACTAGTAAGCCAAATATTAGATCATCATACTTTGTTATATTATTTGTGCAAGAAAACAACAAATTAAAGCCAAATGGCATGTGTTCACCTTACAAAGTAACAAAAAAAATGCAAACACAAACACCCATATTAATTTTAGGTATATCAAAATTCATGGACCACATATTTGTGTCATTGTTATAATAGGTGAATTCATCTCTAATTTCAATAGTAATGGGTAATTCAATGTGTAATTTGGCATTTACTAGTTTATCTACAATTACTTTCCATTTAATATATTTTGTGAGATAAAATGAAGATCAAATTTAGTAAGAATAATTACCCACTTTGCTATGCATCCCAATATATGAGACTTTAACATGATATATTTAAGTGGATCAACTTTAGTAATGACATGAGTGTCATTATGAAGTAATTAATGTCATAGTTTTTATGTGGAAAAAATAAGAGCTAAATATAGATATTCAAAAATAGTATAGTGTTGTTCATAATATATTTTAAAATAATGTCATAAATAACATATTTTGAGAATCATTTTATTGTGTGAAAAAATCCCTTAATTATTGATCGGTGGCAAAAATGTATAATAATCGGGGTCTATTAGGAATAGGAGTCATAAGAACAAGATGTTTGAGAAGATATTATTTATTTTATTCAAAAAATTATTAACATGTGTCATCCTAATAAAAAATTATATATTTTTTAAGTAACCTTGTAAAGTATTGTATTTTATATGGTATTTTATCTATAAAATGTTGTATAGCTTAGCACAATGTTCTAAACATTAAAGTTAATTTAAATTAGTTAGTGGTGGAATATCAAGCATAGGTTTAGATATCAAAGGGTCTATTTCATTGAATATTTATGAGATGATAAAACCCAACAATCTACCTCAATATACTTGAAAAATACACCTTTTTGGTTTTACGCATAGTGTATTTTCTCATTCTCTCAAATATTTATCGTAAATATATAACATAGTCTTGTTGAAGCTTGTATTTTTATAATAAATCATCCACATAATATTTAACTATTTTATGTATGTAATCATGAAAATATGAGTCATGAATTAGTGATATGTTACTCCTAAATTTTTAAATATAATAAATGTTCCCTATGTTGTGATAAATTATGCCATTTCTTTATCCATAATATTGATATTGATTTGGTTATATCCTAAAAAACCATTCATAATTGATAAAATCTCATATCCTACTATGAAATCCAATGATTATTTAGATTTATAGGAGTGAAAAATTATATTTAAGACCAAATTTATTTAATTCTTGATAATTTTTACAACATCAAATATCTCCATTAGGTTTCATTATTGATATTATATATGAAAATCATTCAAGATAATCTATAACACAAATTAATTTGACATCTAAAAGTTGGACTCATGGAATTTTTATACTTCCAATTTTTCATGAGATGTGGTTTTTACTTTGCTATTTTAGTTCATGTGATGATATTTTATATTGAAAATCTTGATTTATTTGATAATGATAAATTTCTTATTTATATTTGTGATACATGTGTGTAGTTAATTTTATTCTGATTATCATTGGTTATTTTTTATCATGTATTTATGGATCTATAAATATTTTTGCACTTATATTAGATACTTTTCGTACCTAAAAATCATACTATTCTTTTGATATTAATTTTTAATAAATATAATCTACATTGTGATGCTCTTGATTTTGTGTCCAAATTGGATGTTTGTTATTATCATGGATCTTTGTATCTTTCTTATTGATTCCATTGTTCTAAAATTTAATAATATATTTATCATCATTCATGTAAACTTTCTCTAAATACATAAAAATCATTATCCCATTTTAAATTAATACCATGATAAGTGAAAAATGCCTTGAATTTTATGTACTCATTTGAGGAGGATGATAGTAATTATGAAGCATAGTGATTAACTTAATATGTGATAATGTATGTATAATATCATGTGGTCAATCTCTTAATCTATCAAACTATAGTGATGATCTATTATTGTAAGTAATTTTTTTCACCTAAGGTGATGCTTTGTAAAATGTTTATTTTCCTTTACCAAGGACCTTGAAATTATATTCCTTGATAGGAAATATCTTGAATGCCTCTTATATCTTATGAATAATTTAAATTTGATTCTTTATTTTATATGTTAACTATAGGTTCATTTATATATTAATAATGGCCTTATTTTATAAATGTGATTCTTTCTCAACAATCTTGTGTGATGTTTAATTTATCTCATATTCATATTTGAACACATCCATGTATAATGTCTCAAAAGAGATGTAAATTGTATGCATGGATCTTTCTTTAAGTGGAGATAAGAGTGACCCTTTAAATATAAAGTATTTTTCCAAATTCAAAGGCTAATAAATAAGAGAGTGAAAAGTGTTTTTGAATTATAAGATGTAATATTCAATTATATCATTGTGACCTTTTTACAAACATTGTATATGTTAAAATTTGGTATTATTTACCACATTCTTATGGTAATAAAATGGGAATGCATCTTCAAAAATTTTGAAGGTAGATAATTATCCATTAAGTAAATTATAAAACCATACTCAATCATCTCTTGTGAGACTTGTATGAAAATATTTTATTAAAATACATCTATAATACTCCCATTATTTGAAATAAATGATGTATGCATCAATTAAATACAAGGATATCCAAAACCATCAAAAAATGGTAGTGTAGGCATAGAAAAGTCATTTGGATATGGATGTTCATATAAAAATCATGTAAATGGTTTCTATAGGATACAGTTATCATTCATATTCATACAACATGATCTAATTTGTAAAGGTAGATCAATAAATTGATTTTGGATCTCTCTGATTCATCATGGATACAATGTGGGTAGTAGGAATGTTATTGGTTTGGAAAGGATCACTTATGGGTTGAAATTTATCATCCATTTTAAATATTGGTATAATAGGAACATGATTTATTTTATTTAATTATTGGGAATTTAGTTATAATACAACATCAATATAAACTTTAAGATATTTTTTTATCTTATCATTATGAATTTGTACAAAATTAGAAACATGACGTTTCTCTTTATTTGATTCTATTAACTTAAGAGAGGGTAAACAATATTCACAAGTAGTATTATCATATAACTCATATTTAATGGGTAGATGATGACTATATTATTAATAATTATATAATATTTATTTATAATTTCATTTTAAATATAAATTCATAATATTAAATTATATTTAGAGTTCACATTTAATGGCATATCGTAACATTTCAGGAGACAGAGATTGAGTTATATCACTATTCATTACTTCTAAGAGAGTATGGAGATTATCATAATATTTAATATCATTAACTATGTGTATATATTAATATGAAATATATGCATCTACATAATGTACCTTTCTTAAGGAGAGGGATTAACACATTCATTTATAACATTTATTATTTTTATACTATGTCTATACTTTTATAATTTATATTTATTAATGTATTAAAATGTAAGAGTCAAGTCAAAAATTAAATACTTTTACTTAAATTTTTATTTTTCACATTTTAATCCTTGTGAGAGATTAATATAGAGAAGACATTGATTAATATTATAACCTTTTTCAAATTTTTAAAAAGAGGATTACAAGGGAAGAATGTGTTGTGAAATTTCTAAATTAGTTATCTCATTTTATTATTCACTATTATATGACTTATATCTATTTTAAAAATATTAATAATATCTATTATAATCATATTTTCATTATCTTAAGAAGAATTAGAATTTTTACAAGTATGATCATTAGTCCACATATCATTATAATCATAAGGTGTAACATTTATATAAAATATGAACACCATTCAACATTTCATATTTAGATACATATTTAGAAGCCATTTTAGTATTTTTAATACACATATAGTAAATATGAAAAATATCAAGCTCAATAATAATGAAAAACAAATTATTTCATGAAAAGTAAGGTTATCAATGGGTGAAATTAGATATGGTGTGTTTACTTTGAAAGCTCTCAGATATACTAACATTAGTCATAAAAATTTAACATGGATGTGAATCCACTAACTATGGAGTATTACATTTTTTCCATAACCACACTACCATGTCTGCAAGGTAGGTTGAGAGTAGCATGCCTAGGCTAACCACTTATTAGTGCATTACAAGAGCAAATAGCTAAAGGATTCCTATGGATGAGAACAAACCCTATATGTTTCATATGTACCATGAGGTATGTGGAAACTAAAATATATGAATAATTTTGTGTAATGGCTTAAGTATTGGTGCATTACCCTTCATACCACAACTTAGGTAAAACTAAAGATTGTTTTGCCCATAACAACTCCCATGAGTTTTAGAACTACCAAAACATAGATTTTAGGAAAACAAAGAGAAGAAATAAAATTAAAACCAATGAAAATTAAATATTTTTGTGTAAGGAAAAAGTAATTTTTGAATCATGAATATCAAATATAAAATCTCTTTAGTTTTTTTTAATTTAAAAAATTATTTGAAACCCTAGAGCAAAAATTAAGGAAAAGAAAGAAATGTTTGAAACATAAGTACATGTTCACCAATTTTTTTTAGACTCTTTTTTATAAATAAGATATTTTTTTAGTGTTTTAATATGTGTAAATTGTAGTATAAAAATTCTAAGGATATACAATAATTAACTATTATAATTTTGACAAATCACTAAATGTGGAAAACTACTATTTTGGGAAAACACTTGGAAGAGATATACTTAGCTCACATATGTATATCCATTTATTATTATAAACATTTGAAAATTAAAATTAAAAATAGAGGTGAATTTACATGATTAGGACCTGAATTAGAAAAAAAATCTTGATAGGTCCATTGTAAATAGACAATAGAGAAATGTGTTCTAGTCTATTCACTGCATCCTTATCCCAATTGATTTTGATAAGATGTGAACTGGAAAAGATAGATAAGGGATAATTATGAATATGACATATTAGAGGTATAATTATAATTTATTTGTATACATGATAATTTTAATTTGATAGAAGTGCAGTGCACCTAAGGCCATTAACTAAAGACTTGCCCCTATTGGCTATGACACTAAATTGGTTATTTCACAACTTACATGTGTATTAACTAGGGTATTGGATGTGTTATCATACCTAAAATGTCACATGAGATACCAAAAATGATAAAACCCTTGTTTTCTACACACAAATTAAATAATCTCAAATGGGGGGACTCAGGTGAAAGGGATTGATTCAGACTATCCTTGATCAATCCTCATTGATTATACCAAACATTTGACTACATTACCAATAATCTATAAAGGCAACAAACACAAATGTAGTTCTCATACTTAATATGTGTGTGGAATGACTAATGCAAGTATAGATGTTGTGTTTCTTATTTTACTCTTATCACAAGTATCCAGATGAAAATTTAGCCTTGAATATAGATTTAATAGACCTATAATAGAAAATGAAAATTTTTGAATAGTTTTTTAGAGTGATAAAAAATTCAAAAATGCCTTAGAGAATACTTGTACTTATAGATGTTATGTTTTTAATTTGGTATCTACTAACATGGAAAATACAACCTAAGATAAGACTCAATGGATAAAACTAATAATAAAATGAAACATGATTTAAAAGAAGTTTTAAAATTTACCCCTGGACAAGTCCACACTAATAAGATAGGGATACATTCTAGTCCTATCTAGTTACCATGGACTTTCCCAAAAGGATAACAGACCATGTCTAGGGATCACTTTGACATAATGACAAGATAAATATCTAATAAAAAAGCTTGCATATTAAAACAAAGAAATGGGTCATGTAAAATGTGCCAATATATTCTTCATTCACTATCAATATTTTATGTGTACAAAGTTGTAATAAATGAATTAAATGACATAAAGTAAGAGTTTTTAAAAAAATTAGTGTGTATATAAACCCATATGGCCTACCTTTTTTATATCAACCTTGGTAGGTGGATGAATAAATATAAGATTCCATGTTGATTAAAAATTTTAACACCTTATGAGAGGGTTATTATAGTAAAGTAAACTACCTCCATAGATGAATAGAAAAATATGCCTATTAGTAGGATTTGAAATATGGAACCCATTTTATTGGCCTCATTCTTAGTATCATTAGCCTTAGATTTAAAACATAATTTTATTTGAAACTAAAAATTAGAAGATGTGAGAAGCATGATATATAAGTGTTTAACTATATTTATTCCTTGACCCTTGAGATTATAAATCTTGTGTTTTAGTGACTCATAATTATATGTTCTATGTCTAGCTATTATATGATAAGTACTATGATTTCTTTCTCTGATGGCATAAAAAAGTGATACATCAATGCAAAATGGAATGTAAAATAATGAAGTTATAATCAAGTAACATTTTTAATATATCACTTGGTTTGTTTTGTAAATAAGTCACATATAATGTTTTATCATGGTAAATATATGATAATACTTATATGATTGATTGAATTTAACATAGGTATTAGATATTCATTAGTTATACATTATGTAGTGTTTAGTGTTTTTTGTGGTCAGTTCATACTAGATTTAAAAATTTATTGATTCACTAGTTCACTTATTATGAGAGATAGATAATATAGATAATCATTTTTTTTTTATAGATTTAATTGTCATCATCATCAATATTGTCCTCAATAATAATATTATCTAGATATTACACATTAACAAAAAAAAAGATTTAGTGTGTTCTTCTTTTGTTTATCAATATTGTGTGAAGGTTTTTTTACCATTTCTTGGTCATGTGGTAGGTTTGGATGCAATAAATTTTGATTATATTTGTTTCTCTCTAATAATTAATATATTTATTTGTTCTACTAGTATCACATCTAATGGAAGTACTATGGAGGGGTGAAGAGTAACACATTTCAATATAAATTCTTTATTAAGATCAATTATATTGAAATAACTGAAAGGCTTTTTGATCCTCTAGACATATATGAAATCATTCTTCATGAAAAAAATTTAATCATTGATGTAAGGTGGATTGGATTATTTAAATTTCATTAATATAAGGTCTACCAATTAATAAATTATAAATCAAATGATTAGGCTTTACTTGAAATATAGTGCTTAACATTTTAGGGCCCAGTGTTACATCAAATGGAATTGTTCATGTCACTTAGAGAGGTAAATTATCAAAATATTTAATTTATTATCTTATTTATGAGTGGATTTAATGTTGACATAAAGTTTTTGAATAAAATTATTTTTTTAAAATTTAAAATTTTATTTTTTAAATATAATGGCATGCTTAGCCCTTTTATTTATTGAAAAAACATGGATTTTTTTAATTTAATTAGGTAAAGAAGTAGGTTTTACAAGGATCCTATAACCTAATATCTAAAAAAGTATCAAAATAAATTAGACTAAGTCCCAAGGGATTAAAAAAAACATACTACAACCAAAATAAAAGGAAGATCAAGTAAAAACCTCTAGCAAAAGGCCAATCAAATATAATAGAAATGTGTAATTACTCAGGGGCACAATGTCCTCTATGAGTTCCTTGTTGGGATCATTTTCCTCTACATTGTCCTTCAACTTTTAGTTTATAACTTTTTCTTGGGTCCTTTTGATTAGGCCCTCAATAGTGTCCTTTTGGAAGATCATTCTTGGTTTCTTTTTGCCTCCTTCTCTAGGTTCCTCTTAGCAGGGTTAACCATAGAAAGGGGTCTAGGGGATGGTTTAAGAATGTGTTTAACCACAAAATTATCATATTTTTACCTATATGGGGCTTCTCTACCTCATTGTATTTTTCAAATTCTTGTATCACCTTCCAAAATTATTGATTTATCGAGTTATATTCCTTAATCATGATAACTAGATCAATATCCACTTTGTGAAATTTATCATTAAATTCCTATAGCTATCTTTTTTTTCAAACTCAATAAATCAAAATGAAATTTCCCTTCGCTAGATATTATACCACATCCTTCTCTTATAATAAAATGTGTTTAGGTTTATTAACAATGCAATAAAGGGGGATGTCCTCTATGAAGATTTTAGTATTAGGGCTTGCAAGGGAGGGAGTGGGAGGAGGTTAGGGATAATCTAGTGTTCGGTATTCATTAGGGGAGTCCTCCTATGAAGATTACCCCTTCATAGTATTTTCTTTCCCATGCATGGTCTTCCCATTATTTACTAACAAAAATATGAGCCCTTGATGAATAATGGCACTAGCTTCACTAATTTAGAAGGCAAGGGCAATTCCCTCAAGGGATTTCAATAAAAATATAGTAGGTTAAATCTAAATCATTAGAAGTGATTTAATAAAAGGAAATGATGATATAATATGAACATGAATTTACCTTCCAATGTTAAGTACTTCATAATCTATCAGTAGATGTCTAGGCAATGCCTTAGCAAATCCATCCTTCATAACCCCTTCTTATCCATTTTTATAACCTCATTCATTCAAAATAATTTTTGCATCAACTCCATCATTTTGGATTGATCCTTGAAATAATTTAATCCCTTACATGAAATATATGTAAAATCACCAATGAGTTCTTCTATAATAGAGATTCTAATGCCTCTCATTTCCATGATTCATTTATTTTAGGCTGATATGAAGTCTTTGACAAGGTCTAAATTATGTCCAATGATACACTACATGTACTTTGTAAACCCCCATTACA
This sequence comes from Torreya grandis, assembly GCA_037957365.1. Classification (NCBI taxonomy): domain Eukaryota; kingdom Viridiplantae; phylum Streptophyta; class Pinopsida; order Cupressales; family Taxaceae; genus Torreya; species Torreya grandis. Next base: position 140,481 of record JARHVA010002953.1, on the reverse strand, counting down.
TAGATTCTTCAATACCTTTTTGTTACCCTGAACCTCCTCATTAGAGAGTGGATCCAACCTATCCCTTTCTCCTCCCATGCTACACAAACCAATGATTAAATTATTTGGATGGTGTCACAAATCCACCTTATTCTAGTTTTGCTTACTATTTTTGGTGAATTTGGGGTGTAATTAAAACTCCCTCTCTCATCTCAAGTCATTAAACTCCCACTCATAATGATGATGGCTCAACATGAGTGTTAAGGCACAATGGACAAGGTGTAATTTTTGTATGTGTGTCTAACTCCACCACTTGATAAGACATGGTTGCTTCATTTCTAATAGATTTGATAATGTGGAGTTAGATGTGGATTCTTTCATTATAGATAGATAAAATGGAGAGATCAACCCCTACATTGTCTATTACATCTACCACTCCATTTGCCTCATAGTAAGTATGGATGATAAAAGGATTCCTTAAGTTGTTAATCAGTCCCCTGGCATCATCGATGATGGATTTTATTATTTGTGAGGGATTGGTCTTTTCAAATAGAACATAAAGGATTTTTATGGAATCAACTTATATGAATAATATATCTAATTTGAGATGGGTTGTTATTTGAATTCCGTAAATCACCAATTTTACTTTCTCTACATAATTGGTGTGGGTCCCCATAGGACCAACATAGGTAGCTACCATCTTCCCATAGGAGGTTATGATCACCCTTATACCATTATTTAGGCTTGGATTGACCTTTGACACTCTATCAAAGTTTAATTTCAACCAGTCTCCCATTGGGGGGTTACACTTAACTTGTTTCCTCAAGGTTCTTTTATTGTGAGAGATAATGTTCTACCCTAATTTCCATTTTATCAAGATATTTTATTCATCTATAGAGCCTAGAGTTTTTTATTTATTGTCAAATTCCCTTTAGTTCTCTTTAGTATCTTGATAGAGATGGTAAAAGACCCTTTTAGTAATGTGCTTTTTGTCAAAGAAAATACCATCATTACAGACCTTCTAGATAGCCTAGAACCAGTGTGGGAGGGCCATAAGTGAAAGAAAAGAGAGGGAGGGTAGTTTACAAGGGGATTACATTGGGTAATGAGATTAAAAATGGAATTTGGCCTAGGATAGACTAAATTTAGCTAAAATCCAATCCAAGATACATGAAATGAAAGGATAGGTCAATAAAATATGATAGGTCAAATCTTCCATAGTTATATAGAGGGGGCACCTATTAGGTAGGAAATTAACTCATTTGGAAAGGTTGTCCACTATTATAATTTTATCCTAGGTGGTCAACAAGAAAAATAAAATTATCTTGAGTGTGAGGTGTTTGATCTAATATACATTCCAATGCTTCCATTCACTCTCTAAACCTATATCTATAAGGTTTCCAAAAATCATTGTATAGTTCCTACTATCTTTAGTTAGCCAAATGAGAAAATCATCCTTAGGGAAGATAGGAATATGGATTTGACTAAGTAAAATGTTGAGATCTTGGATAGATTAAAGGACTTTGACATTGTTTATTTTGATGGATAACAATTTATAATTTTATAAACCATTGATCAATTCCCAATAATCTTTCACCTTATTTCCCCATATTTCCTTAAATATTTGGAAAATATTGAACTAATTTCCTTGAGAGATAAGGGGGAAGCTAAAAATCTAAGAATCATCTTAGAAGTCAATTTTTTTCCATTTCTAATTAACCATCTTTTACCTTTTGTTAATAGTTCCTTATATATGGTAATGGCTTTCCAAAATATAGACCCATAAATAAGGCCTCCCTCCCATATAAAAATATCTTCCTCATTTCTTTCCAAAAAATTATCTCTGACAATCCTAGTCCACTTCTTCTCTTCCTTCAAGATTTTCCATCCCATTTTGGTAAGGAGAGCATGATTCATGTTTTTGATCCTTCTGAGGCCAAGACCCCCATTAGCCTTTGGGAGGACTATTTTTTTCCCATAAAACTAAATGAAATATGAAGTGGTCCTTGACACCTCTTCATAGAAAATTTCTTTGAATTTGTTCAATCTTGTCTGCCACTTTTCTAAGCACACAAAAGATTAACATGAAATAAATAGTTATAATTTGGAGTGAAGTATTAAGTAGTTGTAATTTTCCATCATATGTAAGTAAATGGCCTTTCAAACTACCCAACCTCCTCTACATTCTATCAATGAGTGGGTTCTAGAATTTGGGAACCATTCTACCATCAAAGAGAGGTATCCCTAGATAGGTTGATGGAAGTCATCTCACTTGGCACTCCAAAATGGTTGAAAGTTTCTTCTAAAACAAGATTAGGGAGTTGATAAAAAAAGATAGATATATTTTTTAATTTAATGAATTGATTAGACACTTTCTCATAGTTTCAGTTGATAAGCTTTAGATGTCAGGATTATTCAACTAAGGCTTCCCCAATAAGGATCATATCATCAATGAATTGTTCATGATTAATGGGGTTGGTGTTATGGGCCACATTGATGCCTTTGATATACCCTTGTGACTATTCCTTATACATACTCTTCCATAGCATTTGAACCAATATGATAAAAATATAGGGAGATAGAGGGTCCCCCTATCTTACCCTCCAGTAATAGAAAAATATCCTTCAAGTATGTTATTTATTAATATGGATAATTTTTGAATTGATATGTAGCTAAGGATGATTTTATTTACCTTCACATTAAATCCTAGTATCTCAAGAATTTTGATGAGGAATCTCAATGAGACTTGGTCATAAGCTTTATTCATGTCAATTTTGACCATCATGCCCTACCTTGAAGAATTAAAAATTGAGTTGATGGCCTTGTGTACCATGATCATACCATCGGTAATTTTTATTCCTATGACAAAATATCCTTATTTTTTCACTGATCACTTTTTCTAATAGTGGTTGAATTATTTTAACCAATAAAATTAAGCAAATTTTATATATGGGGTTGCATAAACCTATGGGTCAAAAGTATTAAAGATTATTCACCCTAGGTTTATTTCGTATTAAGACCAAAAAGGTGTTATTAATTTATTTAAAATGGATCACTTACTAAATAATTCACTCACAACTAATTCAAATTACAAGTGAACGATGTCCCAAAAAATTTGAAATAAAAATGTGGGAAATCCATCAGGATCAAGTGCCTTGAATCCTTCCATCACAAAAACTACCCCTTGAACTTCTTTAGCAAAAGAATATTTAATGAGAGAAACATTATTTAATGGATTAATGACTTAATTGAAGTTACTCAAAGTATTTTATTCAATAAGCTCATCAAAGGTACCATATTTCATTATCAATTTTTTTTAGAATTAGATTGTATGATAGTTGATCTCATCTTCCTCATTTTTGAGTTTGTCATTATCCATTTCTAGCCAATTGATTCTATTAGAATTTATATTTTTTGAATTAGATTGGTGAAATAATATTGCGTTTATGTCTCTTTCCTTCAACTAGATACATCTAGATTTTTGTCACCAATACACTTCTTCCTTTGCCTCAAGGTTATGAAATTGGCTAATGAGTTCTCTTTCTTAAAGAATTAAGGTCTCATTGTTTCCATAAGTAGACTTTAATTCTTCTATCTTTCTTAGTTACTCCTCAAAATCCTTCTTCTAAATGAAAATATTATCAAAAACTTATTTATTCCATTTTTAAGGTTCTTTAAAAAGTTTAATTTCTCAACCAAAATATACATATCAGAACCTGAGAAAGGTTCTTTCCATCATTATTTTATGTATTTAGCCAATTATAGGTGATATAAACACGTGATCTCAAATATAAAAGGAATATTCTTTGGTTTAGATAACTTTTCCCCTTAGAACACAAGTGGATTGTGATTGGAACTGATTCTAGGGAGAGAGGTTAGATCAATGGAAAAATGAAGATCCTAATTAAGAGAAACATGTAATTGATCCAGATGAACTTGGATAAGATTATCTCCTAGCCTTCTATTTGTCCAGGTGAAAGGGTTGCCTTTGAGATCCACATTGACTAAACCAACTCTAGTGGGGAATTCATTTAGGTCAAGTATGATTTCCATAAAATCCATTAGCTCAACCTTTTTTCCCTAGGAAAGAGAGGATTATTTAAGTGCCCCACCACACTCTAGTTCCAATGCTCATAGGTTTTCCAAAAGGCTAGAAGGTCTTCCCATAATTTAACCTTGGCATTTTTGGAATCAAGATTATTTATGTTAGAAAAAATCCATTACTCTTTACTAGATATATCTTTGAAAATGATGGAAACCTATTTATTAGTTTTCATTAACAAGTCCCCTTCCAAAATAACCAAGTTCTAGAATACCACTAAGGCTCTTGAGGCACCATTATAACTAGAAGCTATAAAGTTGGCCCTTTTCCATATCTTATTAGAACACATCCCGAAGGCCTCTTTAGAAATTTTAGTTTCTTGAACAAGCATAATGATAGGATCATTTATTTTCTTGAGATTGTTGAGGGTCTTCTACTTTATAGGGTTTTTTAACCACATAACATTCCATGTGAGGAACTTAATTTCCTAAGTCTAATAAGGTGAGTTTTAAGGGTTTGTTGAGAACCCTTGACTATTTCCTTAGTTGTTCAATTTTTAAAAAAACCATACTGGGGGATCTACCTTGAGGTTTAGGGATAACACCTACATCTATTTTATTTTTTCCTTTCATGGTCTTATATGGGTTTTTTGAGAACCCTTGATTATTTCCTTGGTTGTTTCAATTTAGTAAAAAACCATATTGGGGGATCTACCTTGAGGTTTAGGGATAAAAACTACATCTATTTTATTTCTTCATTTCATGTTTTTGGAATAAGTTATAAACCTTTCCTCTTGATTTACCTCTAAGTAGGGTTAATTTATAGTAGAATATTATCCCTTATCTTTGGATAAAAACATGGGATCATTCAAGAATTATAATAACCCTTCCACTAAGTTATACTGATTCATCCTAGCACATGATTCGAAAAATAATGGACTCCTATGAGCCAGGGCTTGCATCGAGTTAGGAATGTTAACCAGCAAGGTATATATCCAAATCCCTTCAAATTTTCCTCCTTGAGAGGTGATACATGGATAATATCTTGCACTAGGTTATTTTGGTCAAGAGTGCATAATATAGCCTCCTTAGAAGTACCACCAAAACACTTCATGAGGATCAATAGAAGAGCATTCTTATCAAGGAAAGAATTCACCTTTTCACTTGGAGTGGATTATTTAGGAGTGATATCCACCATTTTAAGACTATTAGGAGAAGACTGTAAGGGGGGATCTTAGACTAGTCACTAAGAGATTAGCTTAGGGATTAGCATTTTTGAGTAGAGGTTGTCCATCCTATGGGGTATATGTGTGTAATTAGGGTATAACATTATGCCCTAGCTCATCATTTAGAGAAACAACTTTCTCATTATTTGTGTTATCTTTCAAGGTACCTAAAGAAGATGTTTCTAGTGCATCAGGGTTTCTTAGGAAGCCATCCCTTTTTCCCATGATGTCTTTGTGCTTTGATTTAGGACATGTCTTTCATATCCAAGCTTACTTAGTAGTGGTTAAAACTTAAGTCTTATTAGGATAGTATTTCTATGAATGATTAAGAACATTATATTTGGGGTAGAAGATTGATTGATTCTCATACTTGATGTGCTAAGACCATTCACCATATTTATATTTTATCTTTATCAAATGAAGAAAAGGTTTATTAGTGGGAAAGAATACATGGAATGTAGCTACCACCATCCTCATTATAGATAGGGTGACTATATTAATGATGATAAGTTGTTCCAATGCTCTAGGTATGCCCATAATCACTCATGGATGCCAATATTATAAATTCAATTCTAGAAGGAAGACCCACATTAGGATGTCATCCATAGCTAAGTTGCACAAATTAGTGTTTGCCTTACATCATCTTATATTGATGCTATATTTTCCCATAAAACATGGACCTTGGATAGGACCCTAAAAAAACCTTCCTAGTTTATGAAACTCCTTTCCAAGCCCACAACATCCAATTGACCTTTAAGTTTCTATTTCATATTGGCCCATATTTTAAAGGAGTCAATGTTAGGTGTAGAATTATTCACCCTAGCTAGAATGGACTTTGCCAAATATACATCTAATTTTTCTACTAAGTAGTCAAGAATGGAAACACATACCACATCATTCTCAACTGATAGCATGATTTGTAAATCTAACATATCCTTGCCCACCTAGTGCTTACTGAGCACATGGTCTACCCAAGATAGGGGGTACATGATGAGATCTCATCTCTTAAGTCCCAAGTTATCGATTAACCATAGTGTTGACAGATACATTGTGGACCCTTGATAAATCTAGGTCCATGAAATTCTTTAGATTCTCTTAGATCTTATCAAACAACACTACATTGACCTTGAGACCATTTTTATACTCTAGTTTTTCCTCCCATCCACTTCTTCAGCCTCTTCACCACTCCTCTAGTTTTCCTACCTGAAGTCAAATTCAAATTATCGAGTACCTTCCATCTATTTTACACCTTATCCACTTTCCATTCATAAAATAAAAGTTGTATATTATGATCCATAGTATTTTTAGTGGGTAAATGTTCTTTCTCTAAATATATTATGTCTTTATTATCCTTCAATACATTAAAAATGGATGTAATACAAGTTGGTTCCAAAACTTTTAGTAAGGATGCATCATGTAATGTTTCATAAAGAAATCCCCTATAATAAGTGTAACTTTTAAGCAATTATAAATTGATATTTGGGCTTGAGTATTCTTAATTTGATTTATGATATTATAATCTCTAATTTTATTGGATGATATCTTTGGGGAGAGGAATATTAGGAGGTATATTTTTATTAACTCAACTTTCACATAAACACCCTAGTTCTTTGTTTTATAGTATCATGGACCTATGTTTATAATACAAGATAGGTTGAATACCATGGGAGGGATGTCATCTATCATTAACCTAAGTACTTGAGGGAGGAATAATGAAAGGAGTGATCCATGCCCTTTCCCTCTTAGTAGTATCTAGAAGCATCTTAAATTAAAAATTCATGCAATATGTGTTACTCAGGAAAGTTAATATTTCATCATGTGAAATACCATCCTTAGTTTTATTATAGATGAATTTAATCCACTTTTTATGAGTTATAAAAATATTGTATATTTTATGTAAAAAACATGTAATCAATATAATCATGACTTGGATTATGAAATATAAATTATTTCCATATATTGCATTCATGTGAGGGATTTACTTATGTGAATAAGGGGAAATCATGAATCACATTTGATATTCAAACCTTAATAGATGATGAATCTAAAACCTTAAGAAAGATATGAAAACCTAAAGTATAAGATACCTATGGATTTTCATGCTAAACTCAATGATCAGGTTCAACATAATGTTTTACTTATTTTTAATTAAGGTGATGTAAATAAGTTTAAAAAAAGGCTAATTTAAGTTTTTAAAAGTATATCAATAACATATAATTCTAAACTGAGAAAGGGAATGGATAGATATTTAACTCAAATAATTTTAAATGTATAAATTAATAAGGTAGAGATATACATAACATATTTCCATGTTCGATTGCTTAAAGGAGTTATTATTGATTATGGAACTGCTCTATGTATGTTTTTTAGTGATCAGATTATAAAATAGTGTCTCAAACCCTTATTACATTCTTATAGTAAAAAGGAGACCCTTGTGGTATCTGATATTATCTTAGCTCTATTTGAAGTGTCCTTGTATGTTATTCTATTGTACACCAACACCTAAATATTCTTATTGCATATTATTTTTCCTTCTCTTTGATATAGTGATATGTGTTTTTTTTATCTTTCCATTCATTCACTAATTATGGTTTAGAACATAAGATGAATATTTAAAATGGGGTTCATAAAATGGGTTGGACAACCCTTCCCACTATGCATTGAATCAGTGATCATTTCCTAAGTTTAAATACTCAAAATACATTTAAAACCACATGTGATTCTTCCACTTACTTGTATGTGTGAAAAATCATGATCAATCAAGAATGCAATCTAATGTTTATATTTGGCACTTGCCACCATGAAACTTATATTTTTTATATATTGATACATGGATTTAGGGTTACTCCTTTTAGGGGGTCTAATGTGTGTATGCATTTTAGATAATGTTTGAAATAGGGATTAATCAATTTATCAAGTTTGTTATGACTTTAAAATATGAATATAACTTTAGGATTTATTTTTATTTATATTTGAATCTTCATTTTTTCTCACTTGAATGACCCATTAAATTTGTCTAGGCCAGCCTGATGGAGAATTAACAATTTGAAAAATGCTTGTTGAGTGTTCTTAGATAATAAGTGACAAAGACAAAAACTTGTGGTAGCCATAACTATCCAATTGCTAGTATTATCATCTTATGAATTCAAATCAATGACATAAGATATAGAGATTTTTTGTTTTAGATCTAGGAATCTTCTTGTGTATACTAGGTTGATCTTGAATAAGTACATCTCAAAAATAAGACTGGATTAAGACAACATATGGATACAAATACATAGGGAATGTGTGTACAAGATTCAAATGTGTATTAAATAACTAAATATGTCAAATTATGTCCAATTTGATGTTTATTAAGTATTTAATAACAAACATAGGAGTCTATAATTTTGTATTTATATATTTTTATTTATAATTTCACTTCATACTCAGCCTTTAATCTTCAACTATGCATTAGTTGTGTCAATTAAAATTAAATACAATTCATCTTTCTACATAGTCAGAACTACATACTTTTGAACTAAATTTAGATTCTCATGGTAAACTCAATAAATGTGAACTATTTCCTCAAATCCTATAAATCTATGTAATTTTGAATGCCTTAGTTAAAACCCCTTTTCTTTTTCTTAGATCTCTATTCTACACATTAAATCTATGAAAATGAAAATGGCATAAATAACCTTTGGGATCTTTCAAGCATCATATTTATACCTTATAAGAATAATAGTTTACTTAATTAAATCCATATTTATTATTCCCTCTATCAAGTCTATATTGTGTATATATGTATAGATTTTGTGTTGACATCATTCCTTGTGTTTATTGAATTATTGATGGCATACAACATACCCATTTCCTACACTTATAATATATATATATATGTGTGTGTGTGTGTGTGTGTGTGTGTGTGTGTGTGTGTGTGTGTGTGTGTGTGTGTGTGTGTGTGTGTGTGTGTGTGTGTGTGTGTGTGTGTGTGTGTGTGTGTGTTATTCCCTTTGTAAACACCCTAATTTGGTCAAGCAACCATAATTATACTGTCTTTCATCAATCTTTCACATGGTGGTCTTAGTGACAATTATAGCCCTTATTTTCATGGTCATTTTGAGTATTTTGATCTTTATTATGTCTTATTTTCCTTATTTGTGACACTCCTAGAAATCATAAGTCGCCCTTTATTATTCATAGGAGCCCCTATCCTATTCTATGTAATTTTCACTTTGTTTTAGGCCTTAGAACATTAGATCCACTTTTAATACATTATCACCACATAACACTAGTGTCCACTTATGGCTTTAGTGTCTGATAGGTCCTTTCACCTATTTTTGAGACTTAACCCATTCATGAGTCTTATCTTATGTTTTTTATCTTTCTTTAATGAATTTTTGGGTAGCAAACAGGGTATTATATTCAAAAATATATATCTTTATATAAATAACCCCACAAGATATTTTACATCTAGCACTTACTATTTTGGAACTTATTTACATAAAATCAATCAATAGTACAACTCAAATACTATATATACTACTTACTATTCACACCTATACATTTGCATGATTCATGAAATAAGGACATAGGTTAAAATCATTCTAGCATATCATGAAAATTGATGGTACACATTACCTAAGGGAGAACTACATGTGATCTGAGACTCCTCGCATTGGGGCTAATGTAGGCAATGGCCAGGACAATAGGGGTTATTATCTATGGAATCATAACATCCATAACATAATTTTTCCTTCTTTTTGCATTTGATCCATTTATTATCTCATGTTTGTAGGTAATCAATAGGGTTTTGGAGGATATTTAACCAAAATGATGGCATAGATGAGCCCTTGAACAACACAAAAACACCTACAAGACCTTCATAGCCTCATGTAACTTCCATAAAAAGTTTAGATAGTCCCTACAAGAAGGAAATTATCCCCAAAATTTGACACTAACACCATGTGGTGCTACTATCTCGATAGGGGCACTAATGTCTAGATCTAAATCTCAATAAATAGTCAAAATATGAAATTTTACTCTCTCTTCTTAGTCATTTCCAGTACCATGATCCATGTAAAAATCTCTTTATCTATAGATAAGTTCATTTTATCCTCTCACTTACTATTTTGGGATAGTTTAATTAAATCAATAATTTATAATTTTATTCTAGATTAGCAACCTACTCGATCCTTTAACTACATAAGATTTACACTAGTAGAACCCTAAAAACTTAAAACATTTAGTGAACTCAACTTATAATGTAGCTTCATACCCTAATTTTCCTTAGGATTTACCTTAGGGTTAAAAATTTTATTTTTTTAATTTGGTGGAATAACCTAGCTAATTTAATAAATCTTAGATTAGGGTTTCATTTATTTAATGTAATTTAAATTTTTACAACACAAACGTAAGTCAAAACCCTAGATATAAATATTAGGTCCTTACACATACAAATATTATCAATTAGGGTTTCAATAATAATCTTATTTTCTATTATAAACTTTGTTCTAAATTTATCACATTGAACACATACTTATGTTAGATTATATTCTACCTCTTATGTGATTGTCATACCTTATTTACATTATCTTCTTTGATAATCTTAAAATGGAATCTAAAAATCCTTCTAACCCTCATCCACTTGATGCACTCTTGAATTTCTCTCATGATTATAACAATGAATGGACTAATTTTCAAGACTATACATTAGAGCATAATAATGACTTCATTTATAATGATGATGAAGATTATTCCTAATTATGGATATGAGTATTACTATGAGAATTAAAATGAAAATGAGCATGAGGATATATTAGATACATCATATTCTCTTTCCTCTCACTCAAAATCAAAATAACAATATAATTCAAAAATAACTTGTTATTGGTAGTGATTTATTCCAATGTGATCCTCGCTTTTCAACTACTTTTGATACTTAATTATTCAAATTAAAAAATATAAGTACACTAAATGAAAGCCAATTTTTCATCATTTAATTAAATTAGATAGTAATAATTCATCTTCTTTACCATTCTTAATAACATTTAAAAAAATAAGTAGCAATGATATTACACCTTTTAGCAATGAACAAACTAAGGTAGATGAAATTTTTTTATCACCTTCTTTCACATTCCAAGCTCAATGCAAAGACTTTTTACAAAAAGTTTATAATGAAAATATATCTAACTCTTCTCCTATATGTCATAATATGAAAAAATAAAACATGGTTGTTACTTCTTCAATGTGATCCTCGCTTTTCAACTACTTTTGATACTCAATTATTCAAATTAAAAAAATATAAGTACACTAAATGAAAGCCAATTTTGCATCATTTAAGTAAATTAGATAGTAATAATGCATCTTCTTTACCCTTCTCAATTAAATTTAAAAAATAAAGTACCAATGATATTACACCTTTTAGCAATGCATAAACTAAGGTAGATGAAATTTTTTTATCACCTTCTTTCAAATTCCAAGCTCAATACAAAGACTTTTTACATAAATTTTATAATGAAAATGTATCTAACTCTTCTCCTATATGGCATAATATGAAAAAAGAAAACATGGTTGTTACCTCTCCTACCCTTGATACCAAAATTTAAAGTGATAATCATGCTTACATTCCACACATATATATAGTGAACAAATGCCTTGCATTACACTTAAATATGATGACACATTGCATAGTAGTAAAAAGTTAAAATCATCCCCTTATCTCTCTTAATGAGAATGTGGATGATACTTATTCTACTCTTACTTATAAAAATGAATTAAATTTTTATTTATAAGAACCATGGGATATTGATAATTATTGTCATTATGATGAAAATGACATAGAATATACACCTTGTACTTCTTCTCCTACCTCATCTATCTCTCTTATTCAACAAAACACTAGGTAACATCCAAAAAGACAAACACACACACTTATGCTTATATTCATAATTTATATTTAATTGAGATTAAAGTACCTTCTATTCAACTAGCATGTGATACTTATTTACAACTTAATAATATAAAAGATACCAATGAATTTTCCTTAATCCCCCTTACTATAGTAGAACTTATTTCTCAAACTAACCTAAACAAGGTTAGTAGTTCATGTCCCTCTAACCAAGTCCTAGATATCACACCTCCAAAGGTTATTGAGAGTAAACCAACCCTCTCTAAACAAGATTTCCAATAATAATGTACCAATGGCTAAGATAAATAACAAAATCCAAGAATTAAATTAACCCCTTGATGATAATAATATACCTTCACAAGTTTTAACTTATTTAATGCATGTTGTGGCTGATTTGCAACAATAAGTACATTGTCTCACTTTGGAGAAAAAAGCATACCAATTTTGGATCGATGCCAATATTATACATGACAACTCCATTCCATGTAGAATATCAACTACAAGGTTGCCACATAACTTTTAAATACCAGTGTTACCTATATTTGATGTACATGGAGATCCATACTTGCACCTTCAACCTTATGAGAAATCCATGGCTCATATGCCAAATAGGTTGACTCTACTACAATTATTTCTAAAGTCCTTAAATAGGAAATCATTAGATTGGTTCCATCATATAATCCCTAGGAACTAATATAGTATTTCTCATGGATTACATACAAAATAAGGGACCTATAGTCACACATGAGAGGTTAACTTCATTACATCAGGGTGAGACAAAGCCAACCTTTGAACACATTATAAGGTTCAAATATTATTTACAAAAACTTATTTATTAACTGATAGATTTATAATTAAAATACATCTTTGCTCAAAATTTAATTTATCCTCTCAATGAGATATTTCTATATCAAATATCTAAATCATTCCAAAGTATATGTAATCTAGCTATAGCATTAGAGGTAGAGTTGGGATTTGTAGTTACACAATTAGAGGTAAATTTGGCTATAGACCCCTTAGAGCTTCAGTCATATAATATCATAAAAGATCTTACTCCACTTCCAATCAATAACTCAGTAGAATAGAGATAAATTATAAATATACTCAATAATGGAAAATATCTACTCTACACACCACCTTATACATATACCAAAACACTGGGTATACACAGAGGGGTTATACAATTTTTAGAGAAGTCAATCCTCATGAGATTTTGATTACACTATTAGATAAGGTATTATTACACTTATTTTGACTCATCATCATCCACCACATCATTTACATTAGGCACCACATAAGCCAAACTATCATTTTCACAAGATAAATGGACATTTAGATGATCAGTCATTATGCACTCTAATCTCACATTGACTAATATGTTACTTAAGTCATCATAAAATTTACACAGGGGGAAAGGAAATCTCATTCACCATATTCTCATAAAAAACACTCCTCTATGATGGATTTATCTTAGGATGTTCCTTTTAAGGAACCATTGGTTACTCATCATATGAGCCCTATGACTTCTAAGACACTTATTTATGAGGAGTACTATACACCATATTTTCAACAGTGATGGCAACCAATCTGAAAAAATTAGAACATAACTCCAGTGCGTAAACCAATCAAGATATATGGGAATAACTACAAACCCAAGGGCACAATTTCAATTTAAACACCAATCAAGGTATATGGGAACAATTACAAACCCAAGGGCATAGTTTCAATTTAAAAACCAATCAAGATATATGGGAACAACTAAAAACACAAGGAATAGGTTCAATTCAAACACCAATAAATATATATGCAAATAATTACAAAGATCATAGCACAACTCCAATTCATACACCAATCAAGATATTTTCCATAAATCATACAACTCAAAGTGAAGTTTCAACACATCAAGCAATTAATCTTTTTATACCTTATTCTACACATTTACACACTAGAAGTGCATCACATACAACTCAAGTTTCATAGTCTCCTACATCAGCACAACATGTGTTGTATAGTTTTTAGTTCTCTATGATATCTAGGTTTAGATAGGGAATACTACCATCACATGATATACACATAGAAATATTATAGAATACAAACAAAATACCCTATAATAATAAATAAAACATCCTAATCCACTACACATGTGTCTAAAAATGCATAAATAGACACAAATTCATTAATGCTACTTCAATAAAACCACTAAAAAGTATCATGATTTCAAAAAAATAAACCAATTAAACACATAAAATCTAACAAGATCCATTTACAATTATACATAGTGAAAAAATAAATAATAAACATCCATATGTATAACTCAAAATATAGTTCCAATACAAATATAGTCCCTCACTCAATGATACAAACATGACTACTGGGTTAAACTCCCTCACTCTCACTCTCAGATACATCAAATCTATAACTAGAACCCCCTCTATCTCTACATGACTTAGATCAATGACTTCATCTATACTCTCTCATGGTACATGCCCATATCAACCATACACTTGACATGTTCTCACTAAAGATGTATGTAGTCATCTACTATGTGAATATTAACCTTACCTAGAACATCATGAGTGGGTATTATACACCTACACAAATTAGTAAGTTCCTCATCTCTATCTATTGCCACTCACCTATATGCTATAGTAGTTATTGTATCCTAGTCAAATAAATGGGCATGTATCCCAGCCACATTGGTGGCCCTCTCTAATAATACATCCTCCACAACATCATCAACAATATATCATGTTAATTTTCTTAGTGCCAATTCAATGGTGACTTCACATCACTCATCATCCCTTGAACCTATAAATTTTGATGTAGTTCATATGATTCCTTACCACATAAAGACATAATCAACATTAAATATAACATACAAACATATTACATTAACTTACCATCAATAACCCTTAGGGTCTCTACATCTAATACATCCTCTATAATCATCCCACCTCTTATAAATAGAGGTGCCTATTTATTATTCATCCACCAAGATATGTAAGCCTCAAACACTCCCACATCATATATATCTAGAATATCATTATCAAGGTCTTATTTTGTTAATGGATTAGGAGATATATTAGTGATAGATGATCTTGGCATATTACCTAGCTTCATAAGAGCTTGAGAACTCAACCATATCAGAGCTGCTAGGGGCATATCCTATATAACACCGAATTATCATGTTACTTAATCATACTCAAATCAATCATATGCATTATCCCAATGGTCATGTAGCCAAAAAGTCACTACCTTATCTAAGTAATATCCTTACTCCACCCCTTATATCCCCTATAGGGTATCTAGATAATATCCCCTACGATCAAACTATTTAACAACTTTTGAAAATACATAGTGTTCCTCCTTAGTGTATGACTGATACCTATCCATCTCTTTATGAATAACTATGGATCATCCCATCCATACCATGCACGTGTCACTATCCTACTCATAGCTATATGCCCATATGCCCACAAATTTAATAACTTTAATTCTTTGATGCCTCCACTACACATTTATTATGCAAAATGATATGGATCCATATACAAGTGAGCTAGCATAGAATGACCCCAAGAGTAGATAGTTCCATGTATCCTATAGGAAATAAAAAAACCATTCCCATTTACATCTACAAAAGAAGATATCAAAATAGCTAAGAACTTATAAAATCATGGAACCTCAATAGTCACAATCAAGGTCAACTATATATCACTAAGACTCCCTACATGATGTGTCCTAGCTACCATGGTAGAGAAATATCTAGATGCCTATTATATGGCCTAAGGAATAGTAGCCTCATGTAATATAGCTCACTACTTAGAGATAAATAATCATAGAATTTGATACACATCCTCTAGTTTAATAATTAACTCACTTGTCAATAGATAGAATGTGCATGTATTTACATCCCATCTCTCATAATGTGCAATAATTATATGCTTACCTTAGGGAATAGGCTCTAAAAATGTAACATATCTCAAACCTACTCTCTTAAGTACCTCCATCTCAACATCTATTAGGGGTATAACCCATAAGATCTCCATCATCCATAATATGTGAAACTAAATCATGTAGGCATCAACCTATTATAGTATAACCAAGTCGGACATCAATAAAGCAAAATTAAAACCAATAGATAATAATGTACATTAAAAACCAGTTGATAATATTCATCATCACATCTCAAGACTTCTAGACAATAGCCTTGCACATAGGATAGTATCACTGGATAGTAGTGCCACCCCTAGACACTAGCTCTAAATATCAGATAATAGCACCCAAAATTAGACACTAACACCATCCTATGCAAAATAGGCCCTAAACTAGTTCATTTTTAGTAAAAAAATAAAAAATACAACATAAATGATAAAAACAAGAAATAGTTTGGGTTGCTTACCATCCAAACATCTTCCCCAACCTGAATTCATGCCTTAAAGTCCTCATAGCATGATAAGCTAGTTCTTCATCTCCTTGGCATATTTATCTCACTCAGACATAAAATGCATTTAACTCAAATGCTTCAAATGAATTGACAAATGTGTCAAACAACCTATTTAATTCATACTTACCCAATTACACATTATTAAGGTTACCCTTTTACACTAATTTCACTGACTAATAATAATCCCTTGCTACCACCATATCTCTAATTTACAAACCATTTTTTGCACATGGGACTTGGCATTGATAGATAATGTCCCATATTGGTTAAACCCATCTTATAGTTATTCTTAAATCTAGAAAAGGACAAAAAAATATTTTTATAATTAACATAACAACTGATATAACATATATCCAATTATGTATCTAATTATAAACTTTCTTATAATAAATACACTATTCAAACTTAACACAATATTAAACCTACTAATTAACACCAGTACATCCAATTATTACCACTTTTGGTTACATATCCTCACCACAGTTTTGGCTCTCTAACTAAAATGGGGGACAAATATGCATAGATTGATTCAGAATTACAGATTTTCTTATAGACATAGACACATGGGTCTACACAAGTATATAGGTTTACAAATTTACATAGATTCACATGTTTTTAGATATATATACACATAGGTTACACATGTTTTCATTGATTTACATAGGTTTTCATATACATAGATATTTAGATTCATAGGTTTTTAGATATACAAACACATGGGTCTACATAGGTTTTTAGATACATAGATCTTCATATTCACAAGTTTTTAGATATATGGACACATAGGTCTACATAAGTTTACATAGGTTGTTAGATACATATAAATTTAGATTCACAAGTTTTCATATATATATATATATATACAAGGGTATACATAAGTTTACGTAAGTTTTCAGATACACAAATATTCATATTCATAAGTTTTTAGATGTATAGGCACATAGGTCTACACAACTACATAGCTTTACAAAGGTATTTAGATTCACAAGTTTTTAAATATATAAACACTTAGGTTCATATAGATATAGATATGAAGATATATAGTTTTGACTTAGGTATATTAGTGTATTAATATATTTAGATACAAAACTACATTGTTTAGTAATCAAGAATAGGGGAATGGTATAGATCTCACATCCTTGTTACTCATTTTTAGATTATCAAGTCACCCTCAGTATCATCACCCATATCATCACTAGGTTTTCACCAATTTGGTTTATAGGGTTGTCTATAATAGTTGATCCATAACATTCCACTAACCCAATTCACATACTCAGATTTAGATTAGAGGTAGGTGAGCCTTGTTTCTCCAAACATTTAGTTTACATACTCAGATCAGAGTAAGGTAAAGTGAGCCGTATTTATCTACACATTTAGTTTACATACTGAGATTCAGAGTGGGTGCAAGTGATCCTTATTTATCCACACATTCAATTTACATACTCAAATTAAGAGTGGGGGGAAGCGAGACTTATTTCTCCATACATTCATTTTACATACTTAGATTCAATAGAGGGGGCATCGACACCATGTGTCTCCCCTTAACATACTACCCTCAAGTTCTTATCCACTTCTCTAGCCATGTAGTGGGCTAAATCTATATTGCATTCACATAGGTAAGTATAAGTATATGCTCCTATTTTCATTTCACTCTAGTTCTTTAATTTCATTGCATTAATAGAATAAAATGGGTAAATAAACTAATTTGGTCAAGAACACATGTATTATGTCTTTTATTTCTCTTTCACATGAAGGTCTTAGTGATGATTATATCCTTTTTTTATGTGGTCATTTTCAATCGTATGATCTTTTTTGTGTCTTATTTTCCTTATTTGTGATACTCGCAATAGTCATAAGTCACATTTTATCATTCACAAGGGGCCTTAGCCAATTCTACATATTTTTCACTCTATTTTAGGCCTTAGGACATTAGTTCCACTTTCAGGACATTAGTGCAACATTATTTTACTATCCACTTAAGGCTCTAGTGTTCAATGGGCCCTTTCACCTATTTTAAAGTCCTAACCGCTTCGTGAGCCTTCTCTTATATTTTTTATCCCTCTTTTATGACTTATCATTCAATGAACAAGGTATTATATTCAAAAAAAATATACTTATATATAAATATCCTCATAAGGAATTTTACATTGAGAACATACTATTTTAGAACTTATTTAAATAAAATCAATAAATAGTACAACTCAAATACTTTACATACTACCCAGTCTTCATGCCTAGGAATTTACATGCCTTATCAAAGAATGTCCTAAGTGAAAATCATTCTATCATACCATGTAATTATATGGTGCATATTACCTAAGGTAAAACTACATGTGATTTAAGACCCTTAACATTGGTGCTAATGTAGTTAATGACCAAAAAAATAGGGGTTTTGCTTTGTGCAATTGTAACATCCCAAAACCCAAATTTTCCTTCCTTTTGTAATTTTATCCATTTATTGTTTTATGTGTGAAGGTATTTTTTAGGGTTTTAGAGGAGATTCATCCAAAATAATGACACATACAAGCCCCTAAATGACACAAAACCACCTATAGGACCTTTAGAGCCTCTCATAACTTCCCAAAAAGTTTCAAATAATCCCTATAGGAAGGGTATTAGTGCAAAAATTAGACACTAGCACCATATGGAAATACTATCCTAATAAGTGTGCTACTGTCCATAGCCAAATCTCAACAAATAGTCAAAACATGAAAGGTTCCTTTGTGTTTGTTCAGTCATTTCTAGTACCATAATTCATGTAAAACTTTGTTTATCTCTAAATAATTTCATTTTCTCCATTCACTTGATATTTTGGAAAAAATCAATTAAATCAATAATTTCTAGTTTTATTCTAGATTAGTAACATACTCAATCCTTTAACTACAAAGAATTTACACCAGTAAAACCCTAAAAGATTAAAACACCACTTCAAGAACCATGTGGTATTACAAACCTTTCATATAGAAATAGTTTAAGCACAAGGGTGATAAAATAATATATAAAAGGACAATTAATTAAAATTGAGATAAATGAATATTTTTAATTATAATAATGAGATATGATAAATATAAAAAGCACGAAATTTGAAATATGTTCAATTGATTGTAATACCAAAGAGAAATGATATTTACATGGGTTTATTGTGTAAAAGTAGATCTAGGCTGGAAAGAGGTAGAATGTAGGACCAATAATTTGGATCAGTCATCAAATTATGAAAGTATACTTTTGTAGTCACAAACACTACCTCTAGATCTGGACACAAGATAAGGATTTGAACACTACAATTAGTGGTAGTGTCCATCTATGGATGATAGTGTCTATAAGGATACAAAATTGGTATGGATATGAAATTGAGAGTAAAGGATGCATATCATATTTTAATATTTATGTGGTGTTTAGGAGACTAGGGTTATCAAAATGATATAGAATGGACTAAAAGAAAGCATTTTGGAATGGTGAGATAATGAATGTGATCCTTTCAGTTGTAGGGAGGTCTATAACTTAAGGGTAAATCCATATTTGATAATTTTAAAACTTACAAGATTGAAATGTTATAAATATTCAATTTTAGTAGTTACAATACCCTTTTTTAATCTAATAATGCATAAAGATGAAACTAATGGTTTAAATGAAATAAATGCATATATGGGTGTGTACAACACACCTTGGCTTTGCTTGGGCCCACTTTGAGTGATTTTCTAGTGTATGAATTGTAGCCAAGATCATGCCATAGTGTAAATTAGTGAATATAATATAAATTTTTAAATAATTTAAATGCTTGAAAATAAATAGAGGAATGAAGGAGTACACCCATGTGTTGATGCTACTATGTTGCTTCTTAATACTTTAAGTTTCTAAATATGCTTCCTTTTGAAGCCCTAGAGCTAGAATAGGTTCATACCTAAACCTTTAAGAATTTAAGAGGGATATTGGAAGTTATTATTACCTGATATGGTGTGAAGATGAGTTGGGACACGACCATTGAGATCACTATTTATCAATCACACAACTCAAGTGTGAATATGTAACCTAATGAGGGTGAGTGATTTGATCAAATAATCCTACAAGTATGGTGAGATTGGATGATTTAATCACTCCAACCTATAAATATAGGGATTTTAAATGGTTTAATAACTTCAAAGCATAAAATGAACCAATTATTATAATAGAAAAATATCGATAATAATACACCCTGGTGTAACTAGTGTATCCTAGTAAATAGTATAATTGGTAATTATTTTATTTTTTGGTGAAATAACATGTATTATTCACATATAATATATCTAAAAAGGATTTTATGTGTCATAAATATAATAAAATCTATTTCAAATCTATGTAAAATTAGTGTAATGTATAGGATTATGACCCAATTATAAATTTGAATATGAAACTAAAATGGAGATTTAAAAATGTGGATGCCATGTATATATGACATGAATTTAATAAAATGTGAAGATACCAATCAATTTTGTAAGTTTGTATTTCATGAATTCATGACATGCATCCACTAAAATCTAGAAACTATAAAAAATTTTGAGGTCATGCTTTTATAACCTGCCCTCACTAATATGCCCACATTTAAGGTGGAGGAATAGAATATGGAAGGTACCTTACCTCAAAAGGATAAGGTAGTTGTGTGATATATGTATGAATCATTATCATATAGGGATAAAATTTCTAATTATATATATCAATAAAGCTTAAAAGTATGTGATCACATCAATTTCCAAGATGCATCATATGTAGCATGGCAAAATCTAGAGAGTAAAAGGATAAGATTAATAAATAATCAAGAAGACACACAAGAACACTCAATATAATGAAAAATAGTGGCATAAGGAGACTACATATAAGGGTAATTTTAAAATGCCACAAAATTGAATGGGATAACATATTTAAATACCCAACCAACATATAAATGACTTATTCAAATTTCCAATCAACATAAAATGGTATAGGGGACAACAAGAAAGGAGTGTAATAAAATGTTCAACAAGAAAGAAAATAGGAATAAATGGAATGAACTTAAGTGAAAAATATATGAATTATAACAAACCAACATAACATATCATATTAGTCCCTACATATATATTTTAGAAAAAAAATGTTATATAACATAACAATCAAGTATACTAAAACTTATGAGCATGGATATATGTTAAGGTATGGAGCTAAAAGCTTCACCAAGTGAGCAGATTGTAGAAGTTGCAAGTTTACACAGTCACTGGCGACGGTCAGGAGTGACTGACATTGGTCAGGAGTAGACCAGGAGATGCCAGCGTCAGTCATGGATCGGCCGACGTCGGTCAGGTGCAAGCAGGCAGGAACCGATGTCGGTTACTTGTGCATCCAGAATGCTATTTCCGTGGATAGAACAGAATGTTTGCATGTTAGGATTAAGTGATAGTCTTAAGTCTGCATCTCTATTATTAGTAAGACTATTTAGAGCCCTTGATTAGGAGGTGCATCTGATGGATGTAGTTGTATGCTCATGTTTCCTAATTATTATATAATAGGATAGATCTTCATAGCTTATTGAATTGGACAGTACAATTGTATATGTGAATCAATCCAGGTTGTTGGAATTGATTGTAATTAAGAGAGAGAGCTCTTGAGGGAAAGAGATCTAGAGAGAGATCTGTACATCTGAGAGAGGTGTGGAAGAAAAGAAGTTTCTTCAATTGTATTCCTTCTGTAAAGAGTTTAATATAAGTTTTCAGGGTGGTTTCTTGTATCTCTTCTTCTTGCTGTATTTCTAATTCTAGTTACTTATCTTTTTGGTTTAATTTTGCATTTATTGCTTTCATATTATAATCAACATTGTTTGTTGATCCCTAGAGTGTGGAGCTAAAAGCTTCACCTTGTTGCAAACATGGAGGATGTTGAGTATGCAGTCACCAGCGTCAGCAGGATCACCGACGTCGGTCAGTGGACAGTGCAGAAGTAAACTGACCTCAGTAGCAGTCAACCAATGTCGGTCATCTCCAGTCAGATAGGGACCGACGTCGGTCACCTATGCAATTCCAAAACTACTGTTGACGAACAGTCAATTAAGTGAACAAGTTGTTTGCATGTTAAAGACTAGTTCGAGTCTTTGAGCCACTTGTCTAATTATTGTATGCATGATATCTATATAATAGACTCATGGGATGTATTGTTAAGTGTAGAACTTGGAGAGTTCTTCCCATGGTAGAATCAAGTAGGATTCTTCATGTATGTAAGATCAGGTTTGATATGTAGGGTGTTGCAGGATCATGGTGGAGATCTACATGTGATAAGTAAGATTAGGTTGGTCTGGAGGGGTGTGTGTATGCGAGGGTCAAAAGGAGATCAGCGGGGGAGCAAGATCCAAGGTGACAGTAATACATCAAGGAGCAAGATCATGGTGAGATCTACTTGGAGTACCGATTCGTACTCAGTTGTACTGGCAGTACAATGAGGTGAACAATAGCTTGTGTTAGCTGTGTGTTGTGACCTATTGAGAGAAGATTACTCTTGAGGGAAGATTACTGGGAGCCCTTGAGGAGGAAGCCTCACAGAGGTGGAATAAGAGTGTGATCTCTTTATTGTAATTTCCTTTGTAATGATTTGAATACAATTGTGTGTTGCCTCTCATATTCTATGTTGTTTCTCATTGATAGTTATTTGTTCTTCTGGTTATTTCCGCATGTTTAAGTTGCTTATACATTGGTAATCATGTGTGCTCTTAAATCTGACAAGTTGTGTCAGAGCTTTGGAGAACTTAGGTCCTATCAATATAGACATTTTTAAGCCTTAGTATATAATATCAAACATGATAATGAATAAACCATAATAATTAATAATTAAAATATATCAATCATGATCAAAGAAACATATGCCCCCAATGTACTAGATGATGTGGGTATAAGATAGTCTAACATCTGTAAGTGTATATTATGTGTCTGGGTAAGCATGTATACTCTCAAAGATGAATGAAACATAAATGTATATATAAATGATATTATATGATATTTAATAACATAAATCAAACAACATTTATGCCAAGTAACTAGTTAAACATGGGAATGTTCAATAATTTTTTATTTTGAATTATTTGAATGTTTTTGCATTTTCTTGAATATTTAGTTTTTTACTATTTTTTTGGATTTCCAATGTGTAACTTGAACAAAAGGAGATGATTTATCCCATTTGGAAGATAAATTACTATCTCACAGTCCTTGTGGACCTTTTTCTTGACACTATTTTTGTATGTTCTTTCATTGCCAAGGTTTTAATGATTTTTTATAATTTATTGCTAACAGCTATTGTTATGGGCCTATAATTATATCTATTATGTGGAAAATAAATTTAATTATATTATAAATATAAATTGAGTTGCATATTTTTAAAATTAATTATTAAATTCATCTCATAAAACCAATACTGGCCAAGATGATAGGTGTAGTTTGGTTATAGGTTCACAAAGTAGATGATGGCATAAACAACCTTTGGTCCACATGATATGGGTAGTAAGATGTGACCTATAAAGTCTGGAAGTAGTGGAGATTAATTTAACTCATTTATATCATTCCCCTACTATTTTAAAAATATGGTGATGTAAACTGTATCCCAATTATTTATATCAACCTTGAGATGTTGACAATAGATCATATGAATATCTATAGTAATAGTTAGATCTTCGAGGCATGGGGATTTATAAGTATCTTACACTAAAATTTTTTATCTTGAAACATAAAAAATTCTATTTATTTTATAAATTTATGGTATGAAAATTATACTTCATTATTTTATATTCAAATTTGATTTTTCAATGCCCAACATTGATTTTTATTATGACCATTGATTTGATGATAGTTACAATATAATGACCCATATTTAGGAATGAGTCTACTTCTTGATCTATATCTGTTAAGAGGTAAATATATCATGTTATGTGTAGGTAACATGTAAATTATTATATTTAGGGCATCTTATCTTATTTTTATTTGTAAAATATATTATGGAGATTTATGAGATAATTTCACATTATTCACATGTTTGATTTACATTTTTCCATTATAAGGTTGACTTAATGTTTATATCCAAGAGGGATGTATTTAATAAGGATAATTTACTTGTTGATATACTAAGTTTTCCTTTCCCTTATCTAAATGTGAATTTGTATCCTCTTTTTATGAATTTAACTTGTATGTACCATAACCTATAGGTGTGAATAAGTTATGTGTAAAATTCTCAAGCAAATCAAAATTTATTTTTTGTAATTATTCATCAGTCATGAATGAATAATTTCATCATCATTATCATATTAATCTAAAACTTTTCCATCTTTTTTTTTGGTTTCAACTGATAAAGGGAGCTCAAATTTTTGATTTTATTGATCTTTTTGTATCATTGACTACTTTGATAATGGTTCTTTTTCTAAGTGTGCATCCATTTTCTCCTCAGTGCCTAGTGCATTATAATAATATTGAGGTAAATGATTTATTTTTCTTGATTCACCCATTTCATAAGTTGGTATGATTTAAATTGGAAGATATTTTGTTTTGAGATATTAGTTAAGGAGCCCCTTATACATCACAATGTATCATTTGGTAAAAAATGAAGGGTTCATCATCATCAATCATTGTCCATAATCCCCATAGTGTATGATTTTGAAACATAGATGTAATGTATATGAGACATCATCCATCATGTGTATTTAATCCCTACCCAAGAGTAAGTTATAATGAAATGATTGAGACATTACTTGGAATGTGGTTGATACTATTTTTTCTCCCAATGTCACATATAATGTGATTTGACCAATTTATAGGTTACAAGAGTTATTAAATAATTTTATAGGTGCACATAATTTTTGGATAAGATTAGTATTAATGCCCATTTTTATTAAGAATTATGTGCTATAAATGTCGAGGCTAGATCCATTTTAGAATAGAACTCTTTTTGTTATGCATACTAACTTGTATGAATAAAGGAAAGTATTTATTAATAATATACTTTTATGGTAAGTGTTTTGGATCAAAATGAATGATATTTCCATTATTTTTTTATATTTTTCATAATATCCTAAAATTATGTTTGTTTTATATCACTTGGTATTGTGCTACATGTAGAGATTCATATAATATATACTTATAGATAGTATATTGTTTTAAAAGATAAAGGATTGAAATATTAGCATAAGCATTTTTTAATTTGTTAACTAGATCATATCATTTATTTCCAATTACCATTTTATTGGGAGAAACATGTTGTCTATTAATAGGAATTATGATAGGTTGGGTACCCTTACCTTTTCATGTGGTGACATCGTGGAATGTAGAATCCAAATAAACCATGGGTGAATAATGCAAGTGGGATAGTAAATTTCACTCAGATATAGTTTATGAGGATCAAAGGGTAGGTATTATGCCCACTAGCATCTAGATACCAACTCTATGTTATTATAAAAAGAGTTTTAAATAGAGAGTAAAAAATGATCTTGTATTAAAACACTCTCTTTATATTATCCAATTTGGTTATTTTGAATGATTATATTTTTTATTTATTTAGAAATGTATGGGTAATAATATGTAATTAATACCACAAAAAAATTCAATTAAATAAATAGTAGATGTATCCATATTAAACATCATTTTAGGAATAAAAAACTCTCTTTTTAAAAATTTGAAAAGTTTTGAAATCAAAAATCAATGATCCAAAAAAAAATAAACAAGGGAATCTTGGGTCAACCTAGGGTTTTGATACCAAAGGTCAGGTTCATCAAATGTTTAAAACTAAATTTGTATATATGTGGACATGGTTAATAATACATAAACATTTCAAGCACAAGGGTGATAAATTAATATATAGTAGGCCAATTAATTACAAACTAAGATAAATGAAAATTATGAATTATGATATGGATATATGATAAATATATAAGTACTAAATCTAAAATATGTTCAATTGATTTCTATATAAAAGTGAAATGATACTTATCTATGTTGACAATGTGTAAGTGGATCTGGACTACAAATAAGTAGAAAGTGTGTATGATCAAAATTTTGGATAAGTTGTTAGATTATATAAATTTTAATTTTGTAGCCACAAACATTCTTGTTAGATTTGAACACTGAATAAGGATTTGGACACTACCATTAGTAGTAGTGTCCCTCTATGGCCTATAGTGTTCACAAGTCTAGAAAATAGGTATGGATCTAAAACCAACAATGAAGGATGTATATCATATTTTAAGATTTTTGTGTAGTAAAATAGACCTTGATCATCATAATTATATGGATTGGATTAAGAGATAATATTTTTGGCATAGTGAGATGGTGAATGTTACACTTTTGGCAGCATGAAGTCTATAATTGAAGGGTAAATCCCTAATTGATATTTTTCAAATGTAAAATATTGATATGTTATAAATGATGAGTTTTAATATCTATAAATTACATCTAGATTTACCATCCCCTCTATCAAGTCTATAGTTTTGTACATATGGATATCTTTTCTATCGACATCATTCCTTATGTTTATAAAATAGTTAGTGACCTACGCCATACCCATTTCCCACATTTATAGGTTATATGATTTATTCCACTTTCTAAACCTCATGACCTTGAAAAACTATTATATTTAGATGTTTGGTTATTTTTGTTCATATGTCCACCTAATTTTTAAATTTTTCATAAAGATTATTTAGTTCCTTTTCCCTTTTCAAAATTTTCACTCACTAATTATGTGTATGGTTCTAAAATGCATAAATTAATTTTTCTTTATTATCATGATTACATACTTTTGTGTAGATTCTTCTACCTTTTATTATTATCCACACTAATTTCCTTGTTAAAATCTTTTCCTTTATTATGTGTTATTTATTATGCATAATTACTTCATCTAAAAACTATCTTATGTATATTTCTAATAATGTACATGCTAAGTGAAAATATAACAATTATTAAAAAATATACATTTGAATACATATAAATATGCACAATAATACTTAGGCAAAAAATCTTGTTATTACCACAAAAAAATATTACAAAATAAAAAAAAGTTGAAATAAATGACATAAACTAAATATTTTGGTAGTTATTATAAATGATCATACAAAATTATTTTTAGTAATTTAGTAATGAAAATGAATGGTAAGGTTTCAACCTACTTCCATTAAAATTCCTAGGTATAATTTTCCCATGTAGGACATGAAAAATGCACACATAGAATTCTATTATGTCCCGAATACAAATAAAAAATAATATGGAAACTATTGTGACCAACATGCCCCATTTTTTCAAAATGGGGGACCCCTCTAAAAATATCATGAACTAGAGCTTCAAGGTCCTTTCCTTTGTTCCCATCAATTATGCCTACTCAAATCTTTAGAATATACAACACCTTGATTTCCCTAAGTAGTGATATGCCTCTTTCATTTTTATTTAGGACTAAGGAGTGTTTTTTTTTTTTTTTTTCAAATCATGGTGTTGATGTTGTAGGTTGATTTTCACTTGAATTTCTCATAATCTAGTTCCCTTCTTGGAGTAATGGACCCAATGCCCTCTATGTAAAATTGAGATCTCCATATCTATTGAATAAGTTTTAATGTATCATATTCCTTTTATTTTTCTTACTTAGTCATTTTATGAATTTTGAAAAGCCCAAGATAGAAAAACTAAATGGGAAGGTGCCATGTCATCACATGTCATAGAGACTAGTCCCTTGGACCTATCAGAGATGTTAGGGCTAAGGAAAGTTTAGCCAAATGGGAAAGTACCATGTCACCACATGTTAGAATAATAATTTCCCTAGACCTTTCAGAGCCTAGGAGACCCTAGCTAAATGGGAAGGCACCACATTACCATGAGTTATAATGGATAATTTCCTAGACCTGTCAAAGATGTCAGAGATCAAGATAGCCTAACTAAATGAGAAAGCACCACATTGCCACATGTCAGATCAATCAATCCTCCAAACCCATTAGAGATGTCAGAGCCCAAGATAACCCAAATGAATGGGAAGGTGCCATGTCACTATGAGTCAAAATAGATATCCCATAGACTTGTTAGAGATGTAAAAACCTAAGAGAGCCAAAATGAATGGGAAGGTACTATGTTACCATAAGTCAGAGTGGCTAATGCCCTAGATTGATCAGATATGTTAGAGTTTAGGAGACCTAATCTAATCAAAAGGCACCATATCACCTAGTATGAAAATGAGATAATAGCCAGCTAAGGCCCTAGGGATATCTTTAAAAAAGTATGGATAAAACCAAAAATCTAATCATAATGTACCATATGTCCCTAGGTGACACGTCATCTAATCTATATAAAAACATGGAGTATTTAGTTATGCCTAAGTTCTAACCATTAATGTCAAGACCAATGAGTAGATGATACATGTAAAAAATTAGGAGTTAGATGAGAAGCCTCTAAGATATGTGAACATGTGCCTACCATGCACTGGACATTAACAAAATGGGAAGCTAGACCTGAATGGATAGTTTTAAAACATCCCCTAGACATTGATATATCCAGCTGGTACTAGAGGATAATGGGCTCTAAATTCAATTCTATATTTATAAATAAAGGGATAAAATATAACCAACACCTTAAAATCAAATTCATAGTAACTAAGCTTCCAAATGCTATTAATACAAGGGGGTGTGTGCATGCACTTATAAATTCCTAAGATAATATTTCTAATTGTTACCATTTTTACCTTAGAATAAATCTATAACTCCTCACATTAAAAATTCCACATGGCCCCTATATCATGTGCCTTCTACACTTAGACATTCAAGGCATACTACTCCCTTCGAAACTTCACTTTCTCTTATGATGAAGTAGCAATGTCAATCTATATGAGTACCTACCAAATATATGATGTATCCCATGACTAGGATGTGAACCCCAACTCCAAATGGGTTAACAAGGAGAATATCAACACCTACCTAATCTACACATTTTAGGAGGAGGTCCAGGTATTTATGATCCTATTATAGTGTCTATTTGGTGACCATGACTACCAACATGTCAAAAAGTTGTGGGTGCCTCTCATGTACATGATCTTGACATGCGTAGACATCCTAGATATGGGGGATTGATCAACTTAAATTTAGTCCATGCTATCATAGATGTCTAAGCTAAGGGAAACTTCTACATGATGAGCTACTTGTTAGACATTGTCTATGGGATACTCTCTTTTAATCCTTTGGCCTTTCCTATGTGGGTTTGAAATGACTTAGTTTTCCACATGGTATTTTACAAACTTTATGGCCACAAGTTCTATAATCATGTCTAAGACACCTACAACCACTTCTACTTAATGGTCTACTAAGCCATCATTAAATTTATGATTCCTTATATTTCAAGGGCAATCTAGGATTCTATCATAGCCATCGATATCTATTGATTGTAAAAAGATGACATTATGATCCATATCATGGGATTCCTAAAGGATTCCATATTCTTACCATATTATGTCTTTAACCACCTAAAATAATAAGAGATCACCTATCAACTAGTGAAAGGCATCTTTGGGTTTTATGTACAACATTAGCATAAGGAATGCCCTCAACTCTAGATCAGCATACAATACCACATCTACATCTACAAGACCTTCCCCTTAATATAAAAGATGGTGGTTGGGAGAGAATCCTTCACCCTTTAAAAATTCAAGGTCTGGTAGTGGGACCCTAAATGGGTAATTCAAGTCCATTTGGTGCAATACTCAACTCACCTCAACATAGATTATGGCCAATAGGTTAAAGATGATGATGACCTCTATGTAAATGTTGTCAATGATCAAGAGGTGACATATCAGATAGAATCCAAGAAGAATAATGGAAAAAATGATAAATTAGGCCCCTCTATGAATACTCCTTCTTGATCAGTGGAGGACATGAATCCAATAGCTTTGGCCATTTCCTAGAAGATCTTGTAGGCTATCCTTCCACATTCTCCCACTTGAGCTCCATCTCTTGTTTGAATTCTAATAGTATATCCTAATTCTCATTATCATGCTCCCCATCTGCCTCTTCCATCTAATCCTTATTATTCAAATCCTCCTCTACCTCTTCTAGTAGCTCTAGTAACTAGGCCATGATAGATCCAACCATAGACTACATGATGTTAGGTAGCTTAAGTTAGCCCATTTAGCCACTAACACCACATCTAATGAAATTTGATGTAGTTGATAGCCTAAGAATGATCCTAGAGTGAGGAACCTAATAGGAACCCATATAGGTTCCCCCACTCAGTCCTCCATCAACTCTTATTTCCCTTTCACCCCTCTCTCTCGTCATGTTCCAACTCCTAGTTCTGGCACCCACTAATTCAATTCTTCCCCCTATGCTTCCCATTTATTCCCCTTCATATTTTTTCTAATTAAATTTTAACTCAATCCTTGTATGTGTAATTACTTCCTCATCCACTTTCACTCCTCACATCTCATAACTTGGAGTCTTCTCAATGCCTCCTTTAGGTATGCCTTTAGCAACAGGCATGACTATATCCTTCAAGAGCATACCACTAACAATAGGGACCCTCCTATTCCCTACTTTAGTTAACCTATAGCTCCCCTTCATATCTCTAATACTTGTGTTATTATCCCCTACAACCCCTATTATCTCGATTAGACCATCCACTGAAACATCTAGATCTAACATGAGAAAGAGGTCAAAGAAGAAATAAAAGGTGATCCATACTCTAGCTCTAGCCCAAAGCCCTTTTGCTCCTAATCCACCTCCTCTATAGAACATAATGGATACTCTTAACCCAATAGTATAAAATCATTATTTATCTCCTCACCCCCTCTTTCCCTTACCCAAGGCTCCTTAAGACTTGCCTTCAACTAGTCCATATCTTCCCTATTATTCCAATATTCTAGGAGGAAATTACACCTCAAGTGAATTTGAATTAAAAATATTGGTGGCTTAAAATGTTCCCATGGGCCTCCTCTTTCATTATCCCTTTTTTTTTTCCCATGCCCCCTCTACCTCCATTCCTTTCCTCTTTCACTCCATTCACTTCCTCCTTCTCCCCTCCACCTCATCCTCTGCCCTTCACCACCATTTTATCCATAAATATTACACCCATTGTAATTGAGGGATGGCCTTGTGATACACCCTTAACCGTTGGCATGTCTAGGGATATGTGTGGTTGACTTGTGGCTTACATACCTCTTTTATATTCTTGTTACATTTCTCTATGTTCTTAGTTAGGTTGACCTATGGAATAACTATGGATAAGTAGACTATATATAGGAGGTATTGGTTAGTTTTTTATCACCATGTTAATTATTTTGATTTTATTGCATTGTTGTGGAGGTTGCCCCCTCGAAGTGGATTTGTTATATTATCCAGTATTCTACTTTATTGTCAATTATTATTGTGTGATATCTCATATTTGATTATTATGTGTGATATATAATCATTTTGTGTGAACATATAAGTAATTTCATTACAAGTGGTATTATATCTCTAATTTGTATAAGTTACCTACGACATTTTTTTTGGATCTGGTGAGGTGTAACTTATGTGAGAAGAAGCAAAAAAATCATAACTTGCAATCCAAGAAGAATTAATTTTTTCTATTAGTGCAATATTGTTCAAGAAGTTTTTTTGAAAAAAATAATTCAAAAAAATTGGAAAAAAAATTCACTCTACATAATTGCAATCGTTGGATTCATCTCGATGAGATGATCATAATAGTATATTTTTTTGATACACTTTTTTGGTGCCAAAATTTTTTACCCTAGTGCATAAAGGCAATCATTGGATTCATCTTGGTGAGGTGATCACAATGCTGCCATCTTTTGGTACACTTTTTTCAAGGTAAAAACCCTCCTAGGGTTTGTATATGGTTGGTCCTTCTACATGGGTAATAAAAGTGGGAAATAAACTCTTAAGATTCCTACCAATGACATGGAATATATAACTTCAAATCCATTTATTTCTCAACTTCAGGCTGACATAAAGGGCTTGGTATGGCATGATGAATTTGTTGTAGTTAAAATTTATGTTTTAAGGATGCACAAAGATATTAATGGGGTTCACAATAAATTTAATTATATCACTGCTCAATTGGCTACCTTTTCATCTTATTTATAGTCAAACATCCCTCTACTTCATCATTCAGGTCCTCCTCCACTCAACACTAACAACTCCAATTCTAGTGTGAAACTAATGTTGCCAAAAGTGGATATGCGTAAGTTTTATGGTAAGTATACTCTCAATTGGATTACCCAAATTGAGAATTTATTTTATCTGAATCAAACTTCTAGTTCTCAAAAGGTGATAATGATGTCTCTATATCTAGAAAATGAGTAGCTCATTTCGTATCACTGGTTATGTGCTCAAAATAAAAAAATGGGGCTCCTATTACATGGTTTATTTTCACTAATGAGTGTTGGTTCATTATCAATGTCTCTGAGAACTACTTCAACCAATTAGCCAAACTATGTCAAACAAGAACTATGAAGGATTAAATTCATCAATTTTAGAATCTATCCTTAGGGGTGGAAGACATCACTGAGGAAAATTTTATTGATCTATTTTTTAGTGGCCTCAAAGATAGCATCTAATTAGAGGTTCAGATGTTTAACCCAAAATTTGTATCAAAAGCTATCCCACGAGCACACATGGTAGAGGAAAAAGAGAAGGTCAAATGAAAAACCTTCACTAGTGGTCATGATCACACCTTTCCAACACCATCATATCCTCAACCCACCAGATTGACACCTTAACAAATTGAGGAGAAGAGAGCCAAAGTTTTTTGTTATGGTTGAGATATCAAATGGAGCAAAGACCATCATTGTGTTGAAAAAAATTATTTTATATCGAAGGTGCCAATGAGGATGATGAGGAGGAGGAGGAAATTAGTGAGGATGAAGAAGTTATTGAAGAGATATTTGAAGACCTCAGCCTACTATTTCATATCATACCCTTTCATGTATTAGTACTTCCCAAACTCTTAAGGTGGTGGGTTTCCTAAGGAAATATAAGGTCATTATATTGATTAATTCTGGGAGCACACACAACTTCATCAATAGTAATTTGGTTGCTCTCTTGAATTGTTTCATTTATCCCACTCCATAATTTTAGTTCATGATTGTATATGGTGGTACTATCAACTACTTATGAAAATTCCATAGTATTAAGTTGGTCATGGGAGACTACTTGTTATATTCTACTATGTTTGTTACTCCCATGGGGGGAGCTGACATTGTTCTGGGAGTACAGTGGCTCACCACTTTGGGCACTATTGAAATTAATTTCCAAGAATTATTCATGCATTTTCATTCTAATGGAAGGACATTTGATCTAAGAGGATTAAGGGATAAATCTCCACAACTTGTTAGATCCCATCAAATGACAAAGATTATCTGAAAGGGTGATGAAGGATTTGTATCTCACTTGTTTTCCATGGAAGCTTAGCTAACTCAACCATCTACACCTACTGATCTGCAATAAGTTATTGATGCCCATTAAGTTTTTTTGGTGACATGCCAAAAGGACTTCCACCTAGCCTCACACATGATCATTCTATCAACCTTATTCCTGATAGTACACAACCCAACATTAGGCCATACAAGTATCCATATGCCCAAAAAAGTTAAATTAAAAATATGATACAAGAGATGTTGGATGCAAAAATCATTTTCTGTAGCCAAAGTGAATATTCTTCACCAGTTTTCATGGTGTGAAAGAAGATGACACTTACAAGATGTGACCTGATTACAAAGAACTCAATAAGTACACTATCAAAGATAAGTTTCCTATTCCTATCATTGATGATTTTATATATGAATTAAATGGTTCTCTTTATTTTACCAAGTTGGATCTACCTTTTGGGTATCATCAAATATAGATCCATGATGAATACATACCCAAAATTGCTTTTAAGGCTCATGAGGACCATTATGAGTTTTTGGTTATGCCTTTTGGGCTAACAAATGCAACATCCACCTTTTAGAGTTTGATGAATACTATTTTTAGGCCATTTTTAAGGAAATTTGTTTTGGTATTTTTTGATGATATCCTCATTTACAGTATAAATTGGGAAGACCATTTGTACCATGTGAAATATGTACTCTCTATTCTGGAACAACATTAGTTGTATGCCAAACCTTCCAAATGTACTTTTTGAGATTGTGAGGTTAAATATTTGGGCCTTTTGGTTTCAAATTTAGGAGTGAAAGTGGATCCTAAAACAATCCAAGCAATGATGGACTATCCGATTCCTAAGACACTCAAGCAACTAAGGGGATTTCTAGGGCTAACTGGTTATTATCACAGGTTTGTCAAAAATTATGGTAGTATTGTATCCCCACTCACCTCTTTGTTGAAGAAAGACTCCTTTTAGTGGATTGATATAGGTACCAAGGCATTTGAATAATTAAAATTAGTTATGTGCACCACTTTAGTGCTGGCCAATCTTGATTTTTCTAAGACTTTTGTGGTTGAATGTGATGCATTTAGGTATGGTTTGGGTTTTGTAATCATGTAAGAAGGTAGGCCACTTACATTTTAAATTCATCAAATGAAGGTCAAAAATTAGAACAAGCCAATTTGTGAGAAGGAAATGATGGCCATTTTTCATACATTCAAATAATGGAGACCTTATCTGATGGGTCATCACTTTCAGGTAAAGACTAGTCATGATAGTCTTAAATATTTTTTGAAAGAATGATTATCTTCTGAAGAACAACAAAAATGGATAAATAAGATGTTAGGATATGATTTTAAAATGGTTTACAATAAAGGCAAGGATAATGTAGTGGTAGATGCACTATCCAGGAAGGATGAATCAATTGAGGCATTGTTATGTGCTATGACCATTCTATAAGCAAATTGGCTAGAGGAAGCATGATTAGAATGGGATAATGATAGTGCTACCCATGATTTGATTCAAAATCTTCAAAAATGTTTGTATGGATTTGATGAATTCACATGGAAGGGTGATGCATTATGGTATAAAGATAGATTATACCTATGTAAAAATTCTCTTCTTAAAAAAAAATCCTTCAGGAACTTCATGCAACTCCAATTGGGGGTCACTCAATATTTTTGAAAACATATCATAGAATCAAGCAAGACTTTTTTCTAAGGAATCAAGGGGAATGTCTATAAATATGTGGTTGAATGTATGATCTATCAACAAAATAAAAGAGAAACCATCAAAACCCTAGGTCTTTTTTAACCTTTATACATCCTTAGCCAATGTTGGGAAGAGGTGTTTATGGATTTCATTATAGGATTACTAAAATCTGATGGTTAAATTTTATCATGGTTGTGGTAGATCATCTCAGTAAGTTTGCTCATTTTTGTTCTTTATCATAGCCATTTGTTGATAGTATAGTAGCTTATGCTTTTCTCAATATAATTCAAAAATTACACGGTACCCCTAAGATCATTGTCAGTGATAGAGATCCCATTTTCACTAAAAAGTTTTGGACTGATTTATTTGCATGTTTGGGCACCCAATTCACTGATAGTTCATCCTATTATCCTCAATCATACAGATAAACTAAAGTATTCAACAAATGTTTGGAAGGATATCTTCATTGTTTTATTTCTGATAAACAAGATAAATGGGTTCATTGGTTGCCACTTTTTGAATGCTGGTATAATAATTCTGTTTATAGTTCTTCCAAAATATCTCCTTTTTTGGCACTATATAGATACCACCCTCCATACATCACTTCAACCTTGAAGGTCCATCCTAAGATTCAGGTAGTTGAAGAACATGTTCACCATCAACAAGAGGTCCTTGTAAGTTTGCATGAAAATTTAGCCATGGCCTAGAATCACATCAAGCAGCAGGTAAATCAACATAGGAGTGAGAGACATTTTGACATTAATGATTGGGTCTTTTTTTTATTTATAGCAATATAAGTAGATGTCCTTGAAGTAACAAAAAAAGGATATCAAGTTATCCCCTAAGTATTACGGGCCTTATCATATCTTGTAAAAAATTGGTAGTGTGGCCTAGAAGTTAGAGTTTCCTTCCTCCACTTGCATACATCCAATATTTCATGTATCATGCCTAAATAAATTCATTGGATATAGAGTTGATACTTAAACTAAGTTACCAAAATTAGATGAGGAAGGAAGAGTTATTCTTGATCCTAAGGTGATCTTTCAAATGTGCACTAAGTAGCTATGGTTTAGAACAATTAAGGAGTACCTAATCAAGTGGAAGAATCTACCTTGTGAAGATGCCACTTGGGAGGATTAATCCTTTATGCAACAACATCCAGAGTTGACTCAAAAATGAGTACAACATTATTTTGAACGGGAGGGGTATATTACACCCTTAACCTTTGGCATGTCTAGGGTTATGTGTGATTGACTTATGGCTTACATACCTCTTTTATATTCTTGTTACATTTCTCTATGTTCTTAGTTACGTCGGCCTATGGAATAACTATGATTAAGTAGACTATATATAGGAGGTAGTGGTTAGTCTTTGATCATCATGTTAAGTATTCTACTCTTAGTGCATTATTTTAGAGGTTGCCCTTTTCAAGTGGCTTTGCTATATTATCTAGTATTTTTATCCATTGTTAATTATTATTATGTGATCTCTCATTTTTTCTTGTTTTATGAGATATATAATCATTTTGTGTGAACGTCTAAGTAATTTCATTACACTTGGGGTCATAATCACTACATATGTATGTCTACAGTGACCTAGACATATAGTGGTGTTTAGACAGAGCCTCTAGGAGTCTGAAGAGAGTGCTCATGTAGAGGTTTATCTATGAGGGTAACCTCATGATATTATATACCCATTAAGATCTATTTTCCTTCACCAAGGTGAAGAATTCCATTAGGGAGGATAATATTTCCAAGGACACATCATCCATCCTCCTAACTACCCATAATATGTATGAAAATATCCTCAAAGACATGCAGAGCCAAATCTAGACACTCAAAGCCCAAGGGAAGAGCACATTCCTAGTCAAGATAGTTGGGAAGTTCAAGGATGCCCTCCAATAAATTTTTTCAATCCTTAAGAAAGTAGTGGAGACACTAGCTGAGACTAACACAATTATATAGTGAAATTAATCCTACATGGAGACGATTACATAAATCAATGTGAAATGCCAAAAGTTATAGGTGGTGGTCAATAAGGGAACATTATCAAAATGTAAACTCATTTTGACCTCAAAATTGGCACTATACCAAACATATGTCGAGAACATGAGAGCTACAATGGAGGAATTGTTAGCCTTGTCCTATATTCAAAAAGACCCTTGGAAGAATGTGATAAGAAGATATTAACCTAATTTAAATAGGTCAATATCTTTGATTTATTTCACTTGGATGGAACCTTATTTAATAAAGGATAATTCACAGTCCACCAAGGTCAATTTAACCATGTTATGAGGGAAAAAGTGGCCAAGGTAAACCAAGAATGGGCCTGAGTAGTGTTGGACCTATCAACGTAGTCCATGATGATCATCAAATAGGTCTCTAAATTCTAAGCATCAATGTAAAGATCCTTTCAAATCTCCCAAAGACTATCATCTCAAGTTGATTAATATTTAGGGAACCCCTAATGAACATGACCAAGATGGATAAGGAGTTTGAACTCATGGTAGTCATGTTGGAAGCTAGGAGTGCTTATTTAAAGTAGTTAGGAGTTGGTCCCTCTCATCTACCTCCTTGTGTCAACTAGGGGTCCCCTATAGATCTATTATGGGTTTATTAGGATTATCTTGTTTAAATTTTGAAATATAATTATAACTATATTGATTAGCCACCATGGCCCAGGATGGGATCCTCATGTTTTTTGGAGGTGAGCCTCAATTCTTATCTATTTAAATAACATTTGTATTATATTATAGGGGTTGACCAAAATTTCTCAATAGTGATTTCATATTATTGCCAAGATTTAACTTATATTTCCTTCATCACTTTAGACTATAAAATCAGCCTATATCAACTATTGTAACAACACTTTACTCTTTTGATGAATACAATCTTTATTTTCTATAATAAGATTTGTTATGTGTTCAATTTTGTTTCATCTTCATGTTTAAATGATTTTCAATCTTAGGTTAATTGGATTGAAACTTTGCTACTCTATATATGTAATGGTTATGATGTGCTTAGCTATTATAATATGTTTGAGTTCTTTCATTTCCCCTTTGGTATTACTAATAATTTATTTGCCAAGCTAAAAGTTCTCATATAGCATTTATGTGTTTTTTACAATAAACCCCTAGTACTCATCATTAGTGAGAACTCTCATTGAAGGTATACTCCTAATCCACTCAGGATTCTCCCACTATATGTTCTTGGAGGTAGAAATATAATGAAACTCAATCTATAATGGTATAAATATGATAGATTCACTTGGTTCAATGACCAATGCATTGAGTTAGTTTTATACCTGGAGGCTTCCCTTCTCTACCTTACCCTTCCCTCTTTTTTGTGTTTGTTTCCTATAATTGAATTACCCTTTCCCATTGTGTTTATAAAGAGTGATCCCAACACTCAAGTATTCATAACAATCTTTAACTTGTGTTTAATACATTGGATTGAACTTTTAGTGGTGATAGTACATATCTTAGAGATTATTCACATAGAATCCATTTGAGAAGTCCAATACCCAAAGGCTTACCCTAGGATAATCCATGATCAATCATAAAATAGAGGACACAAGTTCATATTTATCCTCACCTTCCCTTTTTTAATAGTCTAAAATGTTGAGATATGACTTTTAAATAGTCTATAATAAAGGAAAATATAATGTGGTGGTAGATGCACTATCTATGAGGGATGAATCAATTGAGGCATTTTTATGCACAATGACCATTTTTTAGGTCGACTAATTAAAAATGAAAGATCCAAATGGGATAATGATTGGGATACATAAGATTTGATTCATAATCTTCCAAATTATTATGGTGTTTCTGAAACAATTGAGTGGAAAGGTAATGATTTATGGTATAAATATAGATTACACCTATGTAATAATTATCTTCTCAAACACAAGATCTTTTAGGAGATTCATGCATGTCCAATAAGGGGTAATAGATATTTTTAAAAACCTATCATAGAATCAAGTAGGATTTATTTTGGGAAGGAATCAAGTGGGATATACAAAACATTATGGTAGAATGAATGGTGTGTCAACATAACAAAGGTGAAACAATTAATAAGACACTAGGTATTATTAATCCTTTATCCATCCCTAGCCAAAGGTGGGAGGAGGATTTCATTAATTTAATTATATAGTTTCCAAGGTCTGAACTAAGTTAAGTAATTAAAAAGACACCAAATATTATGCAACATTTACCCATCCCTAGCCAAAGGTGGGAGGAGGCTTCCATTAATTTAATTATATAGTTTCCAAGGTCTGAAGTAAAAATGTCATAATGGTATTTCTTGATATGATCACAAAATATACTCATTTTCTTCCTTATCACAACCATTTGTATCCAATATAGTAGTTATTTTTTATCAATACAGTTTAAAATATGCATGGTACTCCCAAAATCATTGCAAGTGATCATGATCCCATCTATACTAGTAATTTTTGCATTGTTTTATTTTCACATTTGGGTAATCATTTGATGCATATATTTTCATATCATTATAAATCCAATGGGAAAATATAAGTGGTCAATAAATTCTTATAAGGTCATTTTCATTTTTTGCATCAAAAAAGAAGGAATGATGGGTTCATTCACTACCACTAGTAGAATGGTGGTATAACACTTCTTTTCATATGTCTTCCAAAATGTCTCAATTTATTGCACTTTATGGTTATCATCCCCCATCCATCACTTCATCCTTAAAGGTGTGTCCAAGGATAAAATTATTTAATAGTACATTCAACATCAACATCAGGTACTAACTAATTTGGATAATT
The DNA here is from genome assembly GCA_037957365.1 of Torreya grandis. Classification (NCBI taxonomy): domain Eukaryota; kingdom Viridiplantae; phylum Streptophyta; class Pinopsida; order Cupressales; family Taxaceae; genus Torreya; species Torreya grandis. The sequence goes on along the minus strand of JARHVA010002953.1, from coordinate 100,044 downwards.
TATAAATGGCACATGAATAAATGAATTAGAAAGTAGATCAACAC
>JARHVA010002953.1:65000-90000 GCA_037957365.1 Torreya grandis | reverse complement strand
GTTGTTCTTGGGAGTAAGTTAGTACTAACCAAATCAAGCAACATCAACATGTGGTAATGACCTAGTCTATATGAATGAACATGTCTACATATGTACTTAATTGAGAGTATATATATGTTTATGTATGTAGGTTTGAAATAGACAAAAGGGTTTTGATAGGTGTGTAAAAATAAAATGGAAGGGTTGATCCATAATATAACATGCAAGTGTGAGATAATGGTGGAGTATGACTTTATTTGTGTGTTTAATTCATGCATGGTAAATGTATGTCAATATGATCATTGTCAAGTACCAAATACCATATTTTGGTATCTACACACTAATGTAGGTTGTGGTCATTTAGTGAGGACATAATATTACAAAAACACAACTCAATCATGCTTGCCCATATATTTATACCTACAGACACTCACATCTAAAAGTAGATCAATAATGTTTTTAGGTGGCACATGAGGAAAATTAACAATAAATGTATTGAATAAGGCTATACATAATATTATATCAAAGCATATATTCATAAATAATAATGTACTCTTACATATATCCATGTTAAAATGAAACATATGAAATAATCAATTCCAAACTCTATAATAACTTGATAACTGCTAAGCAGTGGTATATATGAATGTTATTGGAAAATAACCAATATAAAATAATACTGATGTATCAAGTCTCATCAATGAAATCAGATCTTTCTAGACATTAAATCTAAATTATATAGCACCTCATCATTATTTACTTGGCAAGTACTTCTCATGGATATACCCTTCAATTCTAATACTTTCTTATGATCGAGAGGCTCACATTTGTTATATCTTGTGATTATTTCTTATCTCTTATTCCAACCATATATTATCTTGATGACCAGTCCTTATATGTTGTGAAATATTCTTAAGACATGTTTATTATCATCCTCTACATGTTTTGGACTTTTACCTATTTTCCACCTTCCTAGACACTTGTGTCCCATTCGAATGCCTACATTGATGTTAGTGTCCCATGCCAAACTAAGTTTCCAATGACCTAAATTCATCAAAATTGCAAATGAAACCTATCCTTATGGTTGGCATAAGTTTTTAATGAAATATATTTCTAAAAGGGATATATATATATATATATATATATATATATATATATATATATTATCAACCCTCATTCATTCCTCACCTAACATAGACCTAGAAATTTACAAGGCAATATACTAAAATCATTCAATCAAGCATCCAAGTGAGCAAAGATTCCCTACTCTTTCATATTTTAATATAAATCATAGGAATGGCCCATTTATAGATCTGATGTATTGAAGGATCAGTCCACGAGCCATATTTTCTATGTTAGAAGCTAGGTCAATCTATGTACTTATTTATCACATGTTACATCTTAATACACATACAAACCAACATGTAGGGGAGAGATACATAAGTTTGAGACCCTCTTTGGAGAATTGGATATGTATGAAATGCCCATTAATAGAGGGGTCCTTAAGGAAGCTCAATATCATGTGCCCACTAACCCATTTTTTCCATAGTCACTCTAAGGGTGAGGAATCTAGGGTTTGATCATTTAATAAAGAGTGATAGCCTATGTGTGAGATTTAAACACACTAGATCAATGATGACAAAAAAATAATAAGGTTTTAGGAGGTTGTACCTAGATCTAGTTGATATTCTATACTAGACACCTACATCCAAGTGAGATAGTAGCCTCGACACAATCATCTAGGTCTGATGCAATCATCCAAGGTTCCAGAATGTAAAATTTATGAATATGATGGCTGTTGCATGATCCTTATCTAGTATACTTTAAACCTATCTCATATCAAATCTACATGCACATAGTAAACCAACTGAGTAATCTTATTTCTAATTCATTATAATATTAATCAATAGTTGTAATTTATATTTTTAACATATCTCAATATTATAAATTTAGAATATTATTTATCAGAGTTTGCAAATTAATTGGCATGATATAGATCTATTTATCACCCTTATGGTTATTCATTTCTATATTCTTAACCCTTACTATATTGACCCATCTCAATTCAAGGTTAAACAAGCTTAAACCATCCAAATCTATTCCCAAACAATAGTATAACTCATAAAATGTATTGAATCAAACATATAAAAATAGGGATATTACATTACACACATCATGTGTAAGATATGAAAAAAATCATTTATATCTACCATATAGGGATATTATCTTGGAAGCACATATGTTCTAAGCAAAATTTCCCCACATTAGCCTATTGTGTAATATATAAGCATATGTTTAATATGTCACCCAAAGGAAAATAAAATCAATGTTATAATATTAATAATATTCCTAACACATGTATGATATGAGTCCAATAATTAGAGGAAGAACGTGCTCCATATAGGAAAAGTGTAATCAATAGATTACAAATGGTGGTATTCACTATATGAATAAAAGACGAGAAATGTAGTACCAATAACACAAAATATATAAATATAAAACACAAACATGGATTATTACACAAAATATGAGCATGATATAGATCATGGAAAACTATAAAATAATAAAGATATTTACGTAATATTAATCATGGAAATAAGAGACCTTGAGGCACACGTTAACAAAATAATAAACATGTGAAATAAGACAACCTTGAAGGACATAAATAAAAATAACAAAAAATCAAAAAATTAATAATAAATTCCTAGAATTAAATACAAATAAATAGTATAAAATAAATGAGAAATAATTAGGTAACAACCAGACAAAAATAGAAAATGATAAGATACAAAAATAACTAAATAAAATTAAAGTAAATAAATGATTGATCAATCATAAGAAAAAAACATTGAAATAAAAATATAATTAGAAAACAAGAGGCAAGGATCAAAACTAAAATCTTAAAAAATGCATAATATTTAATAGATTCTTCAAAGGATTGCCTTGGAATATAGAAAAGTGATGTTTCATTGATCAGAATAAATTTATTATAATAAAGGGGCCAATCTAATTATGTTTAAAACTTGACTTTCTACTCTTCATTATAAAATCCATAAAAGTTACCTATCTCAAAAGTCAAAGGAATCATATCGTTCAAATTAATAGAAACCAAAATAGGTTGAAAATAGTGTTGCATTGAATCAAGCAAGGTTGTCATAAACATGAAAATAAAGATAAAACCGATTCAATAAGGATGAGTTAGTCAATAAATACATGGAACACCAAAAAACTAAATTGACAAAGCCTGGTTAGTAGGAAAAAGTCTCACAAACATGGAAAAGAACAAGGAAAGGAAGGGAAAGGGAAAAACTAGATGGTCAAATGAGAAGATGACATGATAATGAATATCAGTTAATATAATATACGATCATTGGGGAATATCTCATTAATTAACACACATTTTGTCACCCAAATCTTAGTGTGCTCCTTAGGATGTGCATTGCATTTAGGTCTATTGATGTGTAAATAAATCCTATAAGAGAAAGTGTTAGTAAGTGAATAATATGATGTTTATACAAATACCCCACTCAAATCTCATTTTGGGTAACAATAGTGTAACATAAGATGGTGCTTTGAGAAATAACATAGAAAGATGAAAGATAAAAGTAAATGTTATAAATATAAATGAATGAAATAAATGAAAGTAAAATAAATTATAAATTATTTTTTAATTTTTGTTAGAGCATTGGCTAGGGTGTTTGGTTCAATTAAATGCACATATTTTAAAGCAATATTATAAGCATTACTATGAGCAAAAACTATAAATGAGAATATTACACAAAAACTAAGACAATTTTTATCATCCAACACACTTCATGTCAATAACTCAACATCTAAGATGTACAAATAGGAAATTAAGGTTTGTAACACCTCCATGAACAATAACAAAGGGCCTATAATAAGCATGTAACTCCTAAGTCTAAAATGACCAATCAAAGGGTAACACCCACTAGGAAATGATAATGAACAGGAGCAATTCTCTATGTCTAATTTCACTTAAGCAAGTTAACACAAGTGTAGGAATGAACATGAGTGTATGAAATAAACCATGAAATAAAAATAAATACCCTACACTAAACCTTGTGCCCCCCCCCCCTCCTCCCCACCACCACCATAAGCATAGCTTATATGGGTATAATAAATGGGACCTAATAACAAGACTTGATGAGGTACCCATGTACGAAACAACTCCTATAAAGTGGAGAAAAGGAGAAAACCTATAGGAACTCCCCCCCACCCACCCCACCCCCCCACCCAAAGAGAGAGAGAGAGAGAGAGAGAGAGAGAGAGAGAGAGAGAGAGAGAGAGAGAGAGAGAGAGAGAGAGAGAGAGAGAGAGAGAGAGAGAGAGAGAGAGAGAGAGAGAGAGAGAGAGAGAGAGAGAGAGAGAAAATAAGAAGAGAGGGCTAAAAATCCCCACTAGAAGTTACAACTACATTGAGCCACCCTGTATCCTACAAAAAAACTCTTTGTAGTAACTATGGATTAGTAGTAGATGCAGTGATGATTGGATCACCCTAGAATAGTGAATGTGTCCATGAAATACTTGATGGATCTCCAACTAGGGTGTGGTTAATATAAAAGGAATTGTTTTCCTCGTGCATATTAGGTGGACTAAATACTCCATGTATTGATGGTGCATCAAAAATAAATGCGAAGAAATAATGTGGAATGCCATGTAACTATGTATTAGACTATTCAATGTCTGATGAGTCTTGAATAAATGCATGTACTCCCTATAAGGTCTAAAGTGGACCAAAATAAGTTGAATCAATAAATAACTCCCTAATATCTAAAAGGTGACAAGGATATGGCATAGGTGTGTCCCCATCATTATTTTAGACATATGTGCTAGAATAATAATCCTCAATATCATATATGAGCTTAGGATCAAAAATGTCATCAAGTCTAGGTCAATCCAAAGAACAAGAATATGAGGGTGATGGATAAAGTATGAGAAGGTATACAATCAATTTTGATGATAAACTACTCCCACTACCAATATAGTATAGTTGTGAAACTCTTTGACATATATTGAATCTGGAGTGAACTAAACTCGTATACCCAGACCAAGGTGAGTAATCTCATAAAATGAAAGGAGTTTAGTTGAAAGTGAGGGAATACTTAGAATATTATTGAATGTTCTACTATTTACTTCAATAGACCCTCTCCCAAAAACTTATGTAGAAGTGTCGTCACCCAAATGAATAATAGACATGTCACATGGTCACAAGGAAGTGAACTCAATCTATGAATAATCCATCTAATGTGATGTACTAGAGTCAATAACCCATGTAGGACTCATAGGTACAACTACAAATAGGGCCCTACCTTTCACTTTATTCTCACCTTTTTCTTTTTCTTTTTCATTTTATTTACCATTGTCATTTGCCTTGGAGGATTCTAGGGTTGATGAAGATGGTTTGATAGGCTCAGGAACACTTATAATGTTCTTCTCAAGAATGCTTTTTTGGTGGTCAATTTTCTTCTTCTAACATTCGCTTTCATCATTCTTAACCATTGAATACCCACACTTGATCCTCTCTTTATTAGGCTTAACATTGGAAGAGGAGGTCTCATTGGTTGATTTTGAGGTGGGAAGTTTTTTATACTTTTTATTATGTTTCTTCTCTCATTTTTTTTTTAAGCCTTCCCTTTCTCATTCCCAAAAAATAGGGCTTGAGGTTTCGAGGACTTCACTATGCCCATCTATATCAACTTACTTGCTGTCATGTTAATTCATTAATAAATGTATCTAAAGAAGTCATCTTCCATGTGGTTCTAAGAGAACTTTTTGTGGCATGGAAAGTGGAGACAAACATAGAGTAATTTCGACCCAATATGGAGAAAATGGATAGAACAAGTTGATCATATCTATTATCTATTCCACATTATTTTATTAGAAATCTCAGAGGTATAAACTTAGTGAAGAAATCTTATATTGTGTCAAAGTCAGCTGGGTTCAAACTTATTAGCTCATTCTCCACTTCATGATCTCTCATCACATCCTACTACCCAAAGAGTTTTTCTAGTGTAGTCCATATGTGATTATGTGTTTTATAAAATTCAATGTGAAAATATAAGTTAGGAGAAATAGATAAACTAAGACAACCATGTGCCTAATCACATCTGTTAAACCATTTATTTTTATCTATGTATAATGTAGGTTCAGTTTCCTCATTCATTGTTATCCTATAAAAGCCTTATTTTATTAGATTAAGTTGCACATTAATTTTCCATTTGTGATACTTGAGTGTAGTAATAAGTGTAAATGACCATTAATCAATGATTGAAGGAAAGAAATTTTATAATAGATGTGTAAGAATACGAACACACACCACAACACACCCCTCTAAATAAAAAATTATGAACCCCCAAATTAACCTTTTATAATTTAGTGTGTTTACAAAATAAATCATTCCTAATGAACAAGCATAAAAAATCATACACACTTGAATAAAATGACACTCAATTTTGAGTTACCAATCAGAAGTTACAATAACTTTTATTTTTCATCTTTAAATGGTCTATTTTAATTACAATTACAAAAAATTTAAATGTTCTTCACTAAAAGACAACAAACCTAGACTTTCATATAATCAATGGAATAAGAATTCAACTAGGGACCTCTCACAAAGCAACACTATGTCTCAACCAACTCTCATAAGCACCCACATGTGCATTCAAATGGAGAAAAGTGTATTTGACCTTAGGCTAGAAATCAAGCTACTAATAAATAAATTTAATATGCACAAATTAGAAAAAAATTAGGAAAATTTTCATTGACTTAGATTTTTTTAAGTGAAAGTATGTAGTGAGGTACCATCAAGGGGAGAAGAAACCATAATAAAGATTTACTCGTAGTAAGAAATGCACATAGTTCACTAATGAAGGAATGGTTTAGGGTTTTAGTAGTCTATCATTTCCACCATTAGAGAATGAGGACATGGTCATAGTGAGCTATGAGCTAGTGTATAGGTTATGGGATCCAAAATAAGGATTCAAGGCTACAAATGGACTATAAGTGGGTCACCAAACAACTATAGTTATATGTTCAGGTGAAGGAAGGAGTTTGGGCTCAATTAAAGCACTGCAAGGTCAACACTAATGTAGATCCACCAAGAATGGACTAAGCCAAATGTGATTTTTGACATCAATGGGGGACTACAGCTTGGTCAAGAGGATGGTGTAAAATAATGTTAGATAAGAGGTCATATGACATAAAAATTGAACTTTGCATGGCAAAAAACTATGTGAAAAAAACACCAATCCTTGACTATTTGAACATTATTGACTACATTCAATGGGTATGAGTCTAGATTGGATAGACACTTAAAGGATTAGAAAATAGATGAATTGAAACCCTACGCTAATGAAACCAACATGCACCAATCATCATCCATCCTGTTGTGCAGTTTTGGATCATGGAGAGAAGTGTTACCATAGAGAGGCGACTTGAAAGCTAGACAAGGGAGTAGGCCATTTGAATAGGGTGACCTTGTTGGTGAGTAGGCCATATGATAGGTTGTGGTTTAAAGGTCAATCGATCACAAAGTGTAGGACATTTAATCAACAAAACCCTATCACACAATAAATTACAATGCTGCCACCAAGAACTAAAACTTCTAATGGCAGGATAAAAAAAGCTTTGTTACAAATAAAAACTCAAGATTTTAGAATAAACTAATAGCAAATACACAACTAGACAATTAATAAACCAGATTAAAACTCTAATACCATGTCAGAGCATTGGCCAATATCTTTGGCTCAATTAAATGCACATATTTTTTAGCAAGAGCATAAGCATTGTTGTGAGCATAAACTAGAAATGAGAATATTGCACAAAAACTAAGATAATTCATTTAACACACTCCATGTCGATAGCTCGCCATCCAAGATGTATAAATAGGAGAGTAAGGTGTGTAACTCCATAAAAAATTATAAAGGGGCTAGAATAGGCATGTAACTCCTAAGTCTAAAATGACCAATCAAAGAGTAGCGTCCATTAATCAATGATAATGAACAAGAGTAACTCCCTATGTCTAGGTACACCTATGCAAGTTAACTCAAGTGTAATAATAAACATGAATGCACAAATAAACCATAAAATAAATATAAATTCCCTACACTAACAATTTTAATGTATCTTTAACTCATGGATTCTACTATGTTTTGAAATGTAAATTATTGTGGAATTATTTTGTTAATATTACTATTTAATGAGGGTTTTCTATAACATGGTTATTAAAGTATGTAATATTCTTAGTTCTATCTTGTTCATCTACGAAATCTTCTTAATCATGATTTAATTCACATACATTATCAATTTAAGATCAGTTCTTATCATTAGATCATTCAAAGCTACATCATATGGATCCATCATTTTTAATAAAAGATACAAGTTTTGAAGTAACACTACTATCTTTTTAGAGTTCATTTTAATTTTTAAATATGATTTTAAATTAAAGAAAGAAATTTCAATAAAATAAATAGTTATTGATTATTCCAAACACTATTTTTAGATGGATCTTTTGATGGAATAAATCAACCATAAAACATACACACCATATAAATGTCTTGGGATTTGAAAAAAATAGAAAATTTTAATATAGGATATAAAAGTCAACATAAAAAGTTAAAGAAATTGAATATAAGAGTATAGAATGGAATAAACCTTATAAAATTTAAATAAATTCATAGAAAAATGGATTTTAGATAAATTGTGTATAGGATTTTTAGAGTTTATTAAAAAAAAAACTATCTTATAAATTGTGAAATTATAAAATCTATGAGATAAATTTATATATGTCCCAAGATGAATTAAGATCTAACCTCAAAATTATATAGAAGATAATATGTGCCAGTGAAAATATAATATTTTTTATTTGATTTGGTAAAATTATAAGTTTCACAAGGATCTTGTAACCAATATAGAGGAGAAAAAGATAACTTAATTAAGCATTCACAAGTTGCCTCTACCAGTGACTAACATGGAACCCAATTAAAACTAGGCATCCATCCCATAGATAACCAACAAGAATAAACCTTCTACTAACAAGTAGCATAACACTCTTGTGAGCAACATATCACTACCTACATGTTATCTTTTACAAATTTTATGCCAACCAAGAGCTAAGGCTCTCCCAAGTGAAGGGTCATTATGGAAGACTTTTGGACAGTAATTCTTCTACCTTTTTTCTTTTTTGCACTTTGGTCCACTCCCCCTTGTCTTCCACAGTCTCCAGGGAGAAGGAAATAGAGATTTCAATTGAGTTGAAGGGCTGAGATTTATCTTTTGAATGATAATTTGTTATAACAACCTTTGGTTCCACCCTTGAAACATACATTGCAATCTTTAGTACCGCCTCACTAGAGATAAATTGATTTGAGGCTTCTGAAGGTAAGTCTGAAGCTTCCCTCTTATGGCATTTTCTATTTATTGTAAATAGATCAAGAAGGGCATCCTTCCACTAGGTTGAAACATTTTTTCAGTTGAAACTACGGCAAGACGTGGTCAAATGACCTATTTTGAAGCATCTACGATATGAAAAAGTCAATCCCTCATAATGAGGGGTTGTGTCAGTGTGCCATGCTTCAACCTTATATCAACATAAACAAGGAAGTCCTTTAAGGTGTCCATGTCAACCAAGATTATGACAAACGTAGTCCAAGAAATTAAGATAATTATATGATCAATATGAAAGAATTAATCTAAAGTATTGTCAATGATCCTTAAACTAATAATATAATATATAATATAAGTGGAAAAAAATTATACAATATTACAATATATATTCAATTATTTTTAACTAATAAAATTGCCCATAACTTAACAAAAATCATTTTTCAAAAATGAAAATAAAAAATAATTAAAAAAAAAATAGCAAGATTGTCCATAGCTTGACTAATATACAAAATTCAATTTTCTTTTTAAAGGAGCAGCAATGATTCAATAATTAGTATATTGGTAGATGGAGGAACAATGATTCAATAATTGCTACATTGGTTGATTAGTATTGATAAAGGAAAGGAACAATTGTATTGTTTAAGAGGTTCTTCAAAGTCAACAAAGCAATGGAGAATGTGTTTGTCGCGACTGAACACCATCCTGCACATAAACATTCATACAAACGGATTGGATGGATTGTATATATATATATATATACTTTTTCATTTTTATAAATGGAATTTCGGAAAGGAAAGGGAAGGGAAGGGGAGGTGCAAGTAGGTAGCTTTGTAATGGAATGGTCTCGTCTCCTTATCTTTAAGCGTGGTGCGTGGGTAGTTTGGCAGGTATCCCGAGGGGTGGAACATGGAGGGCCCACAAATAGACAACAATCACGGGCTACACAAGTACCAGATGCTATTCTATGTGAGTACGGTTCCTTTGAAATTGGCCTTTCAACTTACAACCATCAAGCACCAAGCATCATGCATGCCCCTTTCTCTTCATTTCCATACCAAATTTCCTCGACAACCTAACCTACTTCCCAATCAATTCAATCAATTCGGTATGTACACTACAACTACAGTCTACGGCATACCCCCATGCTATTTCTGAATCCCTGCACTCTGCCCTGGTTATGGTTATGGTTATTCTTCAACGCTTTCACCCAACCCAACCCAACAGTACCCATTGTTCCGTTGCTAATAAATTATTATTATTATTATAATGAAGGTGGAGGTTCCAACATTGATCATTCCTTTTCCTTCATGTTGCTGAGATATTAATAGCACCCACAGACCATCCGTTTCTTTTTTCTACTAGTATGAGAAAAAATAATAATAATAATAATAATAATAGAGCTACACTACACTGTTTTTCGCTATTTCTGCTTGTCCATACGTAAAAGTATAGATGCCTGTCAATTATTGGTATTGCAGGAGAAATAACGACAGGTTGTAGAACATCAAAGTACCCGGCAGTACCCATCCTTTCTCCTCCACATATTGCTGAGAGCTCTCCCTTCACTGTATATAAAACCCATTAATGTAGGTAGATGATAGAAATCTCGAACTCGAACTCGAACTCGAAATAATTCATTTGCATAGGCACAGATACATTGGGCGTCAAGTACCGACAATTTATCCCGCGAAATCCCTGAAACTAAACTAGTAGTTTGTAAGAATGAGATCCCGGATAGGGATAGGGATAGTTGGAGCCCGATTACCCATGCACAAAGTGTGACCTGTGACCTGTGACCTGTATGTAGGTATTTATATATTTATATTTGTATCTGTCGTGATCAAGCATGCTAACTTCCTTTATTTGTCAGGAAAGAAAACAAGTTATACAGCCCAGATATAGGAGGTCTTTTTCAGAAGAAAGTGAGCATCATCTCGTTTTCGCTTCTGAATACCTAGAGTTATTTTCTAAGCTTACATGTCAATTTTTCGTTTTTTTTTTGTTACCAGATTCTCTGCTGGCTTCCACACTGGAATCATTGCTGATGCCTTTTTCTGGTTCGACGAGGAATATCTGAGGTGGGTATTCACACTTCACACTTGCATATCGCTTTCATTGTCTGACACCGCAAAATGTACTTACCTAGAAAATATTCTGTTTGATTAATAGATAGCCATTTTTGAGCCAATGAGCCTGCTGGTTTGTTAAAATATTAACTGTGCGCTAAACAGTTTATATAGGCCTTTAGCTACCACTGTAAGAACTGACTATATCTCCCAAATCCCACACCGTGTTAAGCACATGAAACTAACAAAAATCCATGTTGTGGGTGTATTCGTTAGATCCCCACAAGATAAGTTTACCAGGCCCAATATTACATGTCTAATTTTGGTCCTCGTCTTTTTCTTCTTCTTGTAGGAGTACAAGACCTTACACACTATGCGGCTTGATATGTAAATTTGTTTACTTGCTTGCGCTATAGCCCACTGTAATGCTATTTGATTTCTTAAGCTTCGAGCTCAAAAACAGATCGATTCCCCTCCACTGTTCAGTTTGAACATCACTTTTTCCCAACAGACATGTATGTAAGCAATGTTGCAAAATATAGTCCTCAGGGAGTGGACATATTTGAGCGGGAGAATGGTTGTTTTGTGACTCAGGCAGATGAAATCCCTGCACAGGCGCCGGGCTGGGGCTGTCGTACATTGTTTGGGGTGGAGCAGAGCATCAGCCATGGAAATCTTTTTTTGCCATCCACAGCTCCAAATGAAACTACAAAACATAAGCAATTTTTAGGTGATTTTCATAGGGATCCTTTGAATGACTGTGAAAATGCTGGGATAGGCTTGTGGATTCCTCGATGCATGTCACCAGATATGGCTGCTCTTGATGTTCAAGCAGATCGGGTTCCGGATGAGGTTACATCTAATATCATCCAGCTCCTGGATTCCATGCCAACAAAAGCTACACCTACTCACACTGATAAAAAGAAAAATGAGGTAGCAAGAAAATGCAGACGTTCTAAACCCAGTAAGAAGGAAGTGATGGAGTTATACAGAATTAGTTGCCCTTCCGGCAGCAAAGATCGGCACAGCAAAGTTGCTACCGCAAGAGGACCCAGAGATAGGAGAATGAGATTGTCCGTTGAGACGGCCATCAAATTTTTCCACGTACAAGACAGACTTGGCTTTGATCAGCCTAGCAAGGCAGTGGAATGGCTGATTGAAAAATGCAGGCCTGCAATTGATGAACTACCTCGAATATCTCAATCAGAGTTATTCACAGACTTAAAGCCTGTGAGTGCAGATCCACAGAGCGACAGAGATGAGTTTGCAATGAATTGTGAGGAAAATCTGGTGGCTGCTGCTTCCTCTGCTCAGCGTAAAAGAAACAAAAGCTCCAAATTGATTGCTTCATTACATGATCCCAGACGCCCACTTAGTGTAAAGGAGCTCAAAACAAAACAAACGGACAGAGCTCAAGAGGGAACTAAATGCAGAAACTATGGGAGAAGAGGGCAAGCCAAATGTTCAACTAATGTTAATCATAACCCAGCGGAAACAGTGAATTTGAAGGACAATATAGTTTCAGCTTCTAATGGGTACAAGCTAAACCAAGGCTTGGAAGCAATTGGGAGGCGTCTGTTGAACATGCGCGGCCATGATTTTACCTCCACTTACGGCGGGATGCAAAAGCTACCTAACACTGTTGAAAATCCATATTTCAAGTATGCCCACTCCAACTCCTCACCTTCAGATATACTAATTCAATCTTACCCATGTCAACAAGGCAGCAACGTACAATCAGGGCCAAATTCAACACCATTTTCTGTGCCGTCATGTCCGTTTCCTCAGGTTATGCCGTCCATCACCATTGACCCACAAAGCACCGCATTAAAATTTTAGGTTTTCTTTGGTACAAACAATTGGAACCAGCGGACGGCGCATTTCCTGGGATTTCTCACCCTACACAAAGCCAATATCTCATCTCAGGGTTTTGTTTTTCTGCCTTCTCGCCGACAGTAATATTTTTACTCTCCTCCCGCATTCGCATTCGCATTTGTATTTGTATTTCTCCTCATTTTATTTCTAGTAACTGTGTGACTTCGTCTTTGCTAAAACTTTTTCAGTTATTGAAACAAACAAAATCAGTACAGATGATTGTATCAACGGCTTTTTTATCATATTAGTATCTATTAATGTTCAGATTTGATTTACAAAATAAAATATTCACATCACCCATACTTGTTAGGGAGAGATGTCTGGTATAATAACCGAAATTCAAAAGAAAAATAGCTATGTAAAATTTTCTATTTGATTAATGGCGCACTTTCGGCGTTGTTGTTTTTCAATAAAATACATGATGACATGCCACAATTTTTATACAATTTATTTATTAAAATACAGGTTTTCAAATATATATAAGAAATTTGGTCATATTGAGCGTATTGTCTATCTCTATATCAACGCTTATAATTTGTACTTCAATTTTAAAATTTTCTTTAACTTTTTTAAAAATTTAATTGTATTTATTATTAAAAGGTATTATAATAATTATTTCAAATAATTTATTATATGTTAAAATTTTTAAAATTATATTATGAAAAACTAATATTTTTAATAAAATTAAATATCATTTAAAGGTCAATAAAATATGGATGAATTGATTAAATAACTTGAAATACACAAAAAAAAAAAATTTCAAAAGTGAATAATTATATCAATTAATAATAATAATAATAATAATAATAATAATAATAATAATAATAATAATAATAATAATAATAATAATTATTATTATTATTATTATTATTATTATTATTATTATTAAAATATAAATATATTACAATTATCATTCTAATATATATTACTAATAAGTTATAATATTAATAAATACTGTTATACGAAATGTATGTTAAGAAACATCTACATCATTACAAATTTTCTTTATATTATATTTTAATTTTTTTTTAAAATATTAATTAATTTATTTAAATATTTAATTAATTATGAAACAATAAATTAAATGATTTTTTACCCTTCTTTAATAATTTTAAATTTAATAGATGAATTATAACAACTGAAACTATTTATTAATATTTTTAAGTTAAATATTTTATAATAATAATGATAAAAATTATAAAGGCCCTTAAATTAATTAATTTATAAGATCTGTTGAAATGTATTATTCAACAATTCAATCAAATTTATTATTAAACATTTTGTTAAGGAAAGAAAACGATGTCATAGCCTTTTTTTTTTATCATCTTTCGAGTGTGGAATAAAAAAATATGTATTAAGAATTTATACGTCAAATATTTTATACGTTAAAAAAAAAGATTCATTGTATATTTGAACAAGGCCACAATAAGTGGACAAGGTTACAATGTGTTCTTGTCTACAACTTTATCCATATCTACATAAATTTTATTATAAACTTCCAAATCTTCGAATTCAAACCTTAAGCATTGGTAATAGGAATTTTTATGGTTCATTTATACTCCATATATTTTTGATATGATGTTTGAAAATTTTACTTGTAATGAATTGAAAAAGAAAGAACAACATAACATTTTTCCAATAGAGATTTAAGATAAATTTCAAATAGTTTGGACAAGAATGCCCACCAAATTGAATTAGAAAGAAATTTAATTTATGAATAATAAATTTTTATATGTTGATTTGATTTTGAATTTATTATTAATTGTTTAATAAATAATTAATTAAATTTATTTTTAAAATTAGTATAATAATTTATTTATATTAATTAAAATAATTAATTATTTAAATTATTGAATTAAATAATTAAATTTTATTAATTAATAATTTAAATATTTTATTTTTATAGTAAATAATGAAGGAAAAAGGGGCCTTTACCTTGTGGTATAGAAGAATATGAAAAGTATAATCAAACCAAGAAATAAAAAAGAGGTCTATAAGAGAGTTAAAGAGATGAGCAACAAGCTCTAAAAATCTAAACATCCATAAAACCAATGAGTTAAAAAAAAGAAAAAAAACTAAAGAAGGAGATCATGTAAGCTACACAATTAATTCTAATAACCAATAGCATGGAATATTTCTCAGAGTAGTCAAGGAGTGCATGATGGAAGCACCTCCATGGAACTACTCAGCGAAGCAAAAAAAAAAGCCACCACTAGAAGCTTTGGATTCCAACAAATAAAACGTCCTCTAAGAACTTATCCAAGATCATTACTCAAACAAAATATCCACAACATTTGAATGCATGGCAAACATTATGACATCACAATTCTCCTCAATCACAAATTAGCCAAGAAGATAAAACAAGGAGAAAAACCTTCCCTACTTCATACGCAAACTAAGCCAATTCCACTGCCAAGGTTTATCAAGCTACTTAAACCCATTAAAATAAAAACCATAAGAAAAAGAAAACTAGTGCTTAAAGCCATTCAACCAAAAAATCCTTCTTCTACAAAGGATTTAAGGAGGAGCTAAACTCTACACAGCTTCAAAAGGTAAGTTAAAAGTGAGTCAAATATTTTTTAATTAATTCTTTTCATTTTTACCAAGGAGGGAGACCTTCACAAAGCCAATCTTCATTAGGAAGAAGGTGAAGAGTTATAAAGTTACTTAAGAAATATTTTAGAGATTTAATCTCACAATATCTATGATAAAATAAAATATCCTTAAAAAAAGGGATGATTTGAAGAATACCTTGAATGATTGAATTAAGTTATGACTTATCACTTCTTATTGATTTAACATCGTTGATGATTAAGAGATAGTCACCTTTTATAATTAATTTCCTAAAATTAGATTCAATAGTGGTTCACAATCATCTATGAAGGGATAATGCTCTAGGCAAATTGTTTGAAGACCAAATAATATTAAGGGCATGAAAATAAAGCAATTGTCCTTGATTGTCTCTAAAGATATCGCCTCCTCTAGAAAGATCTGGATTACCTTTATAAGCTCCATTGATATTTATCTCGATATAATTGACACTTTGGGGGATTCTAAGAAGTAATAATATTTTCTTGATTTGAGGAGTAAGGTTGAATTTTTTATGTAATAAATTCTATGTTAATAGAATATGATGATCTTCCTTGGTGATTTTATTTTAAGGAGACATAACATTAGCATCAAAAGCCTCTTAAAGAAGTGTCTCAATTCTTAGAGAAATGATTTCTTCTAAGAGGGACTAGATCCTAAAGAATCTATTATTTATTTTTTTCCATAATCTCCATATGATTAGAGATGGGGCTATTTCCCAAAATATTTTGACTTGATCCCCTCCCTCTTCTCTCTAGTTAATAAAAAGTTAGTAAATATAGCTTAAAACCATCCAAATTCTATTCATTTAATAAAGAACCAACACCAAATTATGTAATACAAATTACAAAGAAGGAGGATATTATTATTATTATTATTATTATTATTATTATTATTATTATTATTATTATTATTATTATTATTATTATTATTAAAGGTGTAACAAGAGGGCCCATAAAAACTAATCCTTTGAAGCCTATCCTACAAAAGATATTTCCTCTCCATGTTAAATATTTACATTAGCTTTAGGAAGTCCCAAAGGGATCCATAGTTTTTCAACTAGCCATATTGGGGGATTACAATGAGATATTAACTTATGATAGCCTTGTTTCATTGAAAAAATGCTTGAATGGTATCTAATCGATTTTAAAACCATCAAACTATGCTGAGCTACTGATATGGTGAGAGTTTAAGAATTTGTAGAAACAAGTTAGAAGATCAAATGTATGGTTGGTTGCAAAAAGACTTGGAATTTTAAATCTTCTCTACTGACCCCAAACACTTTTATATTCATCCTAATATTAAAAACTAGGGGTTTCCATAGATTTGACAAATAATCTCCTAAAATTGTTGAAGGAGGGATAGTTGCAGAATGGGCCCCCACTAGACTAGGCATCCTTTAAGAAGTTAATATATCTTCCATTTTTAATTTCCTAGTAGAGGATGTTATAAATAAGGTGTTTATATTTCCTAAATAAATTGTAGATATGAGACCTACACATCCAGTTCTTTGTAGTAAAAATTAGGGCTAGATCATATATGTTATCATGATACTTTTTTTGGAGCAAGATGCTCCAAATGTTATCTTTATCATGATAGATTATCTAAAAAAATTTTGCTCATAGATATTACTCCATCTTGAACAAGTATATGATTCTATCTCCCCTTTTTAATTTAGGTAAACATACATTTCCAATTTCATTAATGCAATTTTCTTAAACTTAAAGAGGCCATTCCACATAAAATTTTCTGTAATGTTAGATAATTTAGATTTAACAGTATCTAGAGCTTCCAAGATAAACATCATGTAAACTAAAATCGCTTGGATGACAACTTCAATTAATTATATTTTCCTACCAAAGATATCCATTTAAATTTCCAAGAATCTAGTTTATTTTAGAAGGTGGTGTCAATATTATCCCAAAATTATATTTTCAACCAACCATAAAAAGGCAAATCCCCAAGTATTTTTTGGGGAGATAACCTAAATAAAAACTTAGAATTTGCTTAATCTTATTTTGTCTTCGGTGTCTAGTGTAGAGTTTTTTTTTTCTTTTTTTCAATAAGTTAAACTCCTATCCCAAAGCATTACAATAATACCAACTAAGATTTTTTATCAACATTCTGGCATTTTGAATGTGAACATGGTTTCCATAATAGTATCATACATAAATTATTGATGAGATAAGTTTATATTTTCATTAATGTTGAAGTTAATAATGAGATTTAATGATTTTGCCTTAGATAACACTCAACCCAAGGCCTCTTTCATGATGATTAAAAGGTATGGAGAAATGGGATCTCTTTGATAAGGATGTCTTAATGCATGGAAAAATCAAACTTGGACACCATTTACAAGTACTAAGAACATTGAAGTAGAGATGCAATGATTAATACAATCACACCAAGCCTTTAAAAACTTAATTTTTTAAAGTAAATTGAAAATAAATTTACCTTTTAATAAGATTTTTTTTTATATCCAATTTGATAATTAGGGCTGCTTTCTTCTTCAATTTAGCTGAGTGAATAAGCTAGTGCAAAATAATAGCCCTATTTAAGATTTTTCTATTTTGGACAAAACCATTTTATTGTTTTAAAATAAAAAGAGGAAGGAGAAATGAAGATGATGATCCAAGTATTTTGAAATGATATTATAGATGGTGTTACAAAGGGCTATGGGTCTGAATCTATATAAGGAATCCGCATTAACTTTCTTGGGGATCAGAGCTAGAAAAGTCCACTTAAAATCTTTCATAATTTTTCTCCAAGATCTAGATTCATTAGTAAATTTAAGAATAACCTTTTTAATAATTTTCCAAAAGTGTTTGAATAATCCTATAGGGAACCATTTAAAAATGGGGCTTTGTCATTGCCGATGCTCCAATGTGCAGATCAAATTTCCTCATTAGTGAAAGGTCTCATTAACTTAAAATTTTTATTTTCATTGCTAATTTTTGGGATAAGCTTCATAAATTCATGTTACTCAAAATCAAAATAAATAGAGGAATCTTTATGAAATTTATCAAAAAAATATACCACATCCTTTTTAATCACAACTAAAATTTCAATATATTTGACCAATACTAGTTTTTGAATTTTGATATCTTGTTCAAATTATGAGTAACTAAAATAAATTAGTGAAAGAATTGAAGTAATTTATTATTAATCAATCATTTAATTAATTTATTGTTAATTTAATTAATTCTAATTCATTTTATTTGAGATATATGATTACAATTTTTAGTCCATTTTATTTGAGATATATAATTACTATTTCAAATAAATTAAAAAAGGAAGAGTATTATATTTCAAATATAATGGAATAGTAATCTTAATTATATATATCAAATAAAATGGATTACGATTGATTAAATAAATAATCAATTATAAATTAATTAATCAATTAAAATTAAAAAAGGAAGAGTATTATATTTCAAATATAATGGAATAATAATCTTAATTATATATATCAAATAAAATGGATTACGATTGATTAAATAAATAATCAATTATAAATTAATTAATCAATTAAAATTAATTAATTAAAATCAATTAATTAATTAAATTAATCAATTAAAATCAATCAATTAATTAATTAATTAAATTAATCAATTAATTAATTAATATAATAATTATTTATTTTAATCAATTAAATAAATTTAATTAATTAATTCGTTCATAAAATTAATTAAATAATCACATTAACTCATTATTAAATAATAAAATTAAATAATTATTTATTAAATAATACAATTAAATAATTATTTATTAATATACCATTTTAGATAATTAATTATTAATTAATAATTCCTCATCTTTGTTTGTCTTGCTAGTAGTAAAATTTTGAGGTTCGGACAAGTAGTTGAAAGGGTTCCCCACGGTGTCTCAATTATACACTTTTGAAATGCCCTAGATGATTTTTGTTGGAATTACTTGTACCTCTATTTTTCTCCTTGCTAATTTTTCAATAATAAGTCTTTAATCAACATCTAGTCTTTTTGGGATTTTGTCTTTTATGGATTTTTGTTGGATTTCTTTATGTTCGTTCTTTAGTTCAATTTTTTATTTCTTTTTTAAATTTATTTGAAGTTTTTAGATAAGATTTTTTATAAGTTAAATTGTCAAATGTTTCATTTTATAATAAGATAAGGACTTCTTATCTTTTATTAATCTTTATAATATATATATATATATATATATATATATATATATAAATAAATTAGATATGGAATTATTTTTTTTAAATTTAAAATAAAATAAATTATAAATAATATTTATATATTTTAAATAAATTGGAATAGGGATAATATTCTATTATTTATAATAAATTGGATTAGGAATAGTTCTCATTTATCGCATATAAAATAGAATATGTTTATTTAAAAATATAAATTGAATTAATAATTAATCAATTAGTATTTAATTAATCAATTAATCAAATTAAATTATTTACATAATTAAATTTTTTATCAAATAAAATAAATAATTTATTATCTTTATAATTTAATTAATTTCTAAAATTAATTAATTATATAATCATATTAATTAAATATTTATTAAAAATAAAATTAAAAAAATTATTAGTTCATTAATAAATTTAGATAATTGTTAATCTTGTGTTTGTCTCTATAATAATATATTTTTGAAGCTTGGAGATACATGTTTGTTTAAGGAGTTTTTTCTTGACAATGGCTCCATTTTGCACTTTTAAAATGTTCTGGTTCAATAAAATTCAACATCTAGTTTCTTTTTAGCTATTTGAATTTTTAGCCTTTAGGGTATTGCGGTTTTTTTGGTTTCCTCCATGTTCCTTGCTTATTAAATATTTTTTTGAACTTCTCACTGAAATATTTTTTGTATTATAGAATAAGGCCCCACTTCCCTTATTAATCTATATAAAAACGTTCTCATATTTTTAAAACATTGGTTTTAGAATAGTAATTTTATATTTTAGATAAAGTAGTTTAAGAATATTAGTCATATATTTCAAATAAAATAAAGTATGATTAATTAAAAATATCAACTAATTAAATAATTAATCAATTTAAGATTAATTAATTATTTAATTGATTAAAAAAAAAAAAACTAATTATCTTATTTAATTTAATAAAATTGATTAATTACTAAATTTATTAAGTTAAGTAATTAACTAATCATATTATTTATTTATTAAATAACAATTTTAAATAATTTTCTTATTAAATAATAATTAATTAATAAAATTAAATAATTATAATTAATTAATCAAATTAAATAATTATAATTAATTAATCAAATTAAATAAATTTTGATTAATTCATAATTAATTAATCATTTAATTAATTAACTAATAGTTAAATAATTAATAAAGATTTAATTAATTAATTATGTTAAAATATTATATTCAACTATATTCATCATAATTATATTTCATATTTATATGATTTAATATTTTATTTGATGAAAAAATTAATTAAAAAATTATATTTATTAAATATATAATATAAATTAAAGTATTATAAAAATTATATAAATTTATTATAATATATTATTTATTTTTATAGTATATAATTTATAATAAATAAATTATTAAATTAAAAAAGATTGCAAAAAACATTTTATTAGTAATGTCATTTGTAAACCAAAATAAGATATTTATATAAATTTCAAAAAATGAAGAGACATTCTATTGTTGACTAAATGTCCATCACCTATTTAATAAATCAATTTGGGAAGCAGTTGAAAACTCTTGATAAGGATTTTATTAGAATATTATTCTGTCAACTTTTGATTTGTCAACATTTTTATTTGCAGCTAGAGTTGAATACTGTTAAAAATATGTGACTTAGATAATGAGTTTATAAATATATATATATATATATATATATACTCTATTTTTATTTTTAATAAGTTCGTTAAAGGTAAAGAAATATGAAACTATTTTTTTTAAATAATATTCTTTTTCAATTTTTGATTTGTCTATATTTATGTTTGTAATTAAAGTTGAATATTATTAGGAAATTGTGATTTATTTTCATTCATATTTAAATTAAATAATGAATTTAGAAGTATAATAAAATAGTTTTCATCTTTACTTCTTTAATAGGTTTATTAAACTTTTTTTGCTAGTGATATATAATTACTGTAAAGTTTCATTATTCATATAATGTATACTTTTAATCTATATAATCTATTGATATAAAAACTCAAATTTAGGTTCAACTAGAATTTTATTTATATATTTAGTTTTATTAATTTTATATTTTATTTCTTTATAATATATTAAATAGAAGAATGATTCTTTATTTTAAATTTAATATTCTTTTGTCAACTTTTAATTTGTCTATATATTTGTTTACAATTAGAGTTAAATATTATTAGAAAATTATGATTTATTTTCTTTCATCTTTAAATTAGATAATGATTTTAGAAATACAACAAAATATTTTTCACGTTTATTTTTTTAATAAATTTGTTAAAGTTAGAGAAACATCAATTTTTTTTGATAGTGATATACAATTATTGTAAAGCTTCATTATTCATATAATATACATTATTAATCTATTTAATTTATTGATACAAAATTTCAAATTTTAAATTCAATTAGAATTTCAAAAACATTTATATATTTAACCTTTTATATTTTATATTTTATTTTTTTATAATGAAAATGATTATTTGTTTTAAAGTATGTACATCATAAGTTTTTAATTTTAACATCATCATCATCTAAAGTGAAGGAATTACTAATTAAATTTGATTGACACAAAACCTTGAAAATTATAATATGCACCTTCATCATTTTCACTTTAAATCTTAAATAAGATAAAATAAAATAATGAAGATATATTTTATTTAAATATAAATCACTATATAATATATTTATAATATTTATTAATAAAATTTACCTCATAAAACAATCTGTATATTTAATAAAATAGTAAAATTACAAGTTACATTTCAATGATTTCACATTCAAAGGTTTTGAGATGGATAACTTGACATAGGTGTCACCTTAATTTAAGGTCTAAAATTTTAAAATGGTTTCAGTAATATGTGAAAATGACACAATTCATTTTTTTAAAAAGTAATATTGGTATATGAAGCATATTAAATTTTAATCATTACAATATTTAGACCTTCTAAGGTCTAGATTAAAGTTGCATGTATGAAGTATCTATAGAATATGATGTTACAGTGTCAATAGATCTCATACAATCAACCAATAATGTTAGGTAGAATTAAAGAATGACTTAATGATGTTATTAAAAATAATTTAGGAGTGATGTTAAATTGTATTTAGGTATTTACTGAATGAATCAATAGCTAAATTTATTGTCTTTAGATAAGAATTTTGTAATATTATTTATGAAAAATTAGTAGGACATATTCGATGATTTTGGTATGAATTTATACTTAAATTTATAGCCATCATTAGTAGTGATGTTAGAGTATTTTTTATTGATGAATTTTATCTAACTTTATTTGTGACTTTATGTGTTTTAAGTGGGTGACAATGAGGTTTCCTTAAATATGATTTTATTTTCATATTTCATTTATATTTATTCTTCATCTTTGGCAGATGACATTGGGATCTCCCAAAAGGTGACCATGTTTCCATATTAAAAATAAGTGTGATAATTTAATGTCATTTTAAACTTGGTATGCCTTAATTAGCTACCATGCATAACAAATCACTCAATTGACTGCATGGGGCACTTGATTAGTGTATAGTGAGACCCCTAAACATATTTATGATACTTTAATGCCACTTAGACTCAATTTTCCTTACTCAAATTAATCTTGTAATAATTCACTTAATTGGTTGAATGGGGAGCTAAATTAGGGATAGAGAGCCCCATAATCATAATTATGAAAACTCAATGCTACTTTATAATCTATGCGCCCCAATTAAGTGACATGTAAAGCCAATAACTTGATCAGTTTCATAGGTCACTTGATTAGGGAATATGACACCTACTAAACATAATTGAAATAACCTAATTTCATTTCAGAATAGATATTCCCTAATTGAGTGACTCAGGTAACCAATCACTGCATGAGGCACTTGATTATGGCATAGGAAACCCCTAAACATAATTTCAATAACATAATGTATTTTCATACTCAATATGACATGATTGAGTGCATCATGCATCGAGTCACTTGATTTTTTGCATAGAGTAATAAATTATGGAATATTGAGACACAAACACTTTTGAAAAAACCTAATATTTAAAGCACCTAATGTGACATAATTGAGTACCCTAAGTAATTAATTGAGTGATTGGTTGCACATATATCTCAATTAAGGCATACCAAACCTAAAATGACATTAGGATATTACAATAATATTTAGCGGGATAGATATACTCTAATTCAATGCCCCATGAAACTAAGTAATTGGTTAATGCACAAGCACTCAATTATGGATATTAAATCCAAATTTACATTAGGTTATTTCAATTAGGTATAGGGTGTATCGATTTGTCCTAGTTATGTGAAAATCGAGTCTAAAATAAAATTAGGTTCTCCTAAATGTGTTTAAGGGTTTGATATGTTGTAATTAATTGCATAAGGCACTCAACAAGGAAAAATTGAGTCCAAAATGCCCTAATTTTATTACAAATGTGTTAAGGGAGCTCGATCTTCCCTAATTAAGTGCCCCATGCAACCAATTAAGATATTAGTTTCATCAAGCACTAAAATAGGTAATATCAAGTCAAGAATTACATTAGGTTGTGAAAATTAGTTTTATGGGATATATATTCCCTAATTAGGGTTTGATGTAGCTAAATGAGTAATTAATTAATGTGTGGGACATTTAATTATGGAATTTTGATTATAGAGTGATATTAGGCTGTCATTAATAGGTGTAAAGTGCTTGATATGCCATACTTGGGTGAAAATCATGTACAAAATGACATAAATTTGTCCTAAATGTGACTCGAGGATTAACATGCATTAATCAAGTGCCCCATGGATTAATTAGAGTTATTGGTTGGACATGGCACTAAACTATGGCAAATCAAGTGTAAAATGCCATTAGGTTGTTACAAACGTGTTTAGGGGGATTGATATGCCATAATTGACTACCTCATGTAATA
>JARHVA010002953.1:0-60000 GCA_037957365.1 Torreya grandis | reverse complement strand
TGATGATGTGTCCAACCCTCTCATGTAGGTGGCTTAATAACTCAAGTAGATTATGATTCAATCACTACCTATCCATGTGTAGTAGATGCATACAAAACTAAATCTACGTGACATAATTAAAAATGTCTAACTAGAGATGTTAATTGGTGATATCTAGCTAGAGATTTTAGCTCTATAGTGACTTGGCTATATTAGGTGGCTCTAGAACAATCAAGAATTCCAACCACTATAGATGGAGTAACACATGAATCTAGCATGTAACTTGGAATATGGTTTATGATGTATTTAATGTAGAAAATGACATGGATTTTGTCATTCCACCTGATCAATTGGTGTATAATGGAGCATACAAAAATAATGTGCCATGCAAATATCCCCAAATATGTTATTTGAGCATCTAGATTCTAGATTGAGTTGTAATCTATATCTACACATTTGAACTAGAAATGGGAATGGTCATACCACACATGATTCCTCTAATATGAGAAAACTAGTATAAATTTGAGCTAAATTGAGCCAAAACTAGTAAATATGTAACTAAACATGTGTAAACTTGGACTGTACCTATTATAATTTTCTATCTAATCTATAATTTTTTGAAACTGAGGCTATTGGATAGTAGTGCCACATCTTGGATAGTACCGACCATGTGGTACTAGTGTCCCAATTTAGGTGCTAATTTCTAACTATTCTAATTTATTTGAAACTATAACTAATTTTTGTGTTACTATTTCCCACTATGTTTACTCGAGTCTAATTTATTTAATCTTAGCTTATGTGCTGAAAATTATACTTTGAGTGTTCTGATAGCTTGATATCTATGACAAACCCCTGTAAATTCCCTCTCTTTTGAGGGGAGTTTTTGAACCTATGAAATTTTTTCCTCAAAATAAAAATCTCTACAAAAATGTGTGTTATCCAAAGCATATATTATATCTACATAATAATCCAATATAATGTGCATACATAAACTTAGAATGTAATATAATATGAACATAATTTTTTAATGTGTGATGTATATGAGGTCTAACATTCACCAAGCTATAATGATAGATATATAAATGTATGGGAACATCAAATCTAAGCAATAACTGAGTAGCTACCTAGGGGGATGGGGCATGATGTCCATCATGACACTTAAGTATAAATGGGAGATACATGAGCTCCTTCATGGCACCTAAAACTAGAGTGTGTAACAAGCATTAAACAAGTGTCATGGACATGATGCATAAAACAAATAATACATACAACACACATGAGGCACACATAGTAGGCCAAGGGGCCACGATATAAGGTACATGGGCACATGTCACTAAATATGAGAAATCAAGTCATACAAGGACATGTTCAAATGTCCAGATATGCAAATAATAAGCAAGTTATCTTAGATCCACATGGAAGTACACGTTCAAATGTCTACATACACAATCATGAAGGCACACACAAGGACATGGACACATGCCCAAAGAATACATATTATCAAAATAAGTGGCATAGATCCATAAAGCAATGACATATTAAAATACCCTTGAATATAAGAAGCATAGAGACACATTCAAGTCTAAACTAGAAAATCTATAAGTGAAAGTATGCATGAACATGTAATACAAATATATTTAAGATCTAAGATGTACATATGTTGAGTCTAAATTAGTAGTAGTCAGCCAAAAATCTGAGTAATTGTAGCATGATCGATATCATGATATAACAATGCTAAAGTTGTGATGTAGATTTTAGAAAGATGTAACTTGGTAATCAAAACTATGTATAGGGTGGCCCCAAATGGGTGAATGTGTCAAATGAATAACATGTGTATCTATGTATGTGCCCTAAGTGGGTAGATAATAGAAAATATACATTGATGTAGTGGACATGATTCCTATAGAAATCTACAAGAACTTGAAAAAAATAAGTGAGGCATGTATGTATGATAAAAAATGACTATACTAAGATAACTATCATTTATAGTGTTTGAAAAATATAAGACGTGTAAACATGGAAATGTATACAATCTATAAATTTGCCATTTTTGAGTAAATATTTAAATGTTTTTGTGTTTTTGAAATATTGTCTTATTTTTTGTATTTTCTAGATATAAGCTATGTAAAAGCAAAATGAAAATGAAACTATATACAAAGATCGAGAAGCAAGGAAAGTATGTATAATAAGGGAGGAACAATACTAACCAATAATTCTCATGAGAGATTCGCTATTAATGTAGCCTATGCCAAATAAAGGAACAATGATTGTGCATGTTGTATGAAAATTTAACTAAGGTCCCATAACCTATTATATTGAGTGACCTATAGATGGCACTACCTCTGAAGTAGTGTTATGAATTTTTGAAACTAACTTTTGTGTCTTATGAACTATAGGGGTCTTAGGGACCCATCTAATAAAATATTCTATAGTTATCATAGGTACCCTATGCTAAAAACCCTAAGAATTAAATAATACTGATCTCGTAAGAAAATGAGTAGAGGGAGGCCCTCTAGAATTTGTAACATATGTTTGACACAAGGGTCTCACTAATAATGGTCTCCATGGGAGAGTCTGTGTTCATGGAAACATTATAGTAGTAGACCTCACATGTACTAGTGGCTCCATTGAACTCTATGGTGTACTAATAGGAACTATGGTTGGAGTTGTAATTGATAACTAAGCTATAACTGGTAATTGAGTTGTAACTATTAATTGAGCTATAACTACCTATGGGATAGGTAGAGGATCATCATATGAAAGAACCTCAACTATGACCACCTAATTTTCATGTATATATTTAAGGCATCAATGCATAATTAATGGGATAGTTAATAACTATTGTATCCATGGTCCACATAATAACATGTCAAATGTGCCCATACTAGGTACTACTAAGAATCTAGTGGCCACTTATGTTTGTCTAACTTGTACTAGAAGTAAATCTCCTTGATGGATCTTTGAGAAAAGCCAAATAAACCATGAATAACTATGTCTATAGGATATATATCTTGATTTAAATATCCCAAATGCTATAGAAGTGTGATACTGCATATTTTAATACTTGATCCATTTTCAACCATAACACTTTGAATAGGATGATAATTTGTGTAGGCTCATACAAAGAGTGAAAACATATCTAAATCAGCATAAAAAATCTCCTACTCTAATAAAGTGATGAGTGGTCTAGCTTAACATTAGTATGATAAACACCAATGATATTATGTAGGGGGTGTGCATCCACTAGAGCAGTGTGATATGATGCTGGTGGTGGATGTGCCTAATACATATAGTGAACACCTATAGTTCTTATTGTTTCACTTGTTATATGGTTTAGAAATAGATATGAGATAATTTTTAATGACTTAGACTATGTTTTTTAAATCTTAGGTACCTCTATGGGTGTGCCCACATCAATTATGTTAACCTATATCAAATCTTGTATCTTATGTTTTAAGGTGATTCATCAATTTTTTGTATGGCTTAATTCCCTATGATATTATTAGAATATATTGGAATCATATATTTTTAGAATAGGTCATGTTGTATCAACCCTTTTGATGGGAGGGAGAGATATGACATTGCATTCTAGGATCTGGTGTAAAATAGGTGCTTGTGATTCTCAAAGGTTGGTACAAACTCTCCATGGATGAGATGATAAAATAAGGTGGGGAGATGGCTCTGAAGTTGTATTAATTATGACATTTGGATCA
The DNA here is from genome assembly GCA_037957365.1 of Torreya grandis. Classification (NCBI taxonomy): domain Eukaryota; kingdom Viridiplantae; phylum Streptophyta; class Pinopsida; order Cupressales; family Taxaceae; genus Torreya; species Torreya grandis. Next base: position 56,308 of record JARHVA010002953.1, on the reverse strand, counting down.
CTCTTATTTTCAATGGCTCTAACCTTATATGGATGGTTACTATAACTCTTAGTAGTTGATTATGATCCACTTGTATATTATAGCCTATCCATAGAGAGAAGCTTGACTTCTCTTTATTTCAATGTGTGGAATAAATATTTGAAGGTTAGAAACTTCTTGAAAAAGATATATTCATGTAATGTTAGTAGTAGGCTATGTTTAAATATGTCTTAGAGATATTTGTCTACCATGGGGCCTGTCAACTTTTCCAATATAGTCTTATATCATAAGACATATTCTGCAATAGCCTCATTGGACTTTTGCTTCAATTATGCTAATTGAGCATATGAGATATTATCACTAATGTTAATTGAGAAGGGTGATAAAAACATATCTTCTAATGAATTGAATGCAGTGATAAACTGATTCAGTAGATCATAAAACCACTGTGAGGCATAATCCTTTAATAAGTGCGAGAATAACTTAGTGAGGATCCAATTATTGAACATGTAGTCCAAGAATGCTACCTAAAAAGATCAAAGTGTTGTAATCCACACTTATAATAATTGAAAATATGCAAAATATAATGTATCTCAACTCAACATAATATATATTGGTGGGACAAGATGCCTAAATACTCAATATATGCAAAAATATAATAATCACCCTTAAAGTAGGGCAACACCATAAAATACTCCTTTAGGAAGGAATAACTCCACAATGTCTCTTCTAGGTGACAACCTCCAATATCCTCTTAAAATAGAAGACTCAATACTTAATTTCTTTACAATTATGATCATTTCATTTATATAGAAATATATCTAACTAACAATGGATGGGTAACCTCCTAATCCAAATGTAGGTTGACCATTAGCTAATGCACTAATTACATAAGTTAATAAATTATCCTAATATATTGGACCCAAAAAACTAACTATGGGAGATGTGTGTCACATGTAGGCATCTCCATCAATCCATATACATTAATATATCATATCCCTAGGTACATAACATTCATTCCCTCTTTGACATGTTTCTTCATGAAACATAGGAATAAACCAAATAATGAGTGTGTTTCAAATCATTGCACACTTGTATCCAAGAACAATCATCTAGCCATCCATATGTGATCTTGCTAGGTGATAGCTTTCTTAACTTGTTTATAAATTCTACTATGCTAATATGATTATGTTCATGATCATAGCTATACTGCATTGGTTTCCATGAATAATTATTCCTCCTTTGCTTCCATATACAATATTCTATTACACCACTATGATTCCATTCATGACCACAGTAGTTATTATTCCATGCATATCCATTATGATTTCCCCACTGATTCCATGTTTTATAGTCCACTGAACTACTCTGATTCCATACCTAAACTTAATAATTTTTCTTTGGCTTCCATGCATAGCCATAGTTATTAAAACTCTGATTTCCTATATAGCCAAAGTGCCTATTATTATGACACTCTGTCACATGGATCCATAATTATTTCCTCTCATGATGATGTGGGTGTCTATATACCTCAACTTTTTCTAATACTTTTACCTTATCAACATTTTCTTCTACCTCTTCCACCTTTTGCTTTGGTGGTTCCTTTGTCTCTTGAATAGATGAATTTTTTTCTTTTCTTATATTATTTCTTCATCTATGTCTTCATCTGAATCTTGCACATTCTATTCTTCACTTTCTTTAATCTCATATTCATAATCTATCTTGATTTTTCTTTGTGCCTTTCCAACCATGATATCCTATAAAGTGACCTTGTTTTTCATATACCAAAACTTCATGAACTTCTTCTGGACCTTAATATTGATCATTCCCAAAGTGTCTAACCTTGGATATCCAAAAACCATATCCACATCATCCATATCTAAGGTACAAAAATATGAATTCAAAACATATTTATCCATAGTGAGATTCAAATCTTCAAAAACCTAAATATTATGACCATCTATTTTAGCCTCTTTGATATTTCTTGCTTGAACATGTAGATGTTGAGTCACATCCATGTTGATGAAGTTATAATTTTTTTTAGGGTTTATTGCCATAATAGCCTTATTCTTTTGAATGCATCTATTAAATTGAAAAACTATTTTTGATTTATTTGGAGGCAAACTATTCAAACCATTATCATCTAATCCTTCTTCTTCCTCTTTGAGATCCTTTACCTCTCCTTTTGCATGATTTATAGCCTCATCATCATCATCATCATCATCATCATCATCATCATCATCATCATCATCATCATCATCATCATCATCACCACCACCACCACCACCACCACCACCACCACCACCACCACCATCAAGCTATGTTTCTTTTTATTCTTCATCATCTATATGATATTCCTCATTTCCCTCATTTTTTGCTGCTATTTTTTCTTCTTCATCACCGACGTCATCATTATTTTATTCCTCTTCTTTAGTCTCTTTTTATTTTATATCCCATCAATCTAGGAAAACCTATTACATTTCTTCCCATGAAGAATACCATTATGCGAAGCTCAACTGTTTAAACCAATGTTGTGTAGGCCTAGATAAAAAATAGACAAGTGTGTTTGAAAAAAAAATTAATTAAAATATATCCCCTAAAAAAATATCCACCATTATTTAGCATCAGTATCTTCCTTCCCTAAAAATTCCTTAAACTCCATTATTCACACCAATCAGGGTTAATGAAAAAACCATAGAATCTCAATAACATGCATAAAATGTATCCAAAAAATCTAAAAAATTTAATGTATTTCTTATATAGTATATTAAAACTTTAGTTAAAATTTTATGGGAAAATTCAAAAAATTTAGAACTGTAGAGGGAATCTATGAAAACTCATAAAATCGAAATAAATAACCCAAAACATTTCAAAAAAATTTGAAATTCTGACTCTATCTCTATTATACTCTGATAAAGTATTAGTGAAAATTTCATAGAAAAAATTAATATATTTAGGAAAATATGATGAAATAATTATAAAACCTAAAATATAAAGAACTCATCCAAAACTAATCATAAAACCTTGTTTTGTTTACTATAACTTACTTAAAATATTATCTAGGCAAAATAAAAAAATTGTGTAAAAACTTGTAACTGATTTAAATATATTAATGATTTCAAAAAACTAGGGTTTTGCCCCTCACAAATTGCCCAAATTGAAGCTCCAATACCACTTGTTATGATCCAAACTTATAATAATTAGAAACATGCATAATATAGTGTAGATCAACTCAACATAATATATTTTGGTGGTCCAAGATGCCCATATACTCAATATATGCAGAAATATAATAATCACCCTTAAGGTAGGGCAACACCATACAATACTCCTTTAGGAAGGAATAACTCAACAATGTCTCTTTGAGGGGACAATCTACAATATCCTCTTACAATAGAAGACTCAATGCTTACTTTCTTTATTTAAAATTATAATCATCTCATTTGTATAGATCTCTATCTATCTTACTATGGATTGGTAACCTCATAATCCCAATGTAGACTGACCATTACCCAATGCACTAATTCCATAAGTTAATTATCCTAATAAATTGGACCCATCTAACTAAGGGGGATGTGTGTCACCCTTAAGATAAAATAATGTAAGCTTGGGTGTCACAAATTTGGATGACAAAGGATTTGCCACTATATGATGTGCCAAATGTGTATGTAAAATAAAATGAGAATCCAAGTCATGTGATGTCTTAGTATCTCCCTTACCAAGTAGTAACACCTTGAACTACAAAGAATGAACTTCATGCATAAGGGATTATGCATATGAAGAGGAGGAACTAGCCATAGGACGTGTAACTACCACTAAAGGTTGTTGATTTAAAAATGGTTTTTGTATAAGCTAAGTTGCCATGAAGTAGGTGTAACAATGTTGTTATCTAGGAGATAGAAGATTGACCATTATTTGATTTTTGAAGTTATTCATGGATAATATTAATATGGTCATATTGCATATCTAAATCTTTGGAGATAAAATCTTACAATTGTCTCTTATTGGTTTCATCAAATTGGTTGTTAAATTTTTCCATTATAATTTAGGGAGTAGGAAAATAAATAGTTGCGTATTTTGAACTTTGAAATAAATTTAATCTCTGAAATATTGTGAGAATTAAATACTGAGATAAATTTAAGATTTTAGAGCTAATATCTGATCATAAGAATTAAAAGGATACAAACCATACGAGCATATAAGGCTAGGGTTAGGGTTTAAATAGTATTAAAATTAAGTTGGGTTTTCCAAATGTTTTAACCTTTTATGACTTAGGTGTATGTAAATCCTATATTGTTAAAGAGTTGAGTATATTAAACTAGGGTATAAATATGCAATAAATATAACCACTTATTTGTAACTAAATTGACTTAATTTGACCTTTATAATAATAATAATAATAATAATAATAATAAACTAAATAGAAAATTATTGAGATGGATGATCTAGATGCTAAAAATTGAGGCATAGGCTGGTTTGAGTGTCATAAATAGGATCCAAGTGTCAAAAACCCTTCCAAATAGTAACACCATAATAAAATGTAGCACCATGTAGAGTTAGTTTTGTTATTTTAGAGGTAGTGTCTTCAATGTATAACTGTTTTTAAATTTGAGGTGCACCTGTGTCTGGGTCTATCAAGCCTATTCCTACATGCATGAATTTTGGATCCCTATAAATGGCATGTTTTGACTAATTTTATATTCAAACCCTAATCATATATATTGATAGGGCATTTTATTGATACAAGTAGTAAAGTATATTTGTAAGTGGGGTAGGCTGGATATATTCAACATCCTATTATGATGAGAGTTGCCTACATACTAATACTCTAAATAGGGATCAAGACCAATGTAGTTCTCCCCACCTAAGTGGTGGTGAAACTACAAGTAAATCTAGTATTATTTTTGACTTCAGTGCTTTGAATGTGCATGAGACTATAAATTTGAGTAATCTAAGCTTAGGAATGCCTTAGATGGTAGTATGTAGAAACAGGAAAAAATAGGGATTGATAACCTTAATTTTGCATAACTTGTTCTAAATTTCTAAGTGTGATTTGCATCTGATTTACATCAAGTGGTTAGAGGGATAAAAATCATGCATATGTACTATTTTGGTATTTTTGAAAGTGTTAAAAGAGGTATAGGTCAACCCTAGGTGGTCTAATATTTAAAAATATATCCATTTTTGGAAAAAGGAGGGACATGGAAATAATGCCAAAATTGGGCCACTAGTGCCATGTGGTGTTATTGTCCTTATTATGGAGCTAGTGTCCAGGTGGAATAACCTGAGGCATGAATGACCATGATGTATGAATGAGGGTTTGAGACTACTTTAGGGATGTCAAAGGAAGCATGTGGCCCTTATAAATGCTAGATACATGTGCAAATAGGCCCTAATATAGGTTTAGGGCTAAGTTAGGGATGGGTGGTATCAAGTAACACTCTTATCACTCAAGTGTCATTTTTAGGTGATTATAATTTTGTAACTTTGAAAAAATGTGTTTCCCCTTCAATAATTTAGACCTATGGGGATAATGTTCCTATCATTAATGTGAAAATAGGGATGAACAGGGCAATTTTTCTCACTTGAATTCTTAATTGAGCACTTCTTGGTAAGTTACCTTGCGAGTTCCTAGTATTTTCTAGGTGAGGAATGAATGATGGTCAATATTGTATATATACCAATACATTTTGAAAATGTCTCACATTAAATCATGCATATGGACCATAAGGACATGTTTCATTTGGAAATTAGATGACTTTTGGGCACTGGACACTTATTTAGAAAATGAACACTTGCATCGACATAGGAGTCTGACTGGGATGCAAGTTTTTGGGAAGCTAGAAAATATGTACAGGTCCAAAAATAGTAGAGAGAGATAATGATCATGTTTAGATATTTTTTCACATTAGAGAAGGTTTGATCATTAGTATAATTATTTTTAGACTAAGAGATAAGAAATTTGGCACAAAGAGATAGTGAATGTAATCCTTTTGGCAGTGGGAAGGCCTTAGAAATAAAGGGTACAACCATGATAGGTATATGAAACATGGAGAAGGTTTAGATGATATATAATTCATATTTAGTGTCTAAATCCCCTTGATAATTTAGAATTAAATGGCTAGTTTAAATGAAAATAAATGTGTTCTTGGGTGTATATAACACACCTTGTCTTTGTGTGAGCCCAATTTGAGTGCTTTGTTATTGAATGACCTGCAACCAAGATCATGTTAAAGTATAAAATTAGTATATGAAATCTTAAATTTGAAGAATTTGAAATGATTGAAAGTAAATAGATCAAGATTAGGAGTACACCTGTGTGTCGATGCAACCATCATGCATTTTCACAATTATATTTGAATATATGCTTTCTTATAAAGCCTTGGAGTTAAGATTAAAATAATTTTAAAACTTTCAAAAGAATACATATATATAGATATCAAAGGAAAAAAATCCTTACAATATTGGTACAAGGTGAGTTGTTACATGAACATTGAGATTATCTCAATCATGTAACCCAATTATTTTTATAACCTGGTGAGTGTGAGTAATCAAATCAAATCAAACTATATATATTTGGTGAGTGTGGATGATTTAATCAATCCATTAAATAAATATGGTGAAGTTAGATGATTTAATCAAGTCTAACCTATAAAATTTTGAATATTGAGTGATTTAATCAACTCAACCTTACAAAAAGTGAACAAACTATTGTAGTAGATTGACTTAATAATAATCCATAAATGTCCATCATGTGTATGATAGTAGTCCATAGTAGTATTCAAAATATGAAAATTTATTTGATTTTACAATTTTAGGTGCCCTATTCATGGCATGTGCACCTCATATATGTCTCAAGCCAAAACTTGGGTATAATAATGATACCAATGTAGAGAATGCTATCACAAATGTGTATTTGAGTCATATAACTATGAAATTTGACTAAATTTCAATTTTTTTCAAGTGTGGAGGACATGTTCCCATGACATGCCCCCACTAAATTTGGATAATCTAAGAACTAATATACGTGTGGAGAACATATTTTCATAACATGCCCTCTAATAAAATCTGAAACTATGAAAATGTGGAAGCCATGCCTGTATGACATGCCCCCATTGATATGTCCTTCCTTTTGAGATGAGGGTAAGTAGAATATGGTAGTTACCTTACCTCAAAAGAATAATATAATTGTATAATGTGTGTATGGATCATGTATCATATATAAGTAACATGTATAAGTAAATATAATAATGAGATACATACTATGTGATCACATCATGTCCTAAGATGCATGATGAAGAACATGACAACATCTAGAGAGTAACAATACAAGATCAACAAGCGATAAAGCACACACACAAGAGAACTCAAAAGCAAAACAAAATGTGATGGTCCAAGGAGACATCATACAAGGGGCATGTTTAAATGCTAAAAAACTGAAGTAACATGACTCAGTCAAATATCCACACAAAAAATAATGATATAATTATTCAAAATAGGTAAGCAATGACATATTCAGATGTAAAATAGGAAAAAAAAGGCATGAGGCCTACAAGAAAAGGAGCATATTCAAATTATGAAATAATAAGTACAATGCAAGATAATATTAAGTAAGGAAAGACACTCAATAGACTATAAAAAGGAAATCATGATATCATAAGCAACCAACATAATCATATCATACTAACCCCTGGATATATGTGTTAGCAAAAAATGTTAAGTACATAGCATATACAACACACCATGAAAGATATAATCATGGATAAAGGAATGTATAATCTCAAACATGATAATGTTAAGTGATCATATATTAATGTAACCTATGTGCATTATGATCAAAGAAGTGAATGCTCTAAACATATTGATTACGTGAGTAGGGGGAAGGCCAAACATCTATATGTGCATATATCATGTGCTTGGGTATGCTTGAATCACACTCAAAATATGCATGAATATATGTGTGTATATAGAAATAAATGATATGTTATATACCAAATTGGAAACCAACAACATCGATTCCAAGGAGCTAATAAGATATGTAAATGTTTAATATTTTTTTATTTTTTATTTTTTATTTATTTTTATATTTTTTGAATATTTGATTAAATTTTTTATGTATAAGTAGATATGATACTATAAGCCAAGGTAATCATCAAGTATATGACTCTGTGAAGGTTTTATATCATGTGTGGCATATTCATATCCTACATAATTAATATCATCAATATCATTTAAATCCTATGTGGTATTAGGATCATACCAATATTATATGTTATTATTATAATAAAGAAGTAACTTCATAGGTTGTTTTTGAACATGTGATATGTTTATTTAATCATCTATATATGAATAATGAAATGACCCATATTGTAGTTGTTCATTTTATGATATTCCATTATGTGTATCTATGTACACCTCAAATGCTAATACCTTATGAACAACTTGAGCTATATGTTTTGCCTTTCCTTTATCTATATGTTCTAGAGATGGATTTAATTTATATGTACCAAGACCTGTAGGTATGAATATATTATGTGGTGAGTTATTGAGTGGATCAAACTGAAGCTTGCTTTATTTAATTTTTATTTTAAACCTTCTCTTGCTTTGAATTGTGTTCTGGTAACCATATTGTATGTTTTGTCCCTTGTGTTTTAGGATAAGTATTCATAATGTGAATGGATTACTTGAGTGATGTATCAATGATAGGGTCACGATTATCATTAAGACTATGACTTTTTTTCATTAATTTAAAATAATAATCTTCATGATGCCCATGCATTATATGATATGCATAATAATTTTTGGATCTCATTATAGGATGTAGATGACATGTTTGAATCAATTTTCAAAGCATTTCTCTTAGGATTTCACTTGGAATCTTATTGGACTTTTGTTCACTCTTAGAATCACATTTTTTTAGAGGTATTTAATTAGATTTTAATTTGGATAATAAACATTTTTGGGTATAACATTTTTAGATATAAATGAAAACACATGATTGTTAATAGCATATCTTAGATTATGCATGTTTGTAATATGATTTTGTAACTCTTTTATCAACTTGATCATATTGGTTATTTGATCTTTTAGGGATTCAAAATCACAAACCCTAAATAAATATGATTTAACATGCAAACATATACCATCTACCTTATCCCTTGAAGTAGTGATAGAATGAACCTAGTTAGAGGGATGGTAATTATCACCCTCCTTAGGATTAGGAGGATGAAAAATTTATTTTTAAACTATATTAAACATGATTTTAGGAAAAAAATTTATAATTTTTGAAATAAATTATAACAATTGAGAGATCATAAATATAAAAAAATCATATATCACAGTAGGAGTTGTATGTAATGACACAGAGGTCAAGTTTACCAAATGTTTAACCCTAAATTTAGATATAAGTGGTTTTCTAGGTGTTTGGCCCAACACACCTAATTCTCAATTTTAAAATGGGGACACTCTTGGTTCAAAATGATTGCTTCCTTTTTATGCTCTTAATCATTTACTTATTATCTAAATGTGAATATTTGAACATACTTAGGTCTTTAGAGTTGAACCATTCCAAATCATACATTTTGAAGTACCTTTGAACATCCTCTTTTGGGTAAAGTCTAGCTGAGACTTGTGTAATCAGTATGACCCTTTGAATCCCTTTAAAATATTTCCTTGGTAGAATGACTAAGCTTGTGAAACATCTTTCCTCAGAACTTAACATTTTTTTGACATTAATAATTCTCTCATAAATTGCATAAGTGTATAATCTAAGTTCTTGATCATTGGGCCTCTTGAGGTGTTTTTGTTTATAGGTTTAGCATGGCCTTTAAAAATTATCCTTGGGTTTTTAAAATATCAACTCATGATTTCATTTTATCCTTAGTCAATTTTCTCATTTGTTCAAAGCTGACATTGGAATAATATTTTTTATGAATGTTTCAAGCTTTGGTGTGTAGGTGGATGGTTTCTAGCACTTAAATTTTATTCATTGAAACACTTAGCTATTTATTTTCAAAGAGCATATCCATTGCAATTTTTTTAATTCAAATTTGTTGAATGTGATTTTTTATCATTGATTTTAGTTTCCCTTTTCTCTCTCGAAGCCATATAGCCATATTTTAAAACTCCCAATTATCCTGACCCCTTCGAAACAATCATTTTAACACTCAGACAATTTTTGAAAATATTCTCACCCATGTGTCACCATATTTTTAACTCAGAGGTGACATAAATATACTATCTTGTATGGTCAATTACAGGTAAGTGGAGTACTCAGTCATCCATATGTCACCATATCCCTAACTCATAGGTGACATCATCAAACTATCTTATAAGGTTAGTGCCAGGTTAGTGGAGTAGTGAGCAATATCCATGTTTCACCATAACACTAACTTAAAGGTGACATTAGTAGAGGGCCTATTATAACAATTACCAAAAAAGTGGAAAAATGAGAGTTATCCACATGTCACCATCCTATTAACCCATAGGTGATGTTAGTAGACTATCTTGTACAGTTAGTGTTGGGAAAATGGAGTAACAAGAATTGTCTACGTGTCACCATCATATTAATTCATGATCAAGGCACAATCAAATCATAGGAAAGGATCAAGAAAAATTACAAGCTACTATGTGGTCAGGGGATCAATCTCGGGGACACATCATCTAACCAAATCATCATGAATGAATGGGTGGAGGATGTGTGGAGCCTGATGATGCGTTCAAGACATGGGGCTAAAGTAGACTACCCACTTAAATTTCAAAGTGGCTTGAGTTGAGAAAAACACTAGAATTATTAATTGAGATGGATTTTGAGGAGTCTAACCAATCAAATGAAGATACGTGGAGTAATCTAGTCTCTACTTGACCTGAATATTCTCCCAAGAGGGTCAAATGGATGGATAATTCTAAAATATTTTTTCCAAAGAAAGAAGCAATAATATATTTTTAGTTAGATAGGTGTCATGGCCATGGAAGAAAATACATAATTAAATTTGAATTTACTTTGAATATGGAAGGAATATTCTTATGAAATGTAGTTGCAATAGCCTAGAATGACAATCATACCATGATATGGGAACCTTGTGCTACTTGAAGACAACTCCTATTTTCTATATAAGGTAGTTTAAAATCTTGTTTTAAGGGGTGGGATATTATACATGAAAACTTTATATAAATTATGATAAGCTTATCCCTCTCTTTTTCTTATTTTATTTTGACCTGCAATTGTGTGCATGAAAGGCACACTAAAATGATTTTGTAATAAAATTGAAATAGATACCAATTTTCTCTAAACTTCATGTTGTTCTTTAGTAATGCTATTTATTTCTTAAAAAAATAAAATTGATTAATGTTGAGATGAAATTTCATTGTTTGTTTACTAATGAATATGTAGTTAGATTGTGAAATAGTTTGTCTAATTGGTTCTGAATTTCCATTATATTTAACTTGAAATTATGTCAAGACATTATGTATAATAGATACAAGCTGTTCATATGATTTCATTTGATAGAAGTTTAGAATAATATATTCAGTTAATTCCTTAGAATCTATACCATTAAGTTTCCTTGGTCTATGCTATAGCTGGACCTAGTACATAATGATATAATTGTGACCAGGCGTTATTTTGATTTTCACCACTAGCTTTCTTGTTTCATTTAAGGAACCACTTCCTTTACTTCCTTACCCTTCCCATCTCTTATTTTTTGGTGATTAATACCTTGACCATTGTATTATAGTGTGATGTAAATGTGAATGAGGAGTAAGAGAATTTATGCAAACATCATGACCAATGTATGAATTAAATTTAGAAATGTCAAGAAGTCAACAAATAATGCAATCTTAATATAAGCTACATTAAACCTAATATAGAGAAATAATCAAAGAAAATAGTAAACATAAACTTATACCTTAAAAATGCAAGTTTTCTCTATTATGATGTAAAATTGATTTGCTCTTCAATAATGTGGTTGCTCACTCTTCTAATGCAAAGGATAATTGGAAGAATTTTTGTGAAAAAGTGTTTATAAATTCTTTGATTCATTTTGATTTTCTAGGATTTTCTTGTGAATTGAATAACACTTCATTAGCATAAGTCAGGATGGATGAAAATTATGGTTTTCAAGCTTATTTATAGGCTTTTGGAGGAATATCCAGTGGTGGAGGATTATTTAGATTTATTAATTAATGATCCAAATCATTAATTATGGATAATGAGTCCTCACCCATGGTATGATGACCATTTAAAATGGTTGAGAGTGGTTAACTAAATCATCAAGAATGGGACAAAATTTTCAAAAACTCAGGGGATGACTGAAAGGAAATCGAGGATGTTATGAGTTTGGTTGGGATGAGTCAAAATCTGAGAGAGAATAAGGTGGAAGATGTTGGGTGAAGTGTAAAATTAGATTTTATATTTAAATAAATATTTAAAAGTGTGCAAAATTTCTTAATTTGATTTATTCAATTGTTTGAATTTGGTGGGAGATGTCATGAATTATATTAAAAAGAATTATTAATAGGTTTTGTATGCATTTAGATACTAAATATAATTTAGGTGTCTATGTTTGACCCTCTTTTAAATAGTGTTGTGAATCAATGTTGTTTCAAAGAATAGTAAAAGTAGAGTTTTGATGACTAAGAAGTAAAAAGTTGCCCCAAATGAATGAAATTGAGTGTCATGATGCTCCCTCAAGGGTTTGTGCCATAAAATGAACAAACACTTAAAATTGAGGAAAATAAGAAATTAAAAAAGTGATCTAGATGAATAAGAAATCAACTTATTATAAAATCAATGTCAAACTTACAATATTTAAGTTATGTAGTGAGGTTGACCCTAGTTAATCAAACTAGAGTAGTGATTGGAAAAATAATATGTTGTATCATTTAGAGTCTGCACACTTAGTGTTTGCTAATGACATAGGGATCAATTAAGTAATTATGGTAATGATATATCTCAATGATAATAAGATGTGAATCTAAAAAATAGCAAAATATATTGAGTTTAACATTATAATTATAAATTTACACAGATTGATTGTTGCAAGATTTTGAAAAAAAAAAAAAAAAAATTATGAGTAGGTTGATTTAATAGATTTGAAGTCAAAATAGATGAAGAATGAGTGTGATGATAGATGGATAGGGATATTTTTTTGAAATGGAGTAAACTAGGAATAGAATAAATGGGGCGAAGAAATCATTTGTGCAATTTTGATTTTCAAAGCTATTTGGTAAGATAAGTTAGTTGAGTGATTTGCTCTAAGACCTTGGAGGAAAAATAGACTACATAACACACCATGATCACCATGTAGATCATATGAGGATATTTCAGAGACCTAAGAGGAGTAGGCATATGATGAGTTAGATTTTGTATTTAATGTCATTTATTAGGGGTTAAAGTTGACCAAAATGAATTTGTAAATAAGCATTCTATGAATGCAGCAAAAGTTATAAATTCACTAGAGGAAATTGTGAATTCATCAAATATGACATTGAATTTGTATAATAGGGTAGAAAAATTGTGTTAGGGGTATAAATTATGAAGAATCACGAATTCATAGTTTAACAGTCATAAAATCATAGAATAAAGAAGTGAAATTATCTAAATGGGTCATGAAATTATCAAGATGGGGGGCAAGTTAATTTTAAGGTAGAATATGGATGAAAAAGGTGAAACTGAATGGATTGATAGTGAAATTACACAAGTTAATATAAAAAACTCTTAATGTAGAAGAAAAAATGTGTTTTAAAGAGGAAAAAAAGACTTCAAGAAAAGATAAACAACTAGTATGAGAATGATATACGAATACTTGGATTTAAAATGTTAATTTAATAGTGTTTTTGGTTTTTTTTTAATGATGTTAACATAAGGATTGTTTGAATATTATGTTGAGTAAAATTAGCTAGATACTAACATGTTTGATTTGTAGGAGGTACTTCTAATGTTGATGACATGGGAGTGGAGGCCTAGAATTATGGCATAGATAGATAATTTTATAGATTATAAGTTTATAGTTATAGAGGCTATAATCTAATCATACATTACATAGATGTCAGAGATTTGAGTAGATAGAGTGATGCTAACAACACTTACCAAGAGATGACATAGTGAGAATAGTATAATTTACTTGCCAAGAGGAGAGATGAAAGTCATAGTAGAGGACATTTATCCAATTCTAGGCATTATTATATGAGATAGATGGGTATACTAGGGGTAGTATCCATAGGAGACTACATTGTGTATGATATTTGGTGATGGTATGATTCATATTATAAGGGTCAGAGTGGATATGTATTATTGTACTAAATTAGAGATGGATTCATTTATTATTGTACTTATGGTTTTTGTCAATGGAATTATGCTACCTACAAAAGAGTGGGTGATTATGGACTATTGGGATATTATATGTGATCACAGTAATGATGGAAATTGGTGAGATATTTGCATGGTGTCCATGCATATTAACATACTTATATAGGGACTTACATCATGTAGTGTACACATATAAGAAGAATATTGGGCCATCGACATTACTATAGGTATGGTGCTAGGATAAAATTAATATAGAGAGGCCATTTAGGCACATGAGCACTTAGTTTGTGGACAAGCCATTAACATACGGGTGGTATATGATTATTGGCACTCACAGACCACATTTAGGTGATCTAGATTTTTATAGAAGGGAATTAATGATATAGGTGATGACCATATCACCTTGATACCTTATAGAGAGATTGTATTTCAGTGGCCATAACATGATTTACATATGGACTATATGATGACCTAGTGATACAATATTAAGACACAAGACTATGTCATAGAGAGATATCACCCAAATAGGGTGATGAGATAGTTTGAGGTTAGGCAACATATACCAGCCAGTCCACACATATTTTCATGATTAGTAAGAGAGAGATCTCAGTGGGGGATGACCATTGATATAGATATAGCTAATCATATCTAGTCATAACTATAGGTAGTTAGATGGAGAAATCAGAGAGATGTGATTGATGCAGGAGTTGTGGATGGTTATGCAAATTTGTGGGTCTAAGAATATTCATTTATATTGATGGAACCATATACACCACCATAGACAGATAAAGATTGGTTTTTAGCTTGAATAGGTAGCCATGAGGCATAGGATTGGGAGCATGGATTAGCAAGGTTTTTATAGGATATATGGGATGACCATGATCATGAGGTAGAGGACATGTGGTGGAGATTACTTAGTTGTATGAAGTTGAGGTTATAGAGATGGAGGGTGTGGATATTTTACGTAAAGTAAGGGTTGATATAGATGTGGATACAAATATGCATTTGGATACTAAGTAGAGGGTTGGTAGGGAGACTCCATTGATTATGATTGATATTGGGTGGATAGAGAGGGGGAAGATGTAGTTATGAGAGAAGCATAAGACACTAAGACAAATAGATGGGATGTTGTTGGTTATTCATGCACTCTAAGATCTTAGGAGGAGTAGGCTCTTGTGGACATATTTTTTTAGGAGATCAAAGCTCATGATAGGGATATATATGGGTTACATAAGGAGGAGTCTATATTATAGAAAGTGGTAGATGGTAGGGGGATCAAACATTAGATATTAGATTAATCCAAGCCAAGGTTGATAGGTTACATGCTATTGTTGATGGGATAGATAGAGATAGTATGGATACAATAGTTGTGACACATGTTGTTGAGATGTAGACAATAAATTATTGTTCATTGACACAATGCTATAGACAAGAAATAAACACTGCTAGGACTAAGATAGTAGAGTTCAAGGTATTATTAGATAGATAGGGATAAATTATGACATTATATAGGGTGATGAGGGTCATGGATCAAGCCAAATTTATAAGGATCTTATATGAGGAGGTTATGCTAGTGCTTAGAGGGTAATGTTTTTGGGAGAGTATTATATGAGATGATAAGCATCAGGGAAATAGGTAGAAAAAATAGAGTTAGAGAGGTTGGTGGGGTAGGTACAATGTGTGATGGGTACTCCACAAGGCACACCACATCATGAGGAGCTATTACCAATATTAAACACTCCTTCAAGGGGTCAGGATGAGACATGACATAATGTTTAGATGATGGATTGGTTCATTGATGTATATATATTTTATGATTTATCTTTTTGTATAAACACATTTGACACACACACACACACACACACACACACACACACACACACACACACACACACACACACACACATATTATATATATATATATATATATATATATATTCATGATTATTATGAGACTTTTTACAATGTGGATGGACATTATGTACTATTTATATGGATTTTATATTCATTTTATATGGAATTTATTCATGGTTGTCATACATATTGATATATTTAGCATTGGTTATAATTCTTACAGTTTGATTTACGCTAGCATGTTTTAATTCTTTTGGCATACAGGTTATGAATTATGGATTCTATGATGTATAGCTAGATTTATGTATGGATTAGAATGTGACATAGCTACGTTACATTTATTTTATGTTCCTTGCATTGGATTTCCAAAAATAAAGAGTTTTGAGCAACTTGATTTTTAATATAGCATAAAGCACACTGCCACCAATGATATTAAATAATCATGATGAATGCTGATGTTTTAGGCATATGAACTAAAGAAAGAATAAATTATGTAAAATAAAAGTACATCATGATATAGAAAAACCATAACCATACTATTATGCAATTCATAAAATAATCATTTCAAACACATAGAAAATAATAATTTAAAACAAGATGTGAAAACAAAAGCAATCTAAATGATGTAAACATATAAAATGTTGATTCAACAATACTAAGTAAAAATGATATACAAACAAATGAAAAAATAGTAATTCTGAAGATTAAAAAATGATAGATTGAAAAAAAATCACAATGGATTAAAAAAAAGAAAATAACCTTTTGAAAGATTAAGTAATAATGGATAAAATGGAAATAACCAACTTAATGGCTTATGATAGAAAAATGAATAAATAACCAACTTAATGGTTAGGGATAGAAAAATGAATAAAGAAGAAACTTAATGGTTAAGGATATAAAATGGATATGTAACCAAATTAATGGATAAGGATAGGAAAAAAAAAGACAATGATGAAAATAAACAAATTATTGAGTAGAAAAAACTCTAAGTAAAGACATAACATTTGATGCAAGAGCTTTAAAACTGTAGTCAAGAGCGAGGTTAAGTAATAAATAGTTGATGAGGAATCATAAGGATAAACTAATCCACATTTGGGGAAATGGATGGTGGGTTAGATAGTGGCTGAGATGACCCTAGAGACCCAATGTCTCTAAGTGCTACCTACACAATCCACCCTAGACAAATTCCATGTGGGGATATCCTGCCAAATATAGTTTTACCAATAAGGGAAGTGATGAGAAAGTGGGTGATTGATGAAATGTTTAAGTGTTAGATGAAAAATATGCACAAGTGACCAACCCAAGAATGAGCGAATGATGTGGAAGTTAGCTAGAATGGTAGATGTGTTGAGATAAGTGTGTAACATATGTTTTGGGCTTTTTCTTATAATGTTTTTGAGTTTTTTTGTATTTTGGTATTTTTAAAACATGTAATCCAAAATATGTTTTTCATCTATCATGAGAAAGGACATAGGTTCACATTTAGGAATATCAACCCTAAAATTATCATGATATAGGATAAATGACTAATCAAATGACAAATGATAAAGTGGAAATATACAATGGATTGCTGAAACATGATGCCCCCAAAGTAAATAGGTTAAAAATAGATAACAATTTACACATGGTGCCAGAAATCTAATTTTGACCATAGTACTTGCCTAAAGTGCTAGTAAACTGGTTTTCTCATTTGGATGATCTATGTATTTTTTTCTTGTTTGTTTATTTTTTTACTATTTTTGATTTTTTGATTTTATTTATTTATTTATTTTTTTGACTATCTAGGATACTAATAACAACATTTAGAAAAAAATTAGGCATATAATCACTTAAGGTGCATGATGCTAATATGTTCATCAAGCTCCTCTCCATCTTTTGTAGCTAATATATAAGCTCCTAATCCATTCTTGGTAATGACAACATATGTGCCTAAACAGTTAAGCTCAAAATTTCCCTTCTTCTCTCTTTCAACATTAGTGTTTCATTGGTTCCCCTTAAGAACAAGATATCTGATTTCAAATTCCATATATTGAATTTTCTTATTATATCTATGATGAATGTGATAATGGTAAACTTGTAGATGGTTTAAATCATTGAGTCATTTCTTATCTAAAAGGTTGAGTTCACTTAGGTGTGATGTTTGATATGATTCTTCATCTATGATTTGTTGTAAGGATATTTTCAAAGATGGAATCTCAACCTCTATGGGAAGAATAAGCTCACTGCCATAGACAAGGGAATAATGGGTTGCCCCTGTGGGTATATAGATACTAGTGTAGTATGCCCAGAGGGTAGGATATAACTAACTATTCCAATCATGACTAACTTCATTGACAAATCTCTTAAGGATGCAAAATTCTTTTTTTTAGTTTCCTTAGCTTGGTTGTTGCCTTATAGGTAGTAAGGAGTGGACCACCTATGTTTGATATGATATATTTTACAAAGAGTCTCAAAATATCTATTTTTTAATGATTTACCATTGTAATGAGAGTGAAAGGAATACCAAAGCAATAGACAATGTGGTGGAGGATAAATTTGGAAATTTAATTTTTAGCAATGTAGGTAAGGGGCATTACCTTGACCCATTTGGTGAAATACTCTATTGCCATTTTGATATTATTATGTCCATTAGAAGAACTAGGATTTATTTTTCCAATGATGTTTAACCCCCATGTGGAAAATGGTAAAGGTGTTGTAATGGGTTGTAAATCTTGAGATGGACTATGGATAAGATCCCCATGTTTCTGATAGGGTATGCATTTCTTGATATAGACGAATGAATCAGATTGCATTATGGCCCAATAGTAACCTACTCATATAAGCTTATTTACAAGGACCATACCACTTGCATGTGATCTACAAACTTCCTCATGGAATTCTATAATTGACAATGTAGATTCTTTAGAATTTAAATAATGCAAAAGAGTTCCATCATAGCCACTATAGTATAAGGTGTTGCCAAGGATGGTGTAGTAATATGTGCATTGAATAAAGGATATGCATTAGTTAGGTGATAATTTAGATGGGATGGTATGATTATGAAGGTATGTATATATATCAAAGTACCATGGAGAAGTGGGACCAACCACCTCACAAAACATTTTAGAATTAGGTGTATCATAATCTAGTATCCTTAAGTACTCAACCAAAAATTTGTTATAATTTGTGTTTAAATATAGTATGGAACCAATGGTATCCATAGTACTCACTACTTGATTGTTGATTCTTGGCACTTGTTCAAGTTAAATTTACTCAAAAAATCATTTAAAATGGTCCACCATTCACTTGTACAGGATTAGTTTATCATCATGAGATTCAAATTAATTAGTGACTTGATTGATGATAAGCTTAGAATTGCCAAAAATAAGGAGATGTTGGATTCCCCATTGGATTTCCATATTGAGACCTACTATGAGACCTTCATACTCTGCTATGTTATTGGTGCAATGGAATTCGATTCAAGATGCCTTGGGAATGCAATCCCCATTTGGTATGACCAATAAGATACTTTTTCCCAATCCATGATTGGTAAATAAACCATCAAATAAAATCTACCAAACCAGAGACTTGTCTATAGACATTATTTCTTCATCGAAGAATTCTACAAGAATAGGTGATTTACCATTGAGTGGTGCTTCTACCAATATATATGTTAAAACTTGTCCTTTAACTATTCTTTTATTGACATAATCTAAATCAAATTCACTAATAAGCATATCCTACTTATCCATCCTTCCTATTAGAGTTTTTATGTATAAAATATATTTAATAGGGTTAATCTTAGCAATAATCTTGGTTTGATTATTGAGCATGTAACATCATAGTTTTTGAGAAGCAAAAACAACTATGAGACAAGTTTTTTCTATCTGAGAGTATTTGAGATTATATGATATCAAGGTTATACTTAAGTAATAAACCACCCATTATTTCCCACTGTCATCATGTTGTGCTAGTAATTCACTTAGTACAAACTGAGTAGCTAAAATGTATAATAAAAAGGGTTTACTAGCCATGGGTGGCATTTTGTCTTTGATATATATGAGGTTATTTAAGTCCCTCAACCAAATAAAAGGAATTATAGAAAACAACCATAAATGGAATGGAATAAAAAGATGATATTACATAAAAAATCTAGACTTAACCACCATAGCTAAGCAAGAAACAAAGGCACCAAATGGCCAAGAATCTACAGGCAAATTAAACAAAAGGTCTTTCCACCAGCCAAAAATTGACCATAGAAACAAAAATATTAGTGAGTGGGAAATTAGTCTAAGAGATTGACCATCTTGACTTTTTTACCTTTATTCTTTCTTACCTCCTACCAAATTCCTTGAGTAGAGTTCATAACAACCAATTTCTTATCATGATTCTAAAATTATGAGTTTAAGTTTTCAACTAGCTCTTATCTGAATTTGAATTTTCAAATTCATGTCCTCTCTTTACTCTCCCTATTATCTTATTTAAGAGAAG
Organism: Torreya grandis; assembly: GCA_037957365.1. Lineage (NCBI taxonomy): Eukaryota > Viridiplantae > Streptophyta > Pinopsida > Cupressales > Taxaceae > Torreya > Torreya grandis. The sequence continues at coordinate 35,697 of JARHVA010002953.1, read as the reverse complement.
ATGCTAATATTTTTATTTTCCCCTGCTATTGACTCAACCTCTTTAATCGATACCACTTGATCTTCATCCTTTCAACCTCCCAATTCCCCATCTTTTTTAAAATTTGAATCTTTAAAACAATCTTCAGTGACTACTATCAGATCTAAAGTGCTCAATTTGCTCAATATTGCCTTCTCCCCCTTTTTATTCCCTAATTTATAATTCCCCTATGGATAGAACACATGAATATGGCTAGATAATCTACAATTATGATATTTAAAAGTTGTGTTCTCATAATCTAAATTTTGAGCATGAACAACTTTTCCATATTTCAAAATAATTTTCTTTAGGACCCCTTTGATTAAATCAATCTATATAAAAATTATAGAAAAGGTGTATAGGCTTACATCTATTATTTCATTACCCACTTTCAAGAAAAATCCCAAAAATTACCTATTTACTTATGTGTATGCCAAAAATGTAAGGGAAGGTTCAGAATCCAAACCCACATTGGCATCTTTCATACCAAGAGAGTGTTTGGGTAAAACTCTAGAAACCAAGGAGTGATAAACAAGCCTAAAATACCCCAAACTAAGGGCCTTCTATGAGACATTTTTGATAATCCTCATCTTTACTTAAATGAACAACAAAAAACCTTTAGAGCATAAATAATCTCACATTTATTTGACCAAGTCTCATAAACCCACTAAGAGAGGGAAATCAATGAAGGCCACAATCCATTGAATCTATAAATAATTGCTCCCTTACTTAAAGAAATGACATAGGCATCTAATTCATCATTTAAAACCTCCATGAAAGGGATATCCTTAACTTTTTTGATAATATAAGCTTTAGGAGGATACTTCACATAAGTTGGATTGGAAGCTATGTTTCTGACCACTCCTTTGAAAGATGTAGGTTTAGGTAGAGGATTTTGATTTGATCCTTTCACCCCTTTTCATAATCTATAAGTCATAATGATGAGTGATTTTTTACCTAGGTGGTAAAAGGATAGTGGACAATTGTCCTATAGTTATTTACCTTGTTACACCAAACATTGGGATTCTATAGGGATACCTGTAATAGTCTTTAGACTCAATTTTAGATCCTTCACAAATTCTATCCCCTTTACCCAAGTGCAAATTGTTTTTCTTGAAATATATTTAACCAAGATTTGGAATCTTGACTTATCCTCCTTTGCACCTTATTGAAAATTAGACTCTTCCCTAGTGACCCATTCAAGCATTTCATCAAACACATGACCTAAAAATTGTTTAGACATTTTTTCAAACACTTTACCTCCATTCTCTAGAATCATTGGTTTATGAAATACCAGGTCTGTTGATCTACTTACTGCATCAACATCATCTATCTCATCATGCTCTTGGTCTACCTTATGATCAGGGTATATATATTGGTGAACATCTTTGATCCCAAAAGCATTTAGAAAAATGAAAAGATATAGACACTTTGGTTACTTTCCTACCAAATGGGACCTTATCATAGAGAAAATGGGGAAATGGGACCCTTTTAGGCCATTGAGTCCACATAAGTAGCTGTAGTGGTAACAACAATAATAGCCTCAATAATAGCCCCATTTTTCTTTCCTTTCCTTTCCTCCACCATCATTTTTACAATCATTCCCCCCTTTTCCACACAACCACCTCCACCTAGGTAATGGGTACATTGGGTGGTGACTCATAGAGATAGTGGATCTAGTGTAAATTTTGAAAGGGTTTCTTCAAACCCAAGCTAATCAAACAATAAGATGGTCATTACATGTTTCTCCCCTTTTCCATCTTGAAAAAATCATTCCCAAACTAGTTTGATAATCACCTAAGATTTATCCCCCCCTACATGATAGTCATTAAGTGCCATTACTCCCTATAGTCTACCACCACTACTGCTAGAAAAACTCCATGCTTGATCCCAAAACTTAACCTACTAGAGCCCATAATCAATCTATCACCCACATATGGCATTATTACTAGTGGGATGGAAATATATTGTTGAAGATTGTCAAATAATTTTTCATAATTCTTATTCAATGTAAAAGGAGTGTCCTTCTTTAGTGAAAAGGTGAATGGGTGAGAAATGTTTTCAAGTTGAGATATGAATCTTTTGATTACTTTAATTTTCCCTTGTAGACTTCTAAGTGATTTAAGATTATTAGGTGGAGGCATATATATGATAGATAAAAATTTAGAGGGATCAAATTAAATGCCACATTATGAAATAATGAACCCTAAAAACTTCTGGATGTCACACCAAACACACATTTATTTGGATTCAATCTCATGTTGTACTCTCTCATGCATTAAAAAATATGGTGAAACACTTGAGGGTGTTTTTACCTAGATTTAGATTTATCAAGAATATAATCTACATAATATTACATAATGTCATGAAGCATGTCATGGAAAATTATGGTCATTCCTCATGGATATGTATCTCCAACATTTTTCAAACTAGAAAGCATCAAATGATAAATGACTAATCAAATGACAAATGATAAATGTGGGAATATACAATGGATCGCTGAAACACAATGCCCCAAAGTAACTAGGGTGAAAATAGATAATGGTTTACACATGGTTCCATAAATCTAATTTTGACCATGGTAATTACCCAAAGTGCTAGTAAACTAGTTTTATCATTTAGATGATCTATGTATTTTTTTCATTTTTATTTTATTTGTTTATTTTTTGACTATTTTTTATTTTATATTTTTTACTATCTAGGATAATAATAAAAACATATACAAAAAAATTAGACATAGAATCACTTAAGGTGCATGATTTTAATATGTTCATCAAGATCCTCTCCATATTCTATGATTAATCTGTAAGCTCCTAATCCATGTTTGGAAATGACAACATATGTGCCTAACCAGTTAAGCTCAAATATTCCCTTATTCTCTCTTCAATTCCATTCTATTATCCTTTGGATGGTAGGGCCTACCATAGTCATATGGATTCATATGTATTATACTTGTGTAAAAATCCTAAATTATATACTCATTTAGGCCTCTATCAATGATCTTAATATGGTAAGAAGCAGATGAGGATACTCTAGTAATAGGTGGTGGAGTGAAAGTTGATTAATTTAAGGGTGATTGGAAGTTTGTTATATAGATGGTTGATTTAAAGCTTTCTTAGATAATCTATTGAAAGTTTGCTCAGATGGTTAGTTAGATGCTTCATTGTTTGAAGCCTTTTCAATGGAGATGGAGGTAGTTGGTGTATTAATCCAACAACCTAAGAGACGTGTTTGAAATAATATTTATATATGGACATAATTTTCAAGTAAAATATAATCATCAATGTGTGTAAAATTATCATTTGTAACTGGTTGATAGTTTGATTTTGATAATTTACTTCCAATAGCTTACAATATTGGAAGGGATGAGAATTAAGTTGTATAGTAACTTCCATTCTTGTATGGGAGAATTTCAAACATTGGTGAAGAGTAGATGGGATGGAATTCATGGAATGAATCCATGGGTGTTAAATAATTATATTATAAGGTATATCAACATTTAGAATATGAACAAGAGTTTCCTTAATAACACACCCCACCATCAAATGAAGATGGATTGTTTCGATAAATTGTTGTTCATTATTATCATATGCCTTTATGGTAATAATGTTTGTTTCCAATGATATTATTAGATATCCTAGATTATTTATAAGTCTTAATGTACATGGATTGAGTGAAAAACCATTATCTATAAAAACCCTTTTTCAATGTGTGCCTATAAATAGTAACGTATATATACAATGGGAGGTTATGGTATAATCCTAAAGAAGAGATATCCGAATGATCAAACATTACTTGATTATTTGTTTCCGAAGAACCTAGTAACACTTGGAAATTTTTAGGATTGATGTCTTGAGTGACATTTAACTCTTGGATAACTTTATATGAAATATTTTTATACAGAAGGGATGTCTTGAGAAAGTCTAAAATTGAAATATTTACTAGAATTTTCTCAAGATGGTCAATAACGTTGTACTTTCATTCAACATTATACAATGATGCACTTGGGAGGGTAATATTTACTTTCCTTGTAGTAAAGACACATTTTTATGATGAAAAAGTAATAACATTGACATGGATATACATAATATCGATGTTATTTATGATAGAATAAAATTTTTGACTCGCCTTATTAACATTACTAGATTTTGGTTGTTCTTATTTGTACTTGCCCTTTCCTTGATCATGACTTGGGAATGGATCTTGGTATATCCCCAATTTTTTATTGTTATATTATTTAGATGGTTGGTTTTTGATTACTATGTAACCTTTATCAATGAGGTCTTGAACACAGTGTTTAAGGCACATACACCTATTAGTTGAATGCACTTTAATCTAATGGTATTCATAATACTCATCTTCTTTGTACCAATCTATTTTGGGAACATTTTCATCGAAGGGTTTAGTATTTGGATATGTTATCTTGTTTGCATGAGCCAAATTTAAAAAAACATTCTCATAAGTTTCACCCAATTGAGCAAACTTATGTTTAGGTCTGCCTTGATAGGTTGTCCACCAAGAATTGTGATATTATTGATCAGTTAATTGTATGTTCATGTTTGAGGTTGAGGGTTTTGGATCTTCTTAACATTAGTTACACCATCTCCAATAAGGTTTTTGTTTTTGACAAATAAATTTGGTTTATATGTTATTTTAGAGGAATTATTATTATCTGATTTAAATATTTTGATTACACCTTTATTAATCAATGTTATTTCTACTTGGACACCCTTTTCAATAATTTTGTTGAAATACCTTGGGTAAATAAGTAATGAATGGTGTCCCAAGACTAAATTTAAGTTGTTCACAAAAATGTCCATAAGCTTTGTCTTAGGAAATGACCATGTAAAATGAATTGCCATTTCTTGCCATCTTTGAAGGAAGGAAGCTAAAGTTTCATCATTGTATTAATTGGTATTGTGTAATTTTAAGGTGGTCAAGTCTTTTTTGATATTATAGGATATGTGGATAATAAATTTTATAGATAAGACTTCAATGGTGAAAATACATCCTTTATGGAGTCATGAAAATCATTCAAGGACTTGGCCCTTGAGATTTCAAGGGAATAAATGCAACATGTATTCATTACTATAAGTAACATCCACACATGCATGATAGAATCATGTTAGATGTTATTTGGGATCTCCTTTACCTTTATACTTGTCAAATGTTGGGAGTTCAAAGTACATTGGAAAAGGTGTAGTAATTTTACTAAAATTGTATGGGTATGAGCATTTTTACTCAAAATTAAATTATTTTTTCCAAGAATAAGTGCCATGTTGTAAGACTTGAACTCTATCCTTTATGTTTTGAAACTATTGTATGAGATATGGGGATAGTTGGTTCATTTGACTTAATGAATTAGGTGGTAGGACCATGAATTGGTTTGTGTTTGGATGGTGATTATTAAAATTAATGTTTTAAGGGTTTGAAAAGGGATTGGAGGTGGAGTTATAACCAAGGTTTGGATTTACATTGGAACCAAAATTCATTTGATTTAAGTTTGGATTGGAACCAAAATTTGTTTAATTTAGATTTGGGTTGAAACTAAGATTGGGGTTATGTGTAAAGTTTACCTTTGGGTTTTTAGGATTTGTGTTTGGGTTGAAAATTGAATTTTTTGGTGTATTAGTGTTAAATTTCATGGAATTAAGATTAATTTTCTAACCAAAACTTGTTTGGTTAAACAAACTTGGAGTGGATTATTGTGGAAGCATGTTGAAGTTTGAATTAAATGGATTAGAACCTAGTTTTAAATTAGATTTATCTTGGTTGGGATTTTGATTTGGGTTGTTTTGGTTTTGGTTATGGTTATAATTAGGGTTTGTGTTTATATTATTAAAGTTAAAGTTAGGATTGAGGTTGGAATTGTTTAAATTAGGTGATGTTTGGTTTTGGTGTAAACTTGTGTTAGGATTTGGAGTATAATTAAACAAAAGATTTGGATTAGAATTGAAATAATTTGGAGTTGGATTAGAATTTGGATTGAAACTTGAGTTGGATGGAGCCAATCCAAGAGTGTTAGAAGAAGAAAATTGATTTGGTACAAAACTATTTAAATCTAGATCGTTGAGTGTGCATGAAATAATACTCAAACTAGGATTGGATGATTGATTGGGTAAGCTAGAATGGGTATTCAAGGTTTGAATTTTATTTTGATTGGAAATGATTGGTGACCCTTGGAGGCTTTGATTACGGTTGATTGAAGAATTTGAATGAAGATCCAAACATGGATTAATTTGACTATAACCTTTAGAATTTGGGTGTGCACTCAAATTTAGTGTAATCACATATTGATTTGTTAAACTTGAATTATATGGGAGACCCATGTTCAAGTTTGAGTTGAATTATTTCATGATTGGTAAACTTGAAGTAAGATTCAAGTTTTTATTAGTTAGGTGAGTGATTTTGAGTTTGAAGGTACATTAAAACTATAATTATTTAGATAAACTCTTGAATGCAAATTTGTATTCACATTCACATTGGGGTTACCAAATGGGTTGATTAATTGATGATATTAAAGTTCATAATCTAGTGAGATACTTCATTTACATGGATTTATTTAGAAAATCCATGACTTTTTAAAGATGAATCTTCACGTAAAATATTTCTCCCTTTATCTTGAGAGACTTGGGGGTGAGGTTGTAAGGATGTGATGAGCGCATTTTTACCCTCTAAAGATCCTTGTGAGGTTGGTTTATTATGATTGGAGGATGAAGGTTATTTTATTAAAATTAAATATTGAAAATTATATACATTAAATTCAAATGTGAATTTTGATCCAAAGCCCAAGCTTTGAAGCAATACTTAATTTGTGTTAGACATGATATAATCATCAAAGGAGGGTCTTCTTGTTCAGTTATTTCATGTATTTCTACATGATGCTCTTGACTAAGAAATTAAAAAGGGTAATTGCTAAAAGGTTTAAACCTTGCATTGGCATTGTTTAACATGTCCATTTTCCTATTAATAGGTGACATGGTTAAAAAGGAAAATGAATCAAAGAAAAAAGAAGCTTTTAAATTAACAATACTGACCAAAAGGTGAGTGAAAATTTTGAATTCTTAAATTAACTATTGTGAGTCTTTTGAGAAAAGGTCTTAATTTTTTAGGTTATCATTTTAAACTCAAAAGAATTTATTTATAAACAAATATTTTTTATCATGTGGTAAACATAAGGAAATAACAAATAAATTTCTATTCTAAATAGTCAAGAAATTACACATAAAAGGTGAAAAACTAGGATAAGGGTCATGAATTTTTTTTTGGCCTTCTGATATCATTAAATCATCCATACTCTTACTTGCATCCTAGTATTTTAATGCACTTACAATGGAGGATCCTTATATTCCCATGGTCCATTGAGTCCAGTTTTGAGGGTGTGTAGAAGGTATATTCTCTATGCTAACTACTAATTGATGCACCAAATTTGAATGGAAGAAGAGGATTTCCTATAATTAAGGTTTAAAAAATATTATCTAAGGGGGAAAAACTATGGAAGAAATAGATAAAATAGATGTACACTATTAGGTCTTATCTCAAAGTTCCTAGTATAGTTGTAGGCATGTCAATGTGTTAAAAATTGGTGATATCATATTTTAAAGCAACTATAGAAAACCTAGGTATTAGAGCATGAAATACCCTCACATATGGTTTTATTAAAAAAAATAACCACTTAGGCAATTGAAATTATTGAATCTTAATTTATATACCTCACCAGTAAATAGGGTTTGGCCTAGTGTGTGGTGGTGAAATCCATGGTCGATAGAGCCCATAGAAAAAGAAATAAAATATAAGTGTTTGTTTATAATTTCTAAGTACTATCACCAATGTGATGCCAAAGAAAGAACATATTCAAACACCACTTGGGTAAAGCAAAAAATTATGGAATTATTTCTGATTCTCCTATATCATCACCAATGTAATTCCAAAAGAAGAACATATGCAATTTCCATAATTACAAATAGAATGTTGAAGGAAAATAAATAAATTGAAATGAAATGTGATGCAATTACTTAAAAAAATGAAAATTAAATTGAAAGTGTTAGTAAAATGAAGGAAATTAGTTTTTTGTTTAGCCTTTTTATGGATTATTTTTTATAAGTGTACCACAAATAAATAGTTAGAATGTTTTGCTTTGGCTTGGAATAAGGCAACCTATAATGGAGAAAATAATAAATGTAAAAATAACATAAAAACTAATTCTCTGTGATAATTTCATAGTTACATAGAAAGACAAAAACGTGAAATTGTAATAATTCAAATGCAAGTAAATATAATATAGAAAAAAATAGAATAAATAAATTCATGCTTACAAAATAATTTCACTAGCCTATATGATAATTTTTCAGTTATAAAAATGATTTTTTTAGTCAAAATGATGAATTCATAGGCTACAAAAATGATTTTGTTGATAAAATATGCAATTTCACTACACAAAATGACAATTTCATTGCTCAGAATGATGACTTTGCAATTGTAAAATGATTTTACTATTAGTCCTATAAACACAAAAATAGAAAACATATAAAAAATAAAGATACAAATTCATGGTTTTTTGATAGTTTTGCTACTCAAAATAAAAATTTCACAACCAATTAAGATGAATTCACAGTTAAAAAAAATGATTTCACTAAAAAGTTTGCCAATTTTGTTGTTTTCCTATAATAGAGAGTTAGAAAAAAATAGAAAAACACAAACATAAGAAAAATGTGAACAAAAATATGATGGTGTAAATAAAGTTAGGAAAAAAACACTAAAAATGGGTCAAAAATGATTTCACTGTTACGGGGTATAATTTCATAATTGATGTTTTCAAATATGTAGTAATGAAATGAGCATACTTAACCAAGCAAAAAATGTCAAATAGAAACTTGTAGCTTACACCATCACTCACAAAGACAAGATTAAATGCATATGCAAATAAAAATAGAAAAAATTAAATGAATAACACTTTATAAATGCAATTATGATGAATATAGGATGAAAAAGACAAGGGAAAAGTCTCACTGAGCATGCCAAAATGTATGAACTAAATATATAAATGTTAAAAAATAAACTAATTATGCAATATTAATCTAATATAAATTCAACCTAAGATATAGAAACAAATAAACAAAATAATAAACATAAACTTATAGCTTAAACATCCAAGTTTCCTCCATTGGGGTGTAAACTTGATTTTCTCCTCAACAATGTGGTTGTTTACTCTTCTAATGTAAAGGAGAATGGGCATTATTTTAGTGAAAAAGTGTGTTTTGATGATTTGATTCATTTTTATTCACTTAGATTTTCTTGTGAATTTAATAACACTTCATTAGCGTAAGTCATGATGGATGAAAATGACATTTTTCAAGCTTATTTATAGTTTTTTGGAGGAAGATCCAATGGTGGAGAATTATTTGCATTTCTTAAATGATCCAAATAATCAATGATGGATAATGAGTCCTCACCCATGAGGATGATGACCATTTTAAATGGTTGAGAGAAGTATGGGAATGATTAACTGAGTCATCAAGAATGAGTCATACTTTTTGACAACTCAGGGGATGACTCAGAAGAAGTTGAGGAAGTTATGGGTTTGGTCAGGATGAGTGAAAATGTGAGGAAGAATAAGGTGGAAGATGTTGGGTGAGGAGTAAAATCCAAAAAAATAAGGATTTAAAATTGAGCATTGTTGGGTGAATATTTTGTCGTTAACTAACTGATGACAAAATGGGTATATCAACCACAACAAAAGGAGATTTACGCCACAAAAATTGTGGGTTTACCACATCTGGATGAGGTAAATCTCTCCTCTTATCAAGGGGAGGTTCCCTATGAATATTTATATGCTATATGTATATATAAGTAAGCAAAAAATAATACTCGGGGTAGTATAACAACATCCACCTCTCTTTTTCAGAGATGATGTCCAAGCAACAAGAGAGAGAAATCCTGGTCAATGGCGAAGAACATTCCTCTTCTTTCAAGAATGGTATCCATCCTAGAGTAGAAAATCCCCTAAAGTAGGTAAAAAAGTCTACAAGGAAACCTATGTAAGCACAAAGTCTTCTGTTGTCTCCTTCACTGATTCAGAATACGCGTAACCATAGAGTGAAACGAAGCACAAAGTCTTCACCTAAAACTACAAAGGATAAAAGGATCACCAAGATAAAAGTAGCTCAAAGTCTCTCTTTTATCTTTTAAAAATGTCCTCAGATAATTTCAACACACACACTTTGCTTATTAAATCAAACAGATAAGAGATTATCAGGAAAGAGGACATAAGAACTATTTCCTAAATAACACAAATTACTTCAACACAAAGTTTGAAATAAACCTGTTTCTCATTCATTTGATAAAATATGATTTAAAAGTTGATCACAAAGTCTCAAGAAGTGTCTCAATTTCAGTAGAGTTTTTGCTCTCAATTATCAGAGATCATTTTACGAAAGAGGCTCCCTCTATATATAGGGAGAAACTTTCAAAATTTAAAAAAGATTAAAATATAAAAATATCTTAGTCAAAGATGAGTCATCTTTGACTTTGAGATATTTTTCTAGATTTTTTACATGTAATTACGTATTACAAAATTACATGCAATTTTACATGACAAAAGTGCATGAAAAGAGAGGAAGAAGAGAGAAAGGGAGGAATGGTTCAACTCTTGCCACCAAATTTCTTCAGATGAGCATCATAAATGGTGATAGACGCTTGAATTCCTATACTGTCTGGAGAAATGGTGTTATTGAAGATCACTTTGGCTCTGATTGTAGCATCTTTCCATGCTGTGATTGCCTTGGCATAACTAGTTAACTTGAATTTTAGATTATCCAGCATTAACTGAGTATCTAAGATGTTATCCACATAAGTCATTGAGAATGCTTTCTATTCAAAATCCCTCTAGACCATACCTTTCAATTCTTGAATCATCTCTTCTGTTGAGAGAAATTGGTTATCTTTGGAGGTGAGGTCACAGGGCAATTATTCTAGTCTATTCAACAGGCCTGTATCACTTTTCTCACTAGCATCTTTGGAAGACTTGAGATCTTTGATCAGCTCCTTGAGTTACTGAATCTTATATATTAGTGATTCCTTGATCTCAACATAGGAATCTTTACTAGCAATGACACCGATGGATATCAAGGTGTGTTTCTTCAGATCCTTCATCTCTAAGCTTGGGTTGGTCACCTTGGTCCCAGTACTTCATGGCCTTTGACTTCTTTGGAGAAGCTTCAGTCATTAGAACTAGTCTTGATTGAGCGGGTGCCGATGAATGAGAATCCTTAGGTGGTACTGTAATGATAATCATGATCATGCAATTAGGGAAAAATGGGCAAATTGGGGAATTTGCACATTGGGTGATAATGACTAAGGAAGGGTACTTGACAGGGCCAGGTCAGAAAGTGGGTCAGAAAACAAGAGGAAAAAGGGGAAGAGGCAAAAAAATGGGAGGGATGAAAATCTCCCCAAAGTTAGAAATTGGAGAAAAACAATGCAAGGGCGGCAAAATTTGCTGCCCTGGCATGGGTGATGGTCAGTATGCATAGGCAAAAAAATTTGACATTTGTGCGTGTGAGGAGGAAAAAGGTGTAAGGGCGGAAAAATTTACCGCTCTTACATGAAATTTTAAAAGACATGTAAGGGTGGCAAAATTTGCTACTCCTATTTGTAAAGGAGAAAAATGTAGGGGCGGCAAAAATTGCCTCCCGTGCAAGAAAAGGAGAAAAATGCAAGGGAAGTGAAAATTGCTGCCCATGCATGAAAAGGAGAAAAATGTAGGGGCAGCAAAAATTTCCACCCGTGCATGAAAAGGAGAAAAATATAGGGGCAATGAAAATTGCAGCCTGTGCAAGAAAATGGAAGAAAAAAGATTAACCCTGGGAAAAAAGGAAATTTGTCCCCTGATCACATCGAGATTGTAATGATTTTCACATTTTTGGGAAAACACAATTAAGAGAATGTCATGAACTTCGAATGAGGCTAGTAGAGCAAACATGAGAACAACAAAAATTTTCCTCAAAAAATGAACTTAGAGAGAAAACACAAAATGAATAAATTTCATAGGGGTTGTTCTAAAAATGAGCATAGCTAATTTTGGAAACAACAGTTGGCTCCTGTTGGGGAACTTCTGTTGATTGAACTGATCAATGGGAGTAGAAACCAGTCTCTAAGTGTCTTCATCCAAGCCATTGGGCTACGAAGTCAAGCCAAAAAAAATAAAAAATACAAGAAAATAAATAACACAAAAACTATACAAATGTACAAGTGAACTCATCTAATACTTCAAGGATTGAAGTGCTTCAAATGCTGCCCACTATGAGATAGTGAAAATGGTGCTCTATCCTGATAAACCAACAAGAAGACATTTTCTCCCTAGAATCGGTGATGGGTGAATGGAACTCTCCACCAGGAAACCAATTTTCTGTGTTCTCCCTTTGGTTTTCTTCTCTTGCCCCACAGCGAGACTTGACTTTTAATCTGAAAACCACAAATCTTTGCTCTCATGGCAAAAATTTTCTTTTCTTGATTTTGATGTGTAGCAGCATGGTCCATTACCATAATTGGTTGCTCTTCTGGTTTAGTCCAACACATTATTTGATTGTTCCCATTCAACACCTACCAATCATTAGCACTATTAGGCATACTTTTTGTTGTTCCATCTAAACCAATTCCTAGATCATCACCTATAGGATTTTCATCTGCTGAAACATGAATGTCTTTAGTAGATAAAAAATAATTACCCCTACCTGAAGACTTAAATAGAATTTGAGATTTAGGCCTTGATGTCTGAGTGACAACGTATTTTTCCTCCTTCTCAGGAAGCAACCTCTGCATTACACCTTTCACAGAGATTCTTGCCTGAGACAAGTCCATGCTTAATTACCCTCCAACATCCTTGCAGAAATTTTACCCAAGAAGGATGCCATATGATGTTGGGACATCGGCCACTAGGACGGTCATCTTGATTCGCTTGTTTGGAAAGGCAACAAATGTAAATTGGGCATCTTTAATTTGCCCCAATAGTGGCACTTATTTTTTCTCCATGGAGAAACATCTCCCAAATGTCTTGGTCAGTGTGAGATCCATAGATTCTACCACTTTAGAAGGCATGACATCGTTTGAAGCCCCATAATTAATGATGCAATTGTTGAGCTGGTGACCATTTATCAATAGGGAAACATAGAAAGGCTCTATTTTCCAAGGGGTAGCAAGAGGGGTAATGACAAGATTGTTTGGGATGGGCATGTGCCTTAGGGGAGCATGAGCTACTTTTTTAACCTCTTGTCTTGCAGGGATGGTTTGGTTCTTGACACATTGAACCAACTTGTCCAATTGCTCAGGATGAGACTGCAGAAATTCAAATTCAGACATTTGAATTTTGGTTTTCTTTATATGGTCAATGATATCAAATGCCTGGAATGAGCTAGGTGCAGAGGATGGAAGTTCATCCTTTTGATTTTTGAAAGGGGGAGGACTGGGCTGTGAATTTGAAGTAGAAGGTGTAGGGGCATTTAGGGTACTTACCTTTTTTGCAATCACCAGGTCCTTTGGCTGGAAAGGAAGAGTGGATCCCTGTTTAGCAATTGAAATTTCTAGTTGAGTTCATTCCTCAACTTTCTCCTTGTCATCTTATTGAGCTGATTGATTTTTGGACCAGGTGAATATAGTATATGACCCCTTAGCTGCATTGCCTTCTCTTCTGGGTTCATCCTAATAGTTTAGGAAACTAATGTGGGAGTCACCAAATAATTATTCTTGATCAAACTTAGGTTGGAAAGAGAAATCATGTTTTGTTTCCAAATATCCAACTGCTGAGTTGGTTGGAGGCACTTCAAGGGCAAGGTTCCTCTATGGGGGAGGAAGGCGATTTAGCTGCCCTTGATTTTTGGCAGCATTGCCTTGGTATGCCTGATTTTGAAATGTCTTCCTTGGCATATCCTGATTAGGAGAAGTAGACATAACTTGGGCCATTTGTCTTATGAGGACCAACAATTCATTTGCTAGCTTCTGCACCATTGGATTAGTGGTGGCTGAAGGGGAGCATTCAAAAGATGAAGAGGATTTACCTTTATTAGGGTCTCTCCTTATCTTTCTTACCAAGATAAGGTCATCTTCTACCTTAGTAGCCAAGTTCTGAGTATCAATAAGGTCTATGTGTCTGGCCCATCTCAATAAGAAACCTACTTCAAGCAATTATGAATTGATAAAGAAGCATTTGAGGTTCTGAGGCATCGACTGGGCGACCATGGGAATTATGTGCCTCAACTTATTGACCCTGGAAATAAAATCCCTCATAGGCTCATGAGGCTCTTTCTTCATCTGAGTGAGTTGGGATAACAAGGCATGTGCATCTTCTATAGGAATAAACCAGGATTCAAATTTGTCTTTTAGAGTGTCCCAATTAGTCACTGATCCAACCTACAGGTGGTAGAACTAGTCTATAGTAGTGCTTTGTAGTGTCTCCATGAATAGCCTAATTGCTATGTATTCAAATTCCACCCCTATTATGCCACAGGCTATGTTAAAAGTTACAATGTGTTCATCAAGATGAAATTTCCCATCACAAAAGAATTTGGGAAATTTTTTCCTTGAACTGCGTGGAAGCTCATTACAGGGGTGGAGTCAAATTAAGTGGACCAAAAGAGTTACCCCAGGGGCCTTGAGACATGATTTGATTATGTAAAAGTGGGATCACAAATTTGGGTGGAGAATGGATAGGCAAAGCTCTGCTAGTAGTAGAAAAAGAAGCTCTGCCTTGTGCTGGTGACCTAGTAGGGATAGGAGGAAGACTCTTAGTTTGTTGAAGGTGAAGTTGTGGAGGAAACAACTCAAAATTACTCTGCCACACCAACTCAAAAGTAGGGTCAACAACACCTTGATATTTTTGGCTTCTTGCATAACATGGAGTTGCCAGATTGCGGAACAAAAATGGAAAAGAGTAGGATTTGCTTCAGCTTGAAGCTTGAGACTTCAAATTGCACACTCTTCCCAGTGGCTTTAGTTTAACAGACCATATAATATAATGAAGATGGAGGAAGATGTTAAGGCTATAATGATAATGGGTAAGACATGGAATAGAGTCGCTAGACTATGTAATGGATAAGGGTAGGGACTACTTCAATCTAAAACTTGAGGTTTTAGATTGCACGTTCATCCCCAACAAAGTCACCAAAAAGCTGTTGGGTGAATATTTTGTTGTCAACTAATTGATGATGAAATGGGTATATCAACCACAATACAAGGAGATTTATGCCACAAGAAGTGTGGTTTTACCACATCTAGATGAGGTAAATCTCTCCTCTCATCAAGGGGAGGTTCCCTATGAATATTTATATGCTATATGTATATATAAGTAAGCATAAAATAATACTCGGGGTAGTATAATAGCATCCAGCTCTCTTTTTTAGAGATGATGTCCAAGTAACAAGAGAGAGAAATCTTGGTCATTGGCTAAGAACATTCCTCTTCTTTTAGGAATGGTATCTAGCCTAGAATAGAAAATCCCTTGAAGTAGGTAGCAAAGTCTACAAGGAAACCTACCTAAGCACAAAGTCTTTCGTTGTCTCCTTCACTGATCTAGAATATGCGTAACCATAGAGTGAAATGAAGCACAAAGTATTCACCTAAAACTACAAAGGATAAAAGGATCACCAAGATAAAATTAACTCGAAGTCTCTCTTTTATCTTTTAGAAACATCCTTAGATAATGTCAACACACACACTTTGCTTATTAAATCAAACAGATAAGAGATTATCAGGAAAGAAGACATAAGAACCATTTCCTAAATAACACAAATTACTTCAACACAAAGTTTGAAATAAACTTGTTTCTCATTCATTTGATAAAATATGATTTACAAGTTGAGCACAAAGTCTCAAGAAGTGTCTCAATTTCAGCAGAGTTTTTGCTCTCAATTATCAGAGATCATTTTACAAAAGAGGCTCCCTCTATATATAGGGAGAAACTTTCAAAATTTAAAAAAGATTAAAATATAAAAATATCTTAGTCAAAGATGAGTCATCTTTGACTTTGAGATATTTTTCTAGATTTTTTACATGTAATTACATATTACAAAATTGCATGCACTTTTACATGACAAAAGTGCATGAGAAGAGAGGAAGAAGAGAGAAAGGGAGGAATGGTTCAACTCTTGCCACCAGATTTATTCAGATGAGCATCATACATGGTAATAGACACCTAAATTCCTATACTATCTAGTGTAATGGTGTTCTTGAAGATCACTCTGGCCCTGATTGTAGCATCTTTCAATGTTGTGATTGTCTTGGCATGACTAGTTAACCTAGATCTTAGATTATCCAATGTTAACTGAGTAACTAAGATGTTATCCATAGAATTCATTGAGAATGCTTTCTCTTTAAAATCCATCTAGACCATACCTTTGAATTCTCAAATCATCTCTTTTGTTGAGAGAAATTGGTTATCTCTAGAGGTGAGGTCGCATGGCAATTCTTCTAGTCTGTTCAACAGGCCTGTATCACTTTTCTTGCTAGCATCTTTGGAAGACTTGAGATCTTTGATCAGCTCCTTGAGTACCTGAATCCTTTATATCAGTGATTCCTTGATCTCAACATAGGAATCTTTGTTGGCAATGATGTCGATGGATATCAAGGTGTGTTTCTTCAAATCCTTCATCTCTGAGCTTGGGTTGGTCACCTTGGTCCTAGTACTTCATGGCCTTTGACTTCTTCAGAGAAGCTTTAGTCATTCTAACTATTCTTGATTGAGTGGGTGCCAATGAACGAGAATCCTCAGGGTGTAATGCAATGATAATCATGATCATGCAATTGAGGAAAAATGGGCAAATTGGGGAATTTGCACATTAGGTGATCATGACTAAGGAAGCATACTTGGTTGGGCCGAGTTAGAAAGCAGGTCAAAAAAAAAGAGGAAAAATGGGAGGAGGTAAAAAAATTGGAGGGATGAAAATCTCTCCAAAGTGTGAAATTGGAGAAAAAGGATGCAAGGGCGGAAAAATTTGCCACCCTGGCATGGGGGATGGTCAGCATGCATAGTCTGCAAAATTTGACATTTGTGCATGCGAGGAGGGAAAAGGTGTAAGGGCAAAAAAATTTACCACTCTTACATGAAATTTTAAAATACATGTAGGGGCGGCAAAATTTTCCGCTCCTGCATGTAAAAGAGAAAAATGTAGGGGTGGCAAAAATTGCCGCCAGTACAAGAAAAGGAGAAAAATATAGGGGCAGTGAAAATTGCCACCCGTGCATGAAAAGGAGAAAAATTCAAGGGTGGAAAAAATTTCCACCCATGCATGAAAAGGATAAAAATGTAGGGGTGGCAAAAATTGCCACCTGTGTAGGAAAATAGAAGAAAAAAGACTAACCCTGGGAAAAAGGGAAATTTGTCCCCTGATCGCATCGAGATTGTAACTATTTTCACATTTTTGGGAAAATGCAATTAAGGTAATGTCATGAAATTCGAATGAGGCTAGTAGATCAAACATGAGAACAACAAAAATTTGCCTCAAAAAATGAACTTAGAGAGAAAACATGGAATGAACAAGTTTCGTAGGGGTTGTTACAAAAATGAGCGTAGCTGATTTTGGGAACAACAAGCATAATTGATTAATTTGATTTATTTAATTACTTGAATTTGGAGGGACATGTCATGAATTATATTAAGAATAATTAAAAATAGGTTTTTGGTGAATTTTGACACTAAATATAATTTAGGTTTATACGACTCATCATCAAGCAATATAAAATATATTAGACTTTTGGTGGTTAATTACTATTACTCACCCAACTAAACTATTATAAAGTTATTAGACATTGGGCTCAACTTGTTATATCTTAAAAATGAAGTGACACTCATCCCATGTGTTTTTATCTCCATTTTCCTTCATCTAAATAATTAATCCACTAATTGTCTTTGTTATGGGTCAAAAATTAAAACCAATAAAAAACTAACACTAGAAGGAGGATATCTTTCTATCTAATTTAAAATTCTAGATAACAAATGTTTTATTGATATTATTATCTTCTATTAATTTTTAAAACTCTTTTGTGTTTCATGTTTTATTTGTTAAATTTTGATCTGATTAATTTCTAACCCATATCTGATATCTTAAACAATATGGATCCTATTAAGTGAATCACTAGATCCTGAGCAATGAGAAGTAGATTTATTGTATCCCCATTGAAAATATTTAGGAGAACATGAACCATTAAAAGGATACATTTATCCACCCTTACCATTTCATCCTCTTAATCTACCCATAATAGACCTCTACAGGTTGATGCACCCATGTCTTGGTTATCAAGGTCTATAATAAATGTTCTAAGTGATGTATATGATCTACCTAGGAACCTTAATAGGTACCTTCTGAGGTTTACTGCAAGTATGGGGTATATTTCTAAAGATCATGCCACATCTTATAAAATTGAACTTATGTTTCTCAATGTTGAGCATGAAGATGTAGCCTATAGGCTATTCCTTTTCACTTTGCTTGATACAACCTATGACTGGTTCCTTAACTTACCTATAGATTAGATTAAAAACTATAATTAAATACATATCACATTATTAGCCTAGTTTGGTCAATTGGTAGATCCCAGTGTCATGTATCAATAATTTTCATGCATGAGAATAGATCCCAATGATCCTATACATAATTTTAGTGCTCAATTTCAAAAGATGTATAGTAGGATGACGATCATGTATAGACCAAATGATTAATTGGCATTGGGAATGTTTAAAAATTCCTTTGAACCATGGATAGACATGTTATTAAGTAGATATCTAGATGTCATACATTTTCCCCTTGCCTATGTAGAGGCGATAAAAGTGGATAACTAGTATAATCCATATGGATAAACAATGGCCCCTATTCCTAACATCTCCCAAACACGACAACATTGAATCCCATATCACCTTTCAACCACAACATCCCAATGTTATAGTCTATCTGAATCATGAATCAACTTCCTCTACTCCATACTACTCCAAATAATAATTTGGGATTTCTAAATTTTATGGGCAATGAGGTTACACCATGTTATTACAACTAAGCTCAAGTCCTAGTTTTAATTAATAACATGTAGACTTCTAATCAAGAATTTTCTGATCCTGAACTAGGTGCAATTCAGAGGATAGTCTCAAGGTTGAGTAATGATTTCCATCGCTTATAAAAATAGGTGGGTATCTCAAGTATTGTTTATTATTCCATAAATTTCACTAACCAACATAGTTATAAGACCGATAATAGGCAAGCAAGAAATCTTAATCTCCATCTAATAGGATGCCCAAAATCAACATCATAGAGATCTCCCTACCTAATTGGTGTCATGAACATAACACAACCTATCATGGGGAAATTGAATACATTTATTAATTAAACACCTTTAAATCCTTGTAGAAATAAATTTATGAATATGAGGTGGTTCCATATAACCATGATATCACTAGCCACCTTAACTTTCATAATTCATCTAAATCACCTAATACAACCATGGTTCTAGAGACCTTAAACTTTCCTATCAAAGGGGACAATGAGTATGAAGAAAATGTCAATGATATTTAAGCCATGCCACACTACCAGAGAGGTAATTATACCATTAAGATCATGGCATTCTAACCCTCAACAACATTAACACCACCCAATAACATTGCTACTCCCCCTAATAAATAGCTAGAAATGACCTACCTCCACCAAAGTTAGGTGCCAACCAACCCATCACTACTAGGATGAGATACAACATAGTGGAGGATATGAAAAATATAAAGGCCAATATAACCCTCAATGAATTGGCACAAATTACTAAACAAAGGGATTTACTCATGTTTCTTATGGACAAGAGCACTCAACCCAAACATAAGGGCACAAACAATACTAATGTTGTGATACACAAAACCTAGACTAAGGATCCATCCTTATTAATCACTATCTAAATATTTTGCAATATTTTACATAACTACCTAGTTGACTTAGGCACCTCAATAAATGTTATGCCTATAGGGATTTTTATGAAATTAGGAGTGGTCCCTATAAAATTAGATAAGTTATTGATCTAATTGGATAAGTATGAAATAAAGTTTGTGGTGGAAATATTAAATGTATAAATGCAATTGTAGACTAAAATAAGACTGCATCAATTTATGTACATATAAGTGGTTGAAATAACAAAATCATATGACATGCTTTTGAGTATATATTATTCTAAGTCTCTTAATGGTTGTATGGAAACATAATTTTCCCATATGTGGCTTCCATGGAGAGGGATGGTGAATTAGATAAGAATTGATAGAGAGAAATACATGAAATTGATGATTATAGAATACATTGAAATCAATGAAAAAGTCAATTTTTCCTCCACATATTTATATGTTTATACTCTAACCTCTAAAATAGTAAGGAATAAATAATTTGACCTAGACTAGGATTCAAGTATGTGGTCTCTATATTTTTTTTGGAGCTTGATCCAAACAAAGATTAGGAGTAGGTATTTTAATTATTTATTCTTGTGGTAAGAAACATGATGCTACATATATATTGTAATTCCACTATACTAACAATATAACGTAATATGAGGTACTAATCTTGGGATTATAATTTGATTTAGGTATGATGTCCATAAATTAAAGGTATATGGTGATTTTGAACTAGTGGTCAATGAGGCGAGGAATAAATTTCAAGTTAAGATTTATCATTTAAATAAATATAAGCACTATTATTGGGACTTAATCAAATCATTTGATGTGTTTAACATTATTTCCATCCCTAGAGTTAATAATGCCATGATATAATCACTAGTTTTTTTAATTAATCTTATGCCTTTGAATAATATGAATATGGAAAAGTTTTATATTGAGTTGGTTTCATGTCCATATGTATGTGATAATATTAATAAACTTCAAGTGTTTTATGATGACAAACACATCTTGGATTTCATTTCTAACTCCAATGGTTTTGATGCATAGTTGGTTTATGAGGATGAGAAGAATGATCTAAATGAAGAACACTATGATGTCGATGGAGTATTGAACCTTAAAGACAATAAAATTATAAAGGTAATGATATCATTAGAAATATTGTTTGATTTAGAGATCTCTATATCTAGGAATAAAATATATGTTCACCCCAATCATAGGTCATGAATTATTAACATAGGGACACCTAATCAACCTTAAAACATCATTATAGGGATAAAATACAATGATAAAAAAATGCAATATTTTCAAAGGATGTTAATCCATTATCAAGACATCATTTTTTGGATGTATGATGACTTGAAGGTGTTTAATCCTAACATCATGAAACATAATATCACTTTGAAACCATATAATAAGCCATATAAGTAATGCTAAAGACTTGTCAATCTTGTTCCTTAGCTACTCATCCTTAAGGAAGTTTAAAATTTGTTTTTGGATGGTATAATATTTATCATGTGATAAAAAAAAGTGGGTAGCTAATTTAGTGCCAATTAGAAATAGAAATGGATAATTTTACCTTTGCGTGGATTTCAAAAATTTAAATCAAGCTTAAGACAAGGATAGTCATCCTTTTCCATATTTGGATGAGGTCATTTAAAAGGATAGTGGATCTGAGATGATGTCTTTCCTAGATATATTCTAAGTTTACAATTAATTCCTATTTGATGAGGAATATTGTTTTAAGATAACTTCATCAAAAAGTGGGGCATATTTGCTTACAAGAAAATGCCTTTTGGTCTGATCAACACTGGAGCCACATTTTGGAGGGCCATGGACAGGGTGTTTAAAGGCTTGATTGGTAAATTTATTATTGTATATATGTATGAATTAACCATTTTTTATAATTTTACACCACACCATTTGAGGTACTTAAATAAAATCTTTGAATGCTATCGTAAGTTTGGTATTTCACTCAATCTAAAGAAACATATTTCCTGTATGATTGAAGGTAAGATCCTGAGTCATGTAATTATAAAATAAGGTATGTTAATGCATCCTAATATATCTGATGTCATTTATAAAATTAAATTAAAAAATAGTAATAAAGAGAAAAAAATATTTCTTTGGTAAAATTAATTTACTACAGAAGTTCATTTCATGTTTTTTTGAGATAAAAAATAATTTAATGCCATGTTAAATCAGGGAACCAAAGTTGAGTGGATGACCACTTAAAATAAAGACTTCCTATAAATTAAGGACATCATCATGCATGCCCCTCTTTTTTTCAACACGTATTACACCAAATATTTATATTTGTATTCATTCACCTTTAATCATACCATTGTTGCAGTCCTCACTTCAAATTTAGAATATGGGGAACATCTTATAGATTTCATTAGCACCAACTCAAGGGAATCCAAACTGAGATACCTTAATTTATAAAAGTAAGATTATGCAATGGTGAAAACAACCAATAAATTTAGGAATTAAATCTTAAGGAATAACGTTTATTCCATGGTTCTAGATCATACTAACAAGATGTTGTTGGGGAAAAATGAGCTTGGGGAAAGAAGAGGGTGTTGGGTCTCAAAACTTTAAGAATATGACATTGACATTAAACCTATGAAGCTGGTTAAATGTAAAGGTATATCATAGATAATCTCTAAAATTAATCCAAATATTATTTTTGTCTAATTAAACTAGTCTGAACTAAAACACAACCCATGGTATGACTCCATTATTCACTACCTATTATATGGAGTCCCACCTGTTTGCTTGGATAAAACATAAAATAGAGCATTAAGATTGAATGTTTCATACTCATGTTGAATAAATGTGTCTTTTATCAAAAAATCATGAAGGGATTTGTTTGAGATGTTTGACAAAATAAGCACTAGATGTCATGACTTCCTTATATGATAACTTAGGAAATGACCATCCTTCTAGCAGGGTGACAACCCATAACATATTATGAGATGGATATTATTTTCCAACATTTTAAAAATATGCTCACACTCATGTGATGTCATTTAACCTCTATAAAATATTTGAAAAGATAGAATGTCATGCTCCTATGCCTCTCCAATTAGTAATTGAGGAGCATCCCTTTGCTCAATGGGGCTTAGATTTCATTGAAGTCATAAACTCAAAAAATTTAGCTGGTCTTAGATTCATTATTATAGCAACTAATTATTGCATAGGGTAGGCTAAAACAAAGGAAATTGAGAATAACACTACTAAGGAAGTAATTAGATTCCTTGAAGATCACATTATAACTAGATTCAACACCCTATGACACTTATGTGTGACATTAAGCTTGAATTTCAAACCACTGAGTTACTGAGTAGGCATATCAAAATGGAATTACATTGAATTTATCTTTAAACCACTACCCTTAAATAAAGGTTGAGTCCAAAATAATAACTTGTTGAAAGTCATTAAGAAATTAGTAGAATATAACCCATGAAATTAGAATCTTCTTCTTAAGTATGCTTTATATCCTAATTTAATGAGGCACAAGAAGAGTCTAAGGATATTCCATTTCATTTTAGTCTATGGCATGGAACCAATATTTTCAATGACACTCAAAATACCTAGATATAAATTCATTAATGATTACATGGAAGTAAATGAGATAGGTTAGTCTAGGATGTTGGACATGGTTCATATGGATGGTATGAGAGATGAAGCCTTGCATTATTTTAAAAAACATAGGTAATAGTGAAGATATGGTTTGAAAAAAAAACATAAGTAAAATACTTTTGCATTTCAGACTTGGTCTTACTATGGGACAAATCCAATGATAAAAAAAGGTCAGCATTCTAAGATAAGTCCTCTTTGGGTTAGTCCTTATCAAGTTGTATAATTACTAGGACAAAAGCTTTTAGATTAAAATATCTACAAGGAAATGACATACAATTGCAAATCAGTAGACATTTATTAAAGGATTAATTCTTAGTTGTTTATTCCAACACCATTTTAGAATGAGTCAAGAGGATTGATGCATGTATATATTATATAGTGTTTCATTATATATTATATTAGTTTTGTTTTATATTGTTTATTTGTCGACTTGGATTTATGGTTTTCTTATTTATTTTCCCCTAACTCATTTGAGTTGGCTTGTTTTGTTCATGACATTTGTGTCATTGTGTGTTTTATAAATAGGAATTGATTGGGGTTAATTAATTATCATACCATGGAAAATTAGTTTTGTTAAAAGGTAGTCTCATGGCATGGTTATTTCATATCTTCCATTATATACCATTGATTACAATTCTATCCAAAAAATAAATCCAAATCTATAAGGGAAGTAGGAAGTGGAGAAACTATGTTAAAATTGAGGTGTTCCTAGTTTGATTTAGGTTGGTCACTTCAAGTGGTTACTAAGTGCATGAAAAATGCTTACATTTCAGAAGTTAGACAATAAGTAGACATTATTGAGTAGTTCCATAAACTATAAGTAATTATATTAAGCATTTTTAGAGTATCGAAGGCCAATGATTTGAAACAAAATATGTGAATTTTAGAAAAGTTTAATTTTTTGTTTAAAACCTTAAAATTACACTTAGTTTCACATCTAAATTAAAATGTAAGAAATGAACTGACTTAAGTTTGCCTTAGTAGTTATGAATTTTCTAAGTTTATACTTGCATCCATGCATTACTCCCTAACCCTCAATGTATTGAAAAATGAAATATTTCCAAAATAAATAAATAAATAAACCAAATTGAAAATAATGTAAAACTCAAATTCTTTCCTTTAGAGGGTGATTCAGGTAATCTCCATCATAGGATTTTTCACCTAGTTGACAATGGAACAAGCCCATGAGTGGGACCATAGGCATCTCTATTAGGGAACTAGATACTTAGATAAGATTATAATAATTCCCATTACATTCCACCCTTCCCCCTAACCCCCTTCCCCCAACTAATCATCTAAATTTCCCTTCTCAGAAATTATAATGGTTTTAGGTATGTTTTAATTTTTTTATATGAATGTAAAGGGATATAAAATAACCAATGAATTTTACACACATTGACGGTCTAAGAATGAGTTAGAACATAATATGTCACATATTGAAGAAGAATTTATTTATATTAATTATTATAATTTTTATTTAAAAAAATATTTTTTGTTTATGTTTGTTGTCCAAGTATGAATATTTACTATCGAGGTTCTGAATGTTGATACACCATTCTTCCTTCAAAGGTCAGGGCCAAAAAACCCCATTATCTATTTTTAAATGGGGACCCTCTTAGTTCACTAGGACTAATTACTTTTTTATACTCTTATTCAGTTACTTTGTCTCTCAATGTGGGTATTTGAACATGATTAGGTCTATAGAGTTGAACCACTCCAGATCATACATTTTGGAGTGCCTTTGAAAATTTTCTTTTAGGTGAAGTTTGGCTGAGACTTGTGTAATTGGTATGACCCTTTGAATCCTATCAAAATATTTCCTTATTATAATGACTAAGCTTCTACAATGTCTTGTCTCATAACTAAGCCTATTTTTGATATTGTGAATTTTATAATAAATTGTCTAAGTATATAACATGAGTTTTTTATCATTAGGCCTCTTGAAGTGTTCATGTTCGTAGGGATAGTGTGGCCTTTCAAAATGTTTATTTCACTACCCCAAGGATATTAAAATATAATCTTGTGATTTAATTTTACCCTTATTCAATTTTATAATTTTTTTTAAGCCAACCTTAGACTAATATTTTCTCAGAATGTTTCGATCTTTGGTGTGCAGGAGGATGGTTTCTAGCACTACAATTTTATTCATTAAATAAATTAGCCATGTTTTTTGAAATCACTTAGATATTAAATTATTTTTAGTTCAAATTTGTTTACTATGATTTTTTTATCATTATCCATAGATGCCCTTTTCACTCTTAGAGCTACATGGCCATCTTTCACAACTCCTAGTGGTTCTGATCCATTCGTAAAAATTGTTTCAATAGTTAGTTGATTTTTAAAAATATTAACACCCACATGTCATAATATCACTAAACCAAAGGTGATGTTAGTAAAATATCTTGTATGGAAGTGTCAGGTAAGTAGAGTAATGAGAATTATCCACATGTCACCATCCCACTAACCTCAAGGTGATATCATCAGAGGGCCTTGTATTGTTAGTACCAAGTAAGTAGAGTAATTAAAGTCATACACATGTCACCATCCTTATAAATTAAAGGTGATTTTGGTAGGCTATATTTTAAATTTAGTGTTGGGTAAGTGTAGTAGTGAGATCCATCCACATGTCACCATCCCATTGCTTCATGATAAAGGCACAATCAAAACATAGGTAAGGCCTGAGAAAAGTGACAGGTTTATGCATGGTAAGGGGATCAACCTTAGGGACACATCATCCATATAAATAATCATGAATGAATGGGTGAAGGATGTGTGGAGCTTGATGATGTTTACAAGGCATAAGGATAAATTTGATGGCTTGCTTAAATGTCTAAATGGCTTGAGTTGAGAAGAAAAATAGAATTATCAGTTGAGGTGAATTTTGAGGAGTGTAACTAAGAAAAATAAGATACATGAGTAATTTAGTCCCTCCTTGACTTGAATATTATCCTAGGAGATTTGAATGTATAAAGCATTTTGAAATATTGGGTCTAAAAGAGAGAAGTGAGAATATCTTTTCGATTAGATGGGTGTCATGTCCATGGAATAAAAGACAAAATTGAATTTGAATTTCCTTTAAAAATGGAATGAATATTATAATATAATGTATTTTTAATAGCCTAGAGTGGAAATCATACCATGAGATGGGAAATATAGACACCCATTTTTGGTACAAGTGTACATATTTCTTGTCTTCTTGTATGTATATACCTTCTTACTGAGAATTTGACATCTAGTGATGTAGTCTCTCATGGACCTCTTTAGTTCCATTTTATTTCACTTGATTTAGACTCCATTGGGCTTATGTATTATGTTTATTTGTATTCATCCAATGTATGATAGGTATCCTTTCATTTTGTTTATATTTTTTATATATTTTTATCCCATGGACAATAGTGTCAATGTCAGTGTCTAGATTCGATGCAGTTATCTAGGCTTATTTTCTTATCCTTTTTTGTATCTATCACTTTGTGATCAATTTTTAGCTCTCTTTACCCATCCTACAATCAGATCTTCATGTTTCACTAGGTTCTAATTCAAAGTCAAAAGGTTACTATATATACAAAGGTTATAATCTAATTAAGCCACCTACAATTTGATAAAACAAATATCTAATTGGAAATTACTATTTATCTCAAGCTATCAAAATGAACTATAAAATTGAATCAAATATTTTAAGCATTTAAGAGGTCAAATATACTATTGAATCACTTGTACCAAGGGTTATTATGAGAAAGAACATATAATTTCATTATTATAATTCCATAAAAATTAATAGGAGGAAGAACTACATGTGAGTCTTATGTCCTCTTAGGAATATTGGCTATGTAGGCAACACTCAATAACAAAATAGTGTTGTTAGGGCTAACTCGACTCATGTTACTAACCCCTTTTTACGAGGTTTTAAGATGTATAATTTAAATAACTATGGATACTTATTATCTATATTTGACACAGAAGAGGACACATCAATGATGTAAAATAATCATATAGGTCACAACATAGGCTCGATAAAAATTTGGAACTATTCCTATACATATCCTTGACTGGACACTTACATCAAGATTAGACATAAGTGTCAACTTTATCATCCCTAATCTATGTAACTATTCAGAAGTTAAAAGTAGTCAGAATATAGAGTGAACAAAATCAATATATTTAAGTCAACCTTATTATGATTTTTGATCACTGCCATAGTCCATAATAAAATAATAAACAATATTTGGTCTTTTTTATGCCTTAGCTACTTAGTATTTGATGCATTTATTGACAATTATTTAATGAGATATATCATGAAAATACTATATTACATTTATATAATATGAAATGCAATTGATTGGATTTAAACAAATTTATTTATTGTATGTTTACCTTATGAATCCAAAGGCACTAAAAAGATTTGTGAACTCGATGTATGTTTGTTGAACCAAAATCCTAGTTTGCATATTAGAGTTTTCACATTATTCCAAAGTTCATCTCATATTTTTGTATTTTATTTTTAGATTTGATTTTTTTTCTCACTTATATGGGAATACCTTATTAATACTTAGCTACATTCTTGTTTTGGTCCTCCTAGTTGTGTGATTTGTAGTCAGCTTAAACTTTATAACCCTTATGGAGTCCTTAATGAAAGGTTATGCATGAAATCTTAATTATGATCATTTATTTAATCTACCCGATGATCAATGTAATGCATATGAAGACCTAGAAGAACACCAAAAATAGGATAAAATAGATTTTTCTTACAACTATGATAATGAAAAAACTAATGATGAAAATGCAAGTATACATGAGCAAAGTAACAATAATGATGTTTCCACCCTTGGTTATGAACATGATGAAATGACTCTTGGTTATGACACCTCACCTATCCCTCTCTTTTACGATACAAAAGAGCCAAAAAATATGAAAAATGATACCACTCTTAATGTTTAAAGTCAAACTATTGCATCCATACCCTCTTTAGTTATTTTAGCAAGTGAGTATGATTCTCCCCTTTGTAATGTTGAAAATTTCAAAGAAGTTGAATGTTCCTCCCATATCTATCATAATCAAAATCTTTGAAAAATAAATTATGTATCTCATTTCCCAAATAATTTTAATTTTGAAAATTGCATTCCTTATTTGCATGATTAAAATGAAAATATTCAACTTTATCCTTCCCCTCTAATGTATGAGGATAAAAATACATGTCCCATATCTCCCATTGTGTTGATAAAATAAAAAATGAGAATGCATATGAAAAATCATAGGGATACAACTAAAAAACATGTATTTCTTAGGGACAAAACAAAAGTAACAAGTATATTTGATGCATCTTTTGAAATAATTAAACAATATAAATCCAAGCAAAAATAAAACATATTTCCCAAGTGTTTCCTAACGAAAGAATTTCCTAAGACAAATAACAAGGATGTAAATGATAGTTATGTCAATGTTCCTTTCTCACATAAAAATGATGTACCTTAAGTAGAAATTTATAATGCATTCTTTAAACCTATTTTTATAGGATGAAAAAGTAAAACTGAAAGTGAAGGTGACATGCTTCCACCCCTTGATATGATATTTAATGTAGAAATTATTGCATCTTCTTCTCAAAAGTAGGGTGTGTTTCAAAGTGAAATTATTTATCTTATATCTATAGTATATCATTAAATTTAAAGTAATGTAACACCTTGAAATGATAATAATATTCACCTATGTGTTGTTCAAAAAGATATACCTACATCTTTAGACATGGTTGTTTCTCTACCAAATATTGAAAATTCATGTGAGCAGCCTATTTTTGTGGAAGATTAAGAGTTTATCATTGCTATGTTCTATACGAATGGTAGTTTAAAACCACTAGAAAAATACTCAACTTATTATTATGACATGTCATGTATTATGATTACCATTCCAAATTTTCAACAACAAGGCAATACTCTTAAATTACAAGTTTTTTCTCATGAAACTATTCTTGGGGAGAATACATTAACATAACAACCTATTGTTAGGGATGTCTCTCAATATCCTTATCCTTCAAACTTAATTATGCCTAAATTATCATTCTTTCATGGTCAATGAGATCATACTATTATTTTACAATAACATACACACTCTTTTGAACATTGGGAACAAAATGGAAACTTGTTCATTAAGGCTTTTTATCATAGCTTAACCCTAGGGGATCTTGATTGGTTTTATACTATGCTAAATGGTTCATTATCAACTTTAAAACAATGTTAATATGTATTTACATCAAATTTTCATCATTATATCTTACCTAAATTACCATTAGAACATTTTAAAACATTGACACAAACATAAAATGAGTATATACAAGATTATTTTATTTGAATTAAAGATGTTTTGTATTCCTTATTTTATACACCCTTAGTTTTGGAAATACAATTTATATTTACCAGAGGTATTATTTCTCCACTAAGAGAAAGAGAATTACATAAGCCCTTTGATTCATTTGAGATCTTATATTGGGATGTGCACAAATATGAGTGGGATCTAATGAATACCCAAACCACGTTGCTTATTTCTCCATTCAAACCCAAACATGTTAAAAATCTTGTTTCCAAAGTAAATAAACAAGTTACAAAAAATAATTAAAAAATTAGAAATCATTTTATAAAATTAACCCCATATGTCACAAAACAAACAATTAAGATATTAAACAAAGGAAAGTAGCGTGATTATAGAGTATATCCCATAGTTATACCATATACCACTACCAAATGACAACCTCTTCAGTTTGATTGGTACTAAGATGGACCACTCGACATATTAATAATTTTTTTGGATAAAAAAATGATCACACTCCATCCTAATTCACATTACCCACCTCAAAAATTTGAGAAGGAAAAAGGACCACACTTTTTAACTTATCATGGTATTATTAGACATTGAGATAATGAGTCTTTTACTCTTGAGCAAAAGCTTATATAGTTAAATAATCACAAAATAATTACATATTGAAGTGATATATCTATAGATATTCCACATAATTATCCTAGAGGATCATATAAGAGGGTTGAGACATCCCATGTTAATCCCTTTAAGAAACACATGGTCCAACGACCTTTGTAGAATATGATCCCTAGTAGAAGTACTCCTAGTGTACTTTTTCCCAGGACTAATCTCTCACACGTTGATCCTACCAAGGAACCATTGGTTAATTAGGTCCTTCATAAAGATACATAGGGAGAAAGTAAATATACACAATAGATATGGGTACCTAAATATATACATATATATTTACATGATATTTATATAGATACTTTTAAGATAATTATAAAAGCAAAATTTGTAGTCCTAATTCCACATGATCATTATAGTCAAGGTTTCTTATACCCATCCATATTTCATAACATATGGTGATTTATTTATTGATATTATAATACATTAATTTCAAAAATGAACATAAATGTTACAAAATTTACCAAATCCTAACATACGCCATAGGAATAAATGCAATTAAAAAATATATAATGACCAAAAGAGAGCTAAAGAGTGTAAATCAATTTAACACCAAATAAAACCATGTGAATAATTTAATTTATATAATATGATGCAATGTTTATATAAATAATCATATGAATCATATTTTGGGGTATATCCCCTAGGGTATACTACTCATCACTATAAACATCCAAAAATCCAACACCTCTTGATGTAGATATACTTGGATCTAATTGAGGTCCCAATGCATGTGATAACACATGTAATCTCTCCTCAAAATCATCTAAATGTAGAATTATCTCCTCATTCTCCCATCATAAAATTTCATAACAAAAAATTAGAATATACATAATATTAGTGTAGCTTCATTGTGGGATGTCATGCATATCTAGTTCAATACATAGATCCTCATGCTCAGTGGCTACAATATGGTATCTTAATAAAAATATTTAAATAGGATTGAATGGTAGTGCATTGACATTAACAATGTCAAAAAATATATGAATAAATCCATCTCTAGATACATCTATCAACATGTTATGAGTGAGGGATTGAATCACTTGATTCACCATCATCACCCACTCCTGGTTACCTATAGACATTATAAATATGATACCAGTTAGTGAGATATATGAAGCCAAATAATTTATCTACTATTATGATCCAAATAAAATGATTTTTTTTAGAAACTAAGCTACTCACATATCCATAATGGGCACTTCACTTAATATTGTTGGTCCTATAGGAGCACCATCACCTGCCTCACCACCTATCTCTCTTCTAGCACCAACCTATGTCATAAGAATGAGATCTAGGGGTGAAAATACAATAAGAAATAATATTGGCCACTGGGGTTTAACCCACCACTATACATATCCATTAGTACATCCTAAATCATCTCTTATATCTAGGGGAACCACAAGATATCACTTATTAATAGGATGCACGGCTAGATCTATAGCCATATGTGTTCACTTATCATGTGGCCTATAACCACTCTATGTCAATGAATGCCATGGATACTATTCCAAGGGCATTCCTTGATCTATACCAAACTATCAGAAAACCGAATCATAGTAAAAATACTCATAAACATGAATAAATCGATCAACCAACCACATATTAATAAGATCCTCTATAACTCATGTGCATCCTCGAGCCATCCATCAAAAGTGATATAAGGAAGACATATAATATAATTTGGAGCTAACATATCCAAAGTAATATGATAATCCATCATGTTATGAAGTCTATCATGTGGAAATACCCACGACTCTACAAACATTTGGATGGATTCATATAGGGAGTGGACCACCAACTGGTCATACCACTATAATATTATTATAAGCCCAAACATGTAATATGGACTTAGTTCCAATACCTATACCGTGACTATCCAATTAAAAACTATAGAGGTCCTTGTATAAGTGGTCCAATATAATGTGGTGCCATGAATAATTCATTTGATCAAGTTCAATATGATTCACAACTTTATAATCTGATAAGAAATACCAATAGTACCACCCTCCACAACACAAATAATGCCAATGAAATGAAAATAAAATTTTAGATTCATAAAGCAACACCTCTAATAATGATATAAAATTGAATCATACTACTCAACTCTACATTATTATCCATTTGAATAATATAATATATATGGGAACATTGAATATAATCCCAGCTACCATCTCTAATAGCCTAGACTCTCTTGTCTCTAATCAAAAGATAAAAAATATGATGCACATCCTCTCACCCATGAAAATTTAAAATCACATGTATCTATGTTCTGCATCTCATCTAGGAATATGAAGAGGTGGATATAATATAGGATTTGTCCCAAATGGGCCACATGACCCTACCCTACCTGATCAATAAGAACTATTGTAAGTTGTCATTGATATCATATGTTTGTGTATGGTAATTGATCTAAAAATAATAATTAGGTATGTTTATACATTTGAATTTATTATGATGCATAGTGAGGAATCATGAAATGAGTGATTACAGGTTCTTGATGAAGAATTATGTCATGAAGTGATAAGAAGGCTTGAGCATGGGATATCAAGTTTGGTGTAAGAAGGAACATGATGGCTCTAGGAGATGAATGCAAAGAGGCAAAAGAGGATGTCTGAGGACATTGGAACATGTATTTGAGGCATTAAAGGACCTAGGTATGTTTCATACTATGATTAAAAAGGTAATACCTATAGGTCTAATATATAAACTAACTAGTCTTAAACTCTATTTAATCTAACTAAGGGTCCTAAGATGTTAAAAATGCATATGAAGGATGAATAATTGTGGTATAACATATGAAGGATGAATAATTGTGGTATAACATATGATAAGGTGTTTTATCATATGAATGAGGTGTAAAGTACATCTACAATGGTAGGAAGTTAGGTATTGAGGCTTAGTCCTTGCATGAGAGACCTAGTGTGAAGGTATAGGCTTGGTAACTTCTTAAGATGAGGAGTGTGAAACTTGTGTGAATAAGGTTGGTAGAATGTGAACTTGGTATGATTACATTTGACATTTTTATGACTTGTTGAAGATAGAAAAATATGTTCCCAAGTGTGTTTAAAGGTCAAAATGTAACTGGTAGTTTAAGGCCTAGTATGCATGGAGACTTAGTGTGGACTAATAAGGAGCGAAAGTTAGTTTTAAAGGTGACAGATCACATGTGAGAATGGATTAAGGTTTTAAAATATATTTAAAGTTATTTTATAAATTTTTAGGTCATTAATTTAAGCTGAAATCAAGAAAACATGTTTTGAGGTCTCCTCTATATGCAAAGTGAAGAAATGAGAGCTCGAGAAGGAACTTTAGATGCTCATTGGCATGTGTGATAGTTTTATTGTAATTTGAAAACTTTTGGAAGAGATATAAAAAGGGGTAATAATAATGTTTTAAAATTATTATAAAGTTGTTTCAAGGCCATATATATATATATATATATATGAATAAACATTAAGAAGGTAAAATAGTTTAAAACCCTCTGAAAACCCTCACAGTGACATGATTGGAGAGATATTGCTAGAAAGTGCCCAAAATGATTTGGTTAAGATATTATGATGATTTTATGTGGTATATTAATCCTCTAATAAATCTCTATGTGGTAGTGGTGTGTTAGGACAGTGAGTAAAAGCTACAAAAAAATGCTTGTTTCTAAAGAATTTGATGCTACAGGCAAGGTTGACCAGGTCAATGCATGAAAGTAAATGGAGGGTGAATATAAAGAAATTTTATTTATTTACATGGTGTTATTTTTTTAATTTATAGCTTCTATTTCAAGTAATTTTCTCACCCAAGTTGACCTATCACTAAACTGGCAAAGAGTGAAAACAATGAGAAAAACCAATCAAAGTGAGAAAGTGTTTAGGGATGAGTTTCAAGTGATTAGGAAAAGATCTATTTGTATATATTATTTTCTCATACATAATTTTATATTAGTTAATAAGTGTTTATTATTATCATATGTAATTAATAAGGTGCTCTCAAGATGACCTCCCTAAGTGAATGAAGATAGTGAAGGTATATGTTTCAGATATTGGTCTATATATCTCATGTTTACCATTAGACCTATGTATTTAAAGATTATTTTAGGATGTTTAAGCATCAAATAAATTATTTATATTTTATTTAAAAATTTTATACATGTTTTAAGAGTCAATATCACCATGACAGGTTCATAAGTTAGAATGACTATTCTAAATCTACCAAGTGAAGTGAAATGAGACCCTATGATAAAATCCAATGTATCCAATGCACTTTATTATGTTTTTTTGTATGTATATGATATTTTAATGATTTATTTAAATTTTAAATATAGTTTTATAGGTTGAAACATGAAATATAAAAGGGCTTTTCAGACTGTGTGAGGAATGTGAGAGAGTAACTTGACAAATTGATCTATAAGACCAATGGTTATCAATAGAGTTTGAGATATAAATATTTGAGGAATATATAGAGAAAAAATATTATATATTAATTTGAATTATATGTATTTTAATCTCTATTATAAGTGTTAAAGATAAATTTATGAATGATTGTGTTTTTTAGCAGAATGACCATTTTGAGTGGTCATCTTGAAGAGATGAGTTTGAAGTGTTTTTTGTAGTGGTCATCTTTAAATAAACTAAATTTAAAGATGTTTATGAGGTATAAAATTTTAATTATAATGATTTTATATTTATATTTCTTCCTTTATTAGGTATGAAAAGTCAAAATATTTTGATTGTGTTTTTTGAACCTATGTACAGTTTTAACTAAACTTGTGAAAGCTGTTTGTTTGAGGTCCTATGCCTTGTTTGATGAAGTATAATGAACTTTTTTGGGAAAATTATGTAATGGATACTATTTTTATGTTATTTTATCAAATTTTTTTAGATTAAATTTATTGTATACTTCAGGTTTATGAGATAGACCTTTTGTGTGTATAAAGGGCTAATGGTGAGTAGGCGTAATAACGTGGTTCAAGTGGTGAATTTGACTTATAGGTGATGTGGAAATATATTAATGATAAAAATGGTATATTTTAGTCATATTTAAAGTGTTTAAAGTATTTTTATAGACTCAATATGGTCCAAGGGGTCATATTAGTAATGTGTGCTTAAGACAGACCTAATTATATTAGGTCTCCTTTAAGCCTAGTGGGGTTTTGGTCCTTAAAGGAAATTAAATAA
>JARHVA010002952.1:2255000-2257161 GCA_037957365.1 Torreya grandis | reverse complement strand
GAAAGAAGATGATCAAGTATTCAATCAAGATAGTGAAAGGAATACATTAAAAAAAATTAAACAAATAATTAAGATTATAATATTACCCAAACTAATCATTTATACATAGGACTAGTCAAAGACACAGTAGATAAACAAAGCAACAATCATCAACCAAGGGACTATGTGAACTATTTTGAGTTTATTCTTTTTGTCCATGGATTTTGTCATCTATGAAACTCTCCCATATGATTCTCTCCACATTGTATTTATCATGGGGATAAAACCTCCTACACCTACCTCACCAAAAAAGAGGTAGTTAGTCCAGGTCAGATAAAAAAGAAAAACTAAAATGATTATCATAACCATATAAATGAACTATCATTACATATTACTGCATAAATTAAATTTATATAATCTTGATTATTTCAATATCTCCATATGATGTTCATATTATAAAATTAAAACAAGTAAACAACACATTCTTAATCATACTTATCAATAATTTCTAATAAAAAATCCTAGTATTAGTTTTG
This sequence comes from Torreya grandis, assembly GCA_037957365.1. NCBI lineage: Eukaryota > Viridiplantae > Streptophyta > Pinopsida > Cupressales > Taxaceae > Torreya > Torreya grandis. The sequence continues at coordinate 2,256,646 of JARHVA010002952.1, read as the reverse complement.
AAGTTAATATTTATTTATATGGGGCAGGGTGAGATGTAATAAGGTGGATGGAGTGATTGAGGTCCATGCATAAAATGCCATAAAAAATATCCAAAAAATATTTTATAATGGTATTACATATAATTCTTAAGTATATATTACTATAATTCTTAAGTAAAATATTCATATTTTTCCTTCTTTTATAACTTGAGTGAAATATGGATTTGTCAAAAGGAAAGGAATTTCTAACCAAGATAAAATGCATATCTAAAATAGAATAACTTTAAAATAATTTTTATTTTTATTAAATTCTTATTGGTCAATCTCTTGATGTTGATTCCAATGAAGAAGGAGACCCCCAAATTTGGAACTTGGGTTGAGGCGTATCAACCATGTGAGCTTAAATATTTAACCACGTGACTTCAAAAGGAACAAAGTTATGTACATGATCATTTAAAAATTGCACTAGGTACTATACTTATATTCTTAGTGTCATTTTATAAAATAGTTGGGATGTAACAATCCCCTACCACATTTTTGCCTATAAAGGTTGTCCTACTATGTACAGGGCAAAGCTAGACCTTTAATAAGTGATCAAAAATCACTAATTCACATTACCACAAATTGAATGTCAAAATTTAGGGTGCAAGATATCATGTTACTTATCCCTTTTTATTAATAATGTTTCATTATAAATAGTTTAGATTTTCATACATAAAATTATGGTTTGTTTATTTAATAACTTGATATTATCAAACATCATTTTATTTACAGGTTTATGTTTTCCAGACTACTATCTCATATAGATGATTAATGGTGAGTTGAGGGTCATTTTTAGGCCTGTAGGTGGTTGTTACTACTACCTACATGTCTAAAATATGTTCTATGGTTACGTCTATGAAGTGTCTAGTATATCCACCATATGTATAAACCAATAAATGAAATAAAAACTACCCTAAATTGTCATTTAAGACACCAAAATCATCCTTCATTGAGTTATCTTCAAAGGGTTTAATATAGATAAACATGGATCTTATTATGTAGTAGTGGCTAAGGGCGAACCCTTACCCACAAGATGATAAAAAGGGGTTTTACATAAAAATTAAGCATCAAATAGAAAACATGATTGCATGGCAATAAAATGTTCACAAAACACTGATACCCATAGTCTTAATCTTTACCAGTCACTTATTTCTAAATAAACTAGAAACCCAACCAATTTTTGACTAGATCTATTAATAGAAATGTTCAAGAATGACCCCAAGACATATATTTATGTTTTATTATACTTATAAATATAATGATATCTAATCGTTCAAAATTGAAACCACATTCCTCATTATATTTCATTTTGGAACAATTTTCAGAATAAGAAAATACACTACTTCCCTGTAGCTAAAAGTTATTGCCCAGAAAAACTTTGAGTCACTTTTTATTATCTTAGAGAATGTCATGCTAATAAGACTCTTTCTCTCATATTTTATGTTTCTTGATTCCACTGACCACTATTCTTCCCATACCTACCACGACCCAAGGAAAATATCCTTCTTACTCTGCCCAAGGAGGAAAAAATGGATGGTTTTTTCCATCTAATTGTCTTTAACTCATTTCCCTCTCTTTCCAAAGGAATGTGGCTTAAGCAAGATCCCATAAATTCTAACTCTAAT
>JARHVA010002952.1:2102500-2250000 GCA_037957365.1 Torreya grandis | reverse complement strand
AACATAGCTTCAGTTTCTCCCTTGTGACCACGTTGGTCCTCATGTTTGTAGGATTCTAAATGGTATGATTCTTATCTAGCTTCAAATTATATTTCTCTGAGGCTATTATGATGAAATTATACCTTAACGGTCTGCACTTCTTATTAGAGTGGAAAGTAGAGTTCTTTGCTAGATATATAACACTCTGACTATCACTATATACCTTTCCTTCATCTTGCTTATGCCCCAACTCTTCAAAAAATTGTTGTAACCAAATCATTTATTTAATTGCCTCTGTAGAAGCAACATACTCAGCCTCTATGGTTGACAAATCCATAAGTTTTTTTAGTCATGAAATCGAGCTCACCATTGTGTCACCTATAGTAAATACATATCATGTTGTACTCCTACTATCTAAATCTCCATCCATGTATAAATATATATAACCAAAAAAAGTGGTGTAAAATCCACCATAGCTTAAAATTATCCCCATGGTTCCTCTCAAATACTGAAAGATCCACTTCACTATATTCTAGTGTTCTCTACCTAGATCACTCATGTACATACTTACTACTCCCACTACATGGGAAATATCTATCCTAGTGTACACCATAGCATACATTAGGCTACCAATAGCTGATGATTATGGTACATGTGACATTTGGATTCTCTCCTCCTTTGTCTTGGGACACTACTCGTTTGATAAATTGAAATGACCTGCCAAAGGAGTCCCAACCGGTTTAATATCCTGCATACTAAACCTCTCCAAGACCTTTTTGATGTACTCTTCCTAGGATAAATTCAACTTATATTCCTTTCTATCCCAATTTATTCTCATACCAAGGATTTTTTTTTTCTACTCCTAAATCCTTCATAGCAAATGAATTACTAAGTTGATCCTTGAGTACCTTTATTTCCTGCATGTTCTTACCTGCAAATAACATGTCATCCACATACAGACAAAGGATAATGTAATTACCATCATCAAACGTCTTGATATATACATAATGGTTTGAATGATACCTAGAGTATCTTTGCTCCATCATAAAACTATAAATTTTTTTGTACCACTATCATGGAGCTTGTTCTAGGCCATACAAGCTCTTTTTTAGTTTTCACACCATTTTATTCTTTATTATGACATTATATCCGAGTGGATGTTCCATATACAATTCCTCCTCCAAATCACCAAGAAAGAATGTAGTCTTCACATATAACTACTCTAAGTGCAGGTCTTTTTCTGCCACTATCCCAAGAACAGTCCTAATAAAAGTCATATTTACCATTGGGGAAAAAATCTCATTGAAATCAATTCCCTTCTTCTATGTAAACCCCTTTACCACCAATCAGGACTTATACCTTTTCTTTCCTCTATCATCTTCTTTAACTCTATATACCCACTTGTTCTACAATGCTCTCTTACCTTCAGGTGGAGTTAACGAATCCCAAGTCTAATTTTCCATGAGAGACTGATGCTCCTCATTCATACCTTTCTCCCACTTCTTCCTGACGTCTACCTGCATTTCTTCTTCAAATCACTCTGGCTCTCCATTGTCAGTGAGTAATAAATAATTAAGACATGGATAAAAAAATTTAAGTTCCCTTCTTACTCTAGAATAACTTCTCTACATAGGAGTTTGGGGTTTTTATGGAGTAGCTACTTGAACTGGTTATTTAGACACTTTATCATCTACAATGTCCTCCAGTACTATGTACTCTTTTCTGGAATCCTCTTTCTAATCCTATAATTATTATTTATACATGACTTTTTCATTAAATACAACATCCCTAGACCTAAATATTTTCTTGTCCTTAAAACTCCAAATCTAGAAACCAAAGTCATCCTCACCATATCCAATAAAGGTGTATTTTTTAGACTTGGCCTCTAAGTTGGTCCTATCATCCTTATCAATATGAATGAAGGCTTCACAACCAAATATTCAAATAAATGAATAATCAACCATCTTACCAGACCAATAATGTTCAGGTATAGCTCCATCCAAAGTAGACGATGGACCTCTATTTATCATATATATAGTTGTGTTTACTACTTATGCCCAAAACTGAAGAGGCAGTCTTGCATGTAACCTTATGCTTCTATCACACTACATTATATTCTTCTTCATCCTTTCTAACACTCCATTTTTCTATGGATTTATTAGAACCATCCTCTATCTATGAATTCTATTCTTTGAATAGTAATAAAAAAATGCATTGTTGTAATATTGCTCACCATTATCTGAGCTAAGACATTTTAAATTAAGACCTGTTTCATTCTCAACCAAGGCTTTCCATATTTTAAACATATCAAATACATCATATTTTCTCTTAATTCCATACACCCAAACTTTCCTATTTGCATTATCAAATAAAGTCATATAATAAGATGACCCACTATACCTGAGTTGGCCCCCATACATCTAAATAAACTAGCTCCAACTTTTCTCCTTCCTCATAGGTCTAACCTTGAGAAACTTCACCCTTTTTTGTTTTCCATATACACAGTCTTCATAGAAATCTAAATCAGATCCTTCCAATCTAGGTAAACTATCCTTCAAAATTTACATACCCTTTTGGCTCATGTGACCAAGCCTATTATGCCACAAAGTTGCATCTACTTCTGCATCAACTTTATAATATCAGCACTACTTGATAAATACAGGGTACCAACCTTCTTACCAATTTTTACTACAAGATCACCCTTTGTTACCTTCCAAGAGTCAACTATAAATGTCACCATATGACCTTCACTGCCTAGTTGTCTTGTAGATACCAAATTCTATCTCAACTTAGGCACATGTCTGACATCCTTCTGTAGCCAAGTGTTCCCATTCTGCATCTTGATCTGAACACTTCCTTTTCCTACTATGCTACAAGGCTCATCATCACCAAGGTAAACATGTCTAAAATCCTCTTGAACATAATCAATAAAAAAATTCTTATATGGTGTAACATGAAAAGAAGCCCCAAAATCTAAAAAAAAAGACTCAACAATATTGTCAACAGAGAGAATGAATGCATCTTGACAAATATTACTTGTTGCCACATTTATCTCCTTGGTATCTTCTTGATTTTTGTTCTTGTTCTGAAGAGACAACCAATCCTTCTTCATATGATTAGTCTTTCCACAGTTCTAGCATACCATCCTAGCCCTTGATTTTGACCTTTTAGGACCATTTAACTTTCAACTCTTTCATTTTCCTCTAAAATTTTGTCTCCCTCTACTCTCCACCGACAAAACATCACCTTATGTAGAAGTATCCCCAGAGCATTTACATCACATTTTATTACTAAGGATTACTCCTATTGCATCCTCAAACTTCAAATTGGCATTATTAAATATTAAGTTGATTACAACCATTACCAGGGTATTCCAACTCTTTGGTAAGGAACACAAAATAAGCAAAGCCCTAACTTCATCATCAAAATCTATTTTTATAAAATTCAAAATACTCACAACCATATTTAATTCATTTATATGATCAACAATTGAACTGTTTTCAAACATCTTTATATTAAATAACTTTTTCATTAAAAATATTTTATTAGAAGCAAAGGTTTTCTCATATAACTTCCCTAATGAATTCATGAGACCTTTGGTGGTCTTTTCCTATGATATATTAAACACAACTAAAGATGCAAGGCATAACCTAATGACCTCAAGTGATTTTATGTCAAGTGACTCCCAAGATTCATTTGTCATACTCACTGGTTACTTTACTTTTCCGCCCAGTGGAACATGGAGGTCCTTTTGATAGAGGTAATCCTCCACTTGTATCTTCCATAAACCAAAGTTATATCCATTGAAATTTTGAGCCTTTAATTTGTGACTATCAGCCATAGCTACCACTTGAAATAATAACCCTTCTTATGATTCAATACTCTAGTAAATACAACCTAAAGCTCTGATACGATTTGTTAGGAATAAAACCAGAAATTGATGCGAAATAATTTCATAGAATCACAATAATAATAAATATAGATAGAGATGGAGAAAGAATAAAAAATGAACATGTAAAATAAGAAGACTAGATTTAATGTGGTTCACCTAATGTGGGACACATCGACCAAGAAACACTTTCTCAAATTTTATTACAAGCCACGAGAGTACAAACCACTCTTAAATTAGTCTTCTCACAATTACAATGCATAAATATTTTTTGGAGATATAATCAACAAAACCTTCTAAATTTGTACCTAAATTCACACACTCTATTCTTCTTTTTCAAACCCTAGTTCACATGATGTATTACCTATGAAATATCCATAAATACATAATACATCAACAAAGTGCTATTATAAAATAATGTGTACCAAAACCATGGGTAGAATCAACCCAAAATGGTTTTTTATTAAAAGGGGTCCATATAAAGTGTATAATAAATTTAAAATGTACAATTTCTGAAAATACATTGTAATTTAGAAATGAGCTCCAAAACACAACAACAAAAGCCTCAGTAAAAGACCATGGAGACAAATGCCTCAAACTGGAGAGAATAAACAAACCCAAAAAAGATAGGGGAAACACTGAAAAGCAATCATTTAAAAAAAATACAAAGGCCAAGAAAGTTAATGGGAGATATATACCATATAGTCTTCTATTTTTCCCCTTTTCTCCTTCTTCTTTTTTACCTCCTACCACACCCCATGCAATGACTCCACCATGACAATATGCATTTCTAAATTTAGAATATTTGAAGGAAGATTTGATAACATAAGGTTTAGGTTTGTGTGGGTCATAATTTCCTTATCCAAATCAAAGTTCTTAGATTCATGAGCTCTCTTCATTCCCCCTGATATAATTCTAATCAAATCAGTTATTGCTACTAGATTCTCATCCTCTCCTCTTTCACCCTCAATGGGAGTAATTTCCTCATCCTGAATGATTAGTTTAGTTATTTTTTGATTTTTTGATTCTATTTTATGTTAGAATTCCTTCTCTTGTTCTTATTCTTCATCCACTTCTTTATCTTTCTCTAGAAAGGTCCATCATTTGTAAGTTGGTTTCAAACATTTATTTTTTATTGGGATGTTTTTTGCCTATGGACAAGAAGACTATATATGTCTAATAAGCTTGAATATTTGGCATCAAAAATTTGTATTCTCAAAGTCTAATGTCTATAATTGTTGATGGTTTCCACATCTAATTACCATTCTATCGAGTATGCCCCTTTCGAGGTTAATTTTACACATGTGTCAGTAAATGTGCATAAACCTGCTTTGCTTCTCTTGACATTGACTTTAATAAACTTTCCCAATACATTACCTATTTATTTGAAAGCATAAATAAGGTATAGAGAAAGGCTATGAAGTTATACCTAGATTGGCATTTTGATGACTGAGTAGGATTTGGATCAAGTTATGGAAATGATAGAGTGACGTAATGACCTAGCATTACCCAAAACCATGGGCCATCTACTATGACTCTCTAATAATAAACCTCATCAAAAAAATAAACAATGAAAAACCCCTTGGATCAGAGGGAGATTTCACAATGCATTGTCCAAGTCGAATATACCCATTGAAATAGAGCATTTGTAGTTGGCCAAAAACCATTAAATCTTTATATAATTACCTCTTTCTCTATGTTTGTCATATATTGTAGCACATCTTCCTTTCCTATTTCCATCGTCATTACCTCCTCTACCTATTCTGCAATCTAGGCACTAGAAAAGGGTGTAGATTTATGAGTACTTATCTTGGTAGTGTCTTTTTTACCACATCCTTAAAAGAACAATTATTAGAAGAAGATGGAATTCCTACACCAACTCCTCCTCCTCGTAATCTCATAACCAAATGAAGAGTGGAATACTTATCTATATTATAGCTTGATAGTAAGGAGTGATCCGTAAGTTGTTTTCCTTCAAATAAAAGGCATTGATGTGCTGCATGGATTCCTTATGAGTGATTTATATTTAGTTGTATATTATCCAAAAGATTGTGGGTTATATCCAAATACACATGCTTTTACCAAAGATGGTATGAATTATAACATGATGCCTAGTATTAGATGTTCCATCTATCTAAGAGGAATTTTGAACAGACATTATATCAAATAGTTTGCATGCAAAGATTGAAGTTTCAAATTTTAGAGATGAAGGGAAAAAATTTGTAGTTCATTGAGGCATTTTATCAAGTAGTTTCCTTGCATCCATACCCTTGCTACTCCCCACATATCCCCCTATCTAAATCACATTCTTTTTAGCTTCTGTGGATGATCCCCAATCTGCATTGCTATTTGGTCCAATTAGAACATGACCTTTATCCTTTGCTTACCCCAATGGGATTCTAAAGCCTATCTAGCCTAATGCCTTCAAAATATCTAGTAACTTATGGACACTAGAAGTTGTCTCTATCTACTTCTTTTGTAGTCTGTTTAGACTCTGTTGCATGGTTTTGTCCAAACTCCTTTTTGTTGTCTAAGATATCTCTTTCCATCACCAATAGATTTGTTTCTTCACCATTAAAGAAAAACCCTAGTTTGTTTACCTTGACAATTATTATTTTACCCTAGTTTGTCGTTAATGTTACTGAGAATGCAAATGCAAAAAGCTTTGGGAATATCTATATCCATATTTATTTGCATGCGACACCCTGCATTAGTGAGTTAGATTATAGAGGATGTGTCTTTCATTAAATAAGCCTTTTCAAAATTTCATCTAATTGGTTTCAGATTCTTCTAAGTAGGTTTTGAATAGCTAAATCATCAAGAATTTTCATCTAATTAATTTTAGAGTTGTCTAGATTGACACATGATGATTCTCTATGTTTTTAGAAGTATCATTAGATATTTGACACCTTTTTTTGTTGAGATGATACCTATTTCAATCATATATTATGTAATTGAAACAATTTGGTGGACACTACAAATGTCATTGATATATAATACTAAATGTCACTAAACTTTGCACGTGTATCTATATAGCCTTTTTCAAGCCCATCAATTGAAATACCCTATCATTTGCCATCAAAATACCCATCTAACTCACCTAGAAATATTTCATCACATTCATAATCTATACAGCCTTGCCCTTCCCACCACTTCATCATTACTCAAGATCTTCATAAAACAAAATGTATCATCTCTAAATAGCTCATTATCACATAAAGGAATGCACCACCCCATTTTTCACCATCACCTCCCAAAAAAATATTATATTTTTATTTATTAATACTTCATGCACAAGAAGTGATATTATTTCAACAACTATAAGTTTCGAGTGAGGTCAAATTAATAATTTATGCTCCTTCACTTTACAAAATCTCACTTTATCAAACCAATTTTTTTTATCCCACCTAAATCAAATTAAAAAGTTATTTTTGTTTAAAAAATATAAATTTAATGTAAAAGGAAGCATTGAGTTTAAAAATAAATATAAGAATGTACTTGACTCAAAAAATTAAGTCAATCAGAAATACAATTCGAGCAACCCCATTTTTTTGAAATAGTTAAAAAAAATTGATTGACATTGACATTGATTAATGTAGAGGAAGTGGATGCCACCATTGAATTTTCAAATTTGTCTTGAAAATTTATTTAAAGAGCTAACCCTTCTTTGTTTTATAGTGGCCATCAACTTGGTAGCTATCACCGCTAAATCTTAGGTTGAAAGTTTGGATTCCAATGCAAGTAACTATAGAAGGAAGTAAATCTTAACCAGGTGTAGATGATACACAAACCTTGAGAAATAGATATGAAAAATTACTAAAAAAATTGAACATGTGGCCCGATTAAGGAAGAGACGTTGCTATGAGTGCCAAATGTAAGGTGAGGAGGACATAGTGATCTCCCCACATTTATTTATTTTTCTATGGATTTTTTGTTTCAGATGTATAAATTTATTATTTCTATACTTTTTTAGAACAAATGTGAAATATAAAACTTGATACTATAATAATAATATTATATATTATATATTATTAAATTTATATACTAAATATATAATAATTTAAAATAATATTAAATAATATAAAAATATATTATATATATAAATTTCATATGTAATTATAATAACTAATTATATATAATAAATTAATAAAAATTAATGATTTTAGAAAATGCACCTGTACAAAATCTATTCTTTATATATTGTCAAAAAAAATGTGGTTCATATGCATATTGCATTGATGTGGAACTACAGTGTAGTTGTGAGGCTAATGGCTAAAAATTGTGGTTCATATGTATATATGCAGTGACTCTTGATATTTATTTTTAGGTCTAGAGTCATGGTATTTCAACATATATAATGATTCTTTAATTTTAAGTCATATTAAAATGGCATTAACAGTGTTGGAGAAGATTAACATAGCTAACTAAAATGGTTAAATTCGATTGGTGTCTTTTCAATTGGCAATTATAGAGTGTTACAGCTTAGAAAATGCAGCGGCACATTTTCCAAATTCATAATTTTTCTTCCTCTTGTATGAAACTTCGTTAAAAATTAGGTAGTATCTTAAAAGTGTGGTTCATATGCCTTTTGCATTGATTGTGAATTACACTATACTAATACTATGAATAGTAAATACAAGACATTGTAGACAATAATAACTCAATAGAGTTGAGTTCTACATTTTATATTATTTTGTAATATAGATCAAGTGACTATCACAACTATAATTATTGAAGTGGGATTTTTATTACAATATGATATAAGCTCCATCTTAATTTATATTTCCACTGTCTCAAAAAAAACTTTAATTGTTTGTTGTTTGATTTCTTTTCCAGAATTTGTAAATCCATCTCTAAATATGTAAAAAAAATTGTACACCTCTAGTAATATTGAAGCAAAACTTCTCACATTCAACTAAACCATTATCTAGTTTAAGAAAATCCCAACCTAATTTGTTAAGTGAAAGGTCAATAAGGCAGTTGATGTAATTTTTTGTCTCATCTTATTTACATTTAGGATGGTCCTTAATGTAAGATGAAATCGCTGATGATGTTAGCCCATGTAGCTTTTCATCCTTTAAAACCATATGAAATTTTTTAATATTTTAATCATGTATGCATTTAGTTTTATAATGACAACATAGAAAATAATATACAATACCTCATAATCTTCTGCATCATCTACTAATCATATACAAAGGAACACGAGCTCATAGAATCTAGACTGATTAAGATATATCTTCTCAATGGTATCATCTCCTAAAACTATTGGTGCTAAAAGGAGAGAATGCAAAAGTATTGGTCCCATGCCTATACTAAATGTGGCATTTTTCATATAATCTTTGAAGTTTGGAGCAAATCAAATTTTTCTCCATTGTGATTTTTTCAGGTTTGTTATGACATAATCTACCCACTAAACAAAATACCCTCAAATCAACTCACATCCCAATCATTAGTTACTTTCAATCCTCAAATTCTAGAATGTATCATTTCATAAACTTTTGGATATGCATGCATACATTACATATTAACAATTTAAAAATATTGTAATGCAGAATTAGTATATCAACAAATAAAAAATGGTTAAAAAATCATAAGTATTGCTTTTGTAATGTGTGGCATCATGTCACATCCTTGTCTTTTAGTAGCTTCACTTGCCAATTCATTTACTGATTTAAAAATAAATAGCATGATTGCCTTCAAATCATTAGGAATGGTTTCTAAACTAGAAACATTCCAACCTTGAAAAAATGCCACAATGATAAGTTTGAGTTGGTCAAGTGTTGCATATTCATCAAAAAGGTCATCAAGACACGTAATGACACATGTAGTTTTAGCTAAAGCAAGCCTACTGTTAGAAAATACAACCCCATCTGCACGACAAAGAGACCATCAAAGATATTCTATTGAATGCTCTCTCATTTCTATCAATTTGGGGATGCCTGAATCTATCCACCATCTGATTTGCAAATTAATAAATTTAAAATATATTAAAAAAATCTAATTATACATAATACATAAAATGTTAGAAATCAGATCATATTTATCAATTTATATTAATTAAAATATAAATTGAAATAATTACTCATATTATCTAATTAATTCATTAATATTTATTTTACTCATACATTTTGCAAAAATAAAAACTCGTTATAAACAACTATTTCATATAAAATGAAAAAAATGCCTGAAATTTAATTAAAATAAATAAAATACTTGAAACTTAATTAAAGATAAATGTATAAATATTATTAACTTAATGGAAAAAATTGCTTGATTCGCTAGGTATCTATTATTAAAACATCAAATTATCATATAACGATATTCAAAACAAAGATGATAATAAAGATAAATGGCAAATAATTTTTAAAATAGTACCATATATTAATGATATCCATCCATAAAAAATAGCTATACCTCTTACAAAAGCATAGGGCTTAATGCAACTAAAATGTATCTTTATCCAATATTTCCTTAAATTTATTTAACTTATTAACATGTGTTATTTATATCTCATTTTCCCTTAAATATCTTTAGTTTATTAACATTTAATACTTACCTAGAAATTACCTTCATCCCCATCTAGTGGAAAGATTACAGAATATTGAACTCTAATTTAGCTAGTTCCAAAATCTTCTCACTATTCAACTTTGACAAAAACCTATATAAAATATAGAATACCCAACTATTAACATAAGCATCAGATATTTTTGGTATTGAGACTTAATAAAAATATATTTCTATGAATACACAATTCATACCAGGTATTATCTTGTCCATATATTTCTATGAAGTTTCTTGTTTCACATCTAAAAAATGTGTGAGGCCATTCATATATGAGTGCATAATCCACCTAATCAAGGGTAAATAACATTTTAAAATCAATATGACTTGTTTCAACTTATCTAATATCTTTTGTGATGCTTTTTTAAAGATTCATACCTCTTTTAAAAACCTTTGATCATGCTGAGACATATTGGTCCCTCTATGTTTTGATAATACTTACTTTAAGAATGTAGTACTAATTAATTTTACTTCTTCCATAACTGTTTCTCCAGGGAATGAGACATCGAATGCTCTTAAAAGGTTGAGCATGCTTCACATCATGTGTTCCTCTCCCATGTTTCTATTAGTAGTATTATCATTATTAGTTTCTCTACAACAAAAAAACTCCCCATTTTCTCCCTTGTGTTCTTTGTAGATGGTTTGATTGTGAATTCCTTTGTGTTAAGAGTTTGTTATATAAATTAATATCTTTATACTTATATTAACTTGGGAGAACTGTCATCTCTCTAGGTTAGCTTAGAAGTGAATTGTTATGTTATCACTCTCCTCTTACATCCTTTTTAGCTATCAAGAAGATTCATATTTCCAAGATGTTGATTTAAAGTTTATTTGAGCAAAAACTTGTTTTTGAATTATTGCTTGATCTTGTTTCCTCAAGTTCATGGGATAGTGTTTTCTAATTCTCGTTAAGAAAAGTTACAGGATTGAATGGATTGACGCATCCTTGTGGTTCATATTTTATTTCCATTTGTGGAAGTAGGTGATCATACTCCACTTACAAGTTTAGGAAGTGAATAATGATTGGCAACATGGATCATGATGTTTCCTTCTATCATGTGAGGGTATGTAGGAAGTTTTGGTTTATGAGATGTTAGTTCTCTACTTTCTATGTGTGAATTTTTAGAGTCACTATTTTATCTAAACTTGTGTACTTGACCACAAGGAGTGGCTAACTTTAAATTTATATTAATTCTAGTGTTGATAATTATTATTTTATTGTATATCTTTGATTAGATTGATATTATTCTCTTTTTAAGCATGTTATTGTTTTGAAAAGTTATATATGTATCTTTTTTTGGGAGTAAGCTATAAGATGTGAAGGACATCTTGGTAGTCTCAAAGGATTGAGATAAATTGTTTAAAAGTTGTGTATTATTCATATAAACAATGAGACATTATCTTGCTTAAAAAGTTATAGGGATGGTATGATCCTTAACCTTTGTATGATATGGTATTATTTCCTTTTTAGTATGAATTTAACACTGCAGGTTAAGTTGCACGATATGATACTAGTTTTGATGGATTAGTAACGACTTAATTCAATCTTAATATGATTGTATGATTTCACTTGTGTGTATGCAAGTATATATGAAATATTTTAGCATATAACATTTCTTTTTATGATCTATTAGTATAGATTTATGTTTCATATAACTTTGTGCACTTTTTAGAAATTATCAGGTCATGGAGACCTGAGAGAAGAATGATGAATTGGGAACATGAGTTTTAAGTGATAGGATAGTATCTTACTTAGACTCACATTGACTTGAATTATTGGTACTGAGTTGGATTGACAAGTGAGACTTGTCAAATTTAGTCGTATGGCCATATGCATGTATACTATGAACATGTATACCATGTAGATGAGCATTCCATGATTTTGTATACATTATATTTACCATTCATATTCATCATCTATGTGTCTAGTGCTCTGATTCAGTAGATAGTATTGACATGTTATACTTATCCAAAACTACATGGTGTACTGATAGTATTAACATATACACATCATCCTTGCTAGATTTCATAAATACTTTTATCCAAAATGATAAATACATTTTCTAGGTTAGAGAGATGTGTAGAGGGGATAGAGGGTTTTGTGGAACTCTCCCTAGTCTTTTGTTTTGAATTTTTTGATGATCTCTTATATTTTTGGAAAGTTAGTAAGATTTTTACTGAGTTATTATTGGATTTGTCTTACGGTTATGGACCCTAGGATGGTCATGATAGAAAAAAACAACATAATTTACATTAACAAAATTTGTTTACATAATAGGAAATGTCACCAAGTAGGGTCTTGTGGGACCAATACTCTAAAGATTAGGATAACTAGTATGAGTTCTTCAGGTAAAATTTTGTATTTGTTATCATGATTGATTCTAGATATTATAGTTTTATGCTATTAAACTCTGTTAATTAATCAAAAAAATTGTTTGAATAAGATTCATTAAGGTGATGCTCAGTTTTAGGAGGGGAGGATGTCACATCCTAATTTTACCATATAATTAATAATCTTTAAATCCATGGATTAATATGGTTACTATCTGATTATTGTTATTTTAATTTGAAAATTTTAACATCTACTAGTATTCGACAATGTTATTATTGTGATTATATTAGTATGTAGATTTAGTTCATACTTACATAAGATTCCTTTATTTTATTTGCCTTGATTTTTTAAGTATAAATTAGGAAAATAAACATTTATTTTCTATTATATGCATAAACTAATAAATGTCTTTATAGATGTCTTTGAGCATTTAGCTCATTAGTTATTGATATTCACGGTATCAAAATAGTAAGACATATGTAGATAGATGATCTATTTATAGATATAATAATTTTTTAAGATATAATTATATTTAATTAGAAACAATTATAATCATATATATTTAATAGGTAAATAGCTAATTATCTAAGCTTGAACTATCTTAAGTACCACCTTTAAGCTAAGATGATATAAACTTAGTCTTCATTTACGATGCATGAAATTATAATTAATTATCTTTAATCTTAATTATCCACATGGACTTATATTGCAATGGGAATGTGGTGTGGAGAATTTTTGTAAGCAAGTAAATGATTTACTATATTTTAAGAAAGGTGGATTGACTATGGGTAAGTGAAGAGTTAGATGCCATGCATATGAGTGGAGAGAGAGTGATAGTGGATGAACGGTGGTAGTGGACCACTTCTGATGGTGGAGATAAGTGAGTGGGAAAAATGCTATGCATGGAGAGTAAGTAAAGATAATAATTATTATTATTATTAAATTTAAAATAAATCTAAATTTAATGCATGAGGAGAATCTCAAAATTATTACCATGCAAAGTGAGGGATGCAGTTTTTAGAGGAAGCTTTCATTTTATAAATAAATACTTTCTGAAATTAGAAAGGGAGAGAAGGGAGACATGGATAAAAGGAAAGAAGAATGTTTAGAGAAAAACACAGATGAAGAAGGGAGAAAAAAAGGAGGGAGACGCATGGGGATACAAGGCATGGGAGAAAAAGAAGCTAAGGATTTGGGTGAGAGTTTGAGGAAGCAACCAAAAATAGGTGTTTTCATATTACAAAGAAGACCAGGTAAGTTTTGCATTTCCTTTTAAATACATATGAAAAAAACATTTTTTTGGTTTTAGCTAGTATCTTGTTATATATGGTTAGCATATTATTTTAAACCTATGTTTTATTCAAAGAGGCAAGTGTTCAACCTTTATTGGTTGAATCTTATAGTGTTAGGACTATGTTTTTTTAATGAATGCATATTATTCAATTAAAACTGTATTTCATTTGTTTATATCTTTTATTGGTACATAGGGAATCATTTTATTTATATAAATGATTTATTCATATAGGTAGCATCCTATATTTGTGTTATCAGTAAGAGTTAAGTGGATATATTTTATATGAAGAGCAACATTTTATTTAGAAAGGTGTCATCCTATGGATCAACATCCTAATAGATTCTTAGCCAATGTTACATCCATTCAGCCCTGTATATGAGATTCAATTAGCATGAATTCATTTTGTTCATAAATATATGGACTGTGTCTCAGTTTAATAAACTTGTGTGGCATATTATGAGGTGAATCACATTCAATCTAACTAAGTTTAAAAGTTAAGTTGTGTTTTACCTCTTGAACTATGTATCTATTATTAAAATTGCTAGCATCCCATTCCTTTAAGGTTGTGTCATTCTAGTTGGGCAACACTTCTTTCAGGTTGGTAAACATTATATTTATTTTTAGATCTGCATTCTATTTTATATGTTGATCCATATAATTGACACTTTTAGTATTTGAAAATACCTAGCCTATAGTAGAATAAATTCCCAGCCTCTAAGTTTAAACCACTGAGTTTGGAAATAGATAACTGAGCGCTATATTTTAAAGCTAAAATTAAACGCTAAAATGTTGAGTCATTTAATAAAGAAAATGTGATTCTATTCAATATAAGAACAAATTTTCAATGGAACTTTATGTCTGCCTTGGATTTTCTTACTATGGTGTGACCCAAGGTGGTGTCATGAGCCATATGGCATGTGTAGTTTTAACAATGAGTGTGATTATAATGGGGTCCTTATATTATTATAATATAATGCAATAAATTGAACAAAACATTGTGTCTTTTTACTAGAGAAAATATGTTTGTTTTAATGCAAGATCGAATGTTGGGTTGAACTTTAATTTTGACTCAAATTTTCATATCATGGTTTAACAAAGTTGTGCTATCAAATGGAATTACCAACTAGAGTTGGATTTTTAAAATGAGCTTAATTATTATGAAATACTTATGAAAATAATGCTAAGTTATTTATAAATATGATATTAACCAACAATAAATGTTGGAATATACTCAATTTGGAAAGAACTAGTAAATTATAGCTTTAAATAATTAAAGGAAATCTAGTACATAAATTTAAACTTTGAATGGATTGTGAGAAAGGGGATAAAATAAAATTTAACCATAATGTTATAAACGTGTTGATATATTATATAATATATATTCAAATATGCATTAAAAAATAATAATAATTCTATTTTATTTATATTTAAACATAATTAATTTTTTATTATTATTTTTTATTTTTTAAATTTATGAATTAATATTTAAAAGAAATAAATAATCTGAAATCATGTTACAATCACAATATGAGAAAATATACAATGTATATTGATCAAAGGCATCATATATATATATATATATATATATATATATATATATATATATATATATATATATATATATATATATATATATATATATATATATATATATATATATATATATATATAATGTTTAATCAAACATTTATGTGCACATTTAAAACATTAATGGTTTTATGAGAGCAAGATGGTAAATAATTAATTAAAACCATTAATGTTTTAAATGTGCACATAAATGCTTGATTAAACATTATATATATATATATATATATATATATATATATATATATATATATATATATATATATATATATATATATATATATATATATATATATATATAACCATATTTATCTCACTCTAGTTAATATATTTAAATATAATCCATAAGTATAACCCAATCTAAATCCAAATGTAAGGCCTTGTAAGCCAATAGACAAAATGTTGTGATATAGAAATATTAATATTATGAAGAGTAAAGTAAAGACATTGTAGACAATAATAACTCAATAGATTTGAGTTATACATTCTATATTATTGTGTAATATAGATCAAGTGACTATCACACCTATAATTATTGAAGTGATATTTTTATTACAGTATGATACAAGCTTCGCTTTGATCTATATTTCCACTAGCTCAACAAAAAATTTAAATATTTTTTGTTTGATCTCCTTTTTAGAATATGTAAATCCATCTCCAAATATGTAAAAAAATTGTACTCATCTTATAATATTTAATTAAAACTTCTCACATTCAACCAAACCATTATCTGGTTTAAGAAACTCCCAACCTAATTCTTTAAGTGAAAGATCAATAAGGTGGTTGATGTAATTTTTTGCCTCATCTTCTTTACATTCAGGATGGTCCTTAATGTAACATGAAATCGCTGATGCTATTAGTCCATGTAGCTTTTCATCCTTTAAAACCATATGAAAACTGTTAATATTTTAATCATGTATGTATTTAGTTTTATAATGGCAATATAGAAAATAATATTCAATACCTCATAATCTTCTGCATCATCTACTAATTGTATACAAAGGAACACAAGATCATAGAATCTAGACTGATTAAGATATATCTTTTCAATGGTATCATCTACTAAAACTATTGGTGCTGAAAGGAGAGAATGCAAATATATTGGTCCCATGTTTTGTGATATTTTTTATGTAATCTTTGAAGTTTGGAATAAATCAACTTTTTATCCATTGTGCTTTTTGCAAGTTTGTTGTGACATAATTTTCCCATAAAAACAAAATACCCTCAAATCAACTCACATCCCAATCATTAGTTACTTTTATTCCTCAAATTCTACAATGTATCATTTCATAAAAATTTGGATATGCATGCATACATTACATATTAACAATTTAATAATATTGTAATGCCAAATTAGTATATCAACAAATAAAAAATGGCTGCAAAATCATAAGTACTGCTTTTGTAATTTGTGGCATCATGTCACGTCCTTGTCTCTTAATAAATTCACTTGCCAATTCATTTACCGATTTAAAAATAAATAGTATGATTACCTTAAAATTGTTAGGAATTTTTTCTAAACTAGAAACATTCCAACCTTGAACACTTGCCTCAATGATAAGTTTGAGATGGTCAAGTGTTAAATAGTCATAAAAAAGGTCATCAAGACACATAATGACACTTGTAATTTTAGCTAAGGCAAGCTTGTTGTTAGAAAATATAACCTCATTTGCCCCTAAAATAAATCATAAAATATATTATATTGAACGCTCTCTCATTGCTATCAATTTGGGGATGCCTGAATCTATACACCATTTGATTTGCAGATTAATGAATTTCAAATATATTAAAAAAATATAATTATACATAATACATAAAATATTAGAAATCAGATCATATTTGTCAATTTATATTAATTAAAATATAAGTTTAAATAATTACTCATATTATCTACTTAATTCATTAATATTTATTTTAATTATATATTTTACAAAAATAAAAACTCATTATAAATAACTATTTCATATAAAATAAAATATATATCTGAACTTTAATTAAAATAAAAAAATACTTGAAACTTAAATAAACATAAATGTATAAATATTATTAATTTATTGATAAAAATTACTTGATTCACCAAATATCTATTATTAAAACATCAAATTATCATATAATAATATTCAAAACAAAGATAGTAATAAAAATAAATGACAAATAATTTTTAAAATAGTACCATATATTAATGATAGCTATCCATAAAAATGGATAGCTATATCTCTTACAAAAGCATAGGGCTTAATGCCATTAAAATTTATCTTAATCTAGTATTCCCTTAAATTTATTTAACTTATTAACATGGATTATTTCTATCTCATTTTCCCTTAAAGATATTTAATTTAATAACATTTAATATTTACCTAGAAATTGCCTTCATCTCTATCTGGTGGACAGATTGCAGAATATTGAACTCTAATTTAGCTAGTTCCAAAATATTCTCACTATTCAACTTTGACAAAAACTTATATAAAATATAGAATACGCAACTATTAACATAAGCATGAGATATTTGATATTGAGACTTAATAAAAATTTATTTCTATGAATGTACAATTTATACCAGGTATTATCTTGTTCATATATTTCTATGAAATTTCTTGTTTCTTATTTAGAAAACGTGCGAGGCCATTTATATATGAGTGCATACTCCAAATAATTAAAAGTAAATAACATTTTAAAATCAATATGACTTGTTTCAACTTCTCTAATATCTTCTGTGATGCATTTTTATAAATTCATACCTGTTTTAAAAACCTTTGATCATGCTGAGACATATTGGTCCCTCCAAGTTTTTCTAACACTTGCTTTAAGTATGCAGTACTAAATAATTTTGCTTCTTCCATAACTGTTTCTCCAGGGAATGAGACATTGGAAGCTCTTAAAAAGTTGAGCATGCTTTTCATCATATGTTCCTCTCCCATGTTATTATTATTATCATTATTATTTTCTCTACAACAAAAGAACTCCCCATTTTCTCCCTTGAAATTATCCAAGACAACTGCTCACAAACACCATATATAAATAGATTTTTAAAAGAAAATAAAAAAAGCATTTCAGAAGTAGATGAAATTCTTTGATACCTGCAGACACATCATACTGATGTAGTCTAAGAGCTCGAAGTCCTAAAGCTGTAGCATTTAGGTCACTCGTAGCACTTTCACTTCCTGATCCAATGTCCACTATTCCATTCCAACATCTGCAACCAAAAACTCATCCTTTTGTTAGATGTTTCTATTTTTGAGGATGTTTTATCTTAAATCATCTCTTTGATGTACACGAGTAATCATGTCTTCTATGATCAGATTTACAATATTAAAAGCAGATATATAAACATGTAAGAAGAGAGTGTTATAGACCTATAAACATGATCCAGAGTTACTTTTATTTCACTTTCAAAATATCGATCGATTCCTAAACATTGAATTGCATCAACCATCTCAAGACCCTCGATTAAATCGTCATCACTGTCTCCATTTTTCGTTTTGTTTAACATGATTTTAACTTCTTTAATCAACATTTCAGCACGTTCACGGTATATAGATGCCTGAGAAATACACATGCAGCAATAAAAAACTTTACCTCAAAAACATACACTAAGTTCATGGGAAATAAAAATTAAAACTAGGATATGAAGGTGCATGTGTATATACTCCGTATGGTGTTTCAATCGATTGCACAAAAGCATTGTCCCACTCATTGAAAGCATTGGCTGGTATGGCAGAAAAAGGAGAATAACTGTCCTCAACCTTCAAATTTGCCATTGGAGAAGCAACAAAAATTTGAGCTCAACGCAATATACGAGTGGAAAACTTTTGATTGTTTTTCTCAAAGCAAAAGCCTTTGTGAAATACTTGTGGCAAAGGCTATAATTTATAAGCATCAGCATAGAATAAGTTGAGCATTATGTGATCGTATAAAATTTATTATTATTATTATTATTGTTTTAACCACGGGTGATTTCCTTTAGTAATTGAATAATTTTAAGTCATATTAAAATGCCATTAACAGTGTTGGAGAAGATTAACGTAGCTAATTAAAATTGTTAAATTCGATTGGTGTCTTTTCAATTGGAGAAGATTAACGTAGCTAATGATCGGTGATGGTTAGGTCCAACCATGATCGGTTGGGTTGTAGGGGAAATATGACCAAAAATTTACATTTTAAGATTTTATTCAAGTTTGTTTCTATCAATTTGAGTTTTGTAAGTCTCAGATAATTTTGATCCATAAGCTTAAATTTTGGATTTTTTATCATAACAAATATTTTCAAGGATAACATTTTTACCTTCGGGTTCACATGTGATTGTTGGTAGTTGTTTTCAATTAGTGATGGTTGGGTTTCAACTAACAATGGTCTTACAAGAATCGACACTGGTCAATAGTGATCGATGTCGGTCTTTGTGTTTTCAAAAAAATGTAGACCCAAGAGCATGTTTTCTAAAGTTACTTGTCTCAAAGTAAAAAGCACTTCAAAGTTAAACAAGACTATCTAAATTTTTATGTAGGACTAGCATGGAAAGTGATCAATTTGAGCTTAATTAAGTCTTTTTAGCCTCTTTTTGGTGCTTAAAAAGAACTAGGAACTTTCCTTTGGTGCTTAAAAGGGAAAATTGCATGTTTATATTGAATTTTTTATGATTATTTTTCAAATATTTTTAGAACTTAAGGCCAAGGGGCCAAAGAACATATCCAAACACTTCAATTTGGTACTTAAAACAAAACTCAATTCAAAGTTTTTTTTGTGTAAGTCATCTATCATTTATTTTGTTAAATTATTTGAATAAAAAGGAATTTGTGTGTGTATGCTCTCTCCATTCCCCTATAAGGAACTTGGATGATAAAAATCACCATTTTTATTGCATATTATGTTTTTGTCTAAGGCATAAAAAAGAAGTTGTCTAGGCTCTCCCAAAAATCTACATAGTTTGGGTGATCTAAAAATAACCTATAAAGTATTTTTACTTGGATTTTATTTCATGAATTTTGGCTTATGAGAGGGATATCATTACCTCCCATGATCTCTTTAGGGAAGCTTTGACCCAGCAATTCATCTCCCAAAATTATGCTTAAATCCTCTATATGGAGGGGGTAGATAAATTGGGACTACCCCATTAGGACGATGGTTTGAGTGGTTAAACCACCTTCATTAGTGGCAAGCCAACTTAGAATGTATGATTATTTAGGACATCACAGTCAACTGAGCAAGTGATGGATGTACAGGTTATAAAAAAGATACGACCTTTTCACAACAAGCCACTTGACATGGATCTAATTGACATGTTGCTTATCCTATGTGCAAACATGAGTTTATACACATGGGATCAATATAGATGGTCATAACTTATAGAGTTTTAGACAAACCCCACTTGTCATGGAAATATTATTGATGCGAGTTGTGCCCCATGGTTCATTTCATTGTATTATTACTTAAAATAAGGGAGGTGTAAAATACCCTACTATATAACACACTTTTATTTTGGTTGAACACTTAATTTCCTCTCAAGTGCATGTATAAAGATGAAATTCAATAATATCATGTAACCTTGTCATTTTTAGGGCTTTACTATGATTACTTAGTTGAATTGGTCTATTTTAGTCATTTTAGCTTATTTGGTCATTGACTTGAGTCAAAATTTTCTTGTAAACACACATCAATAACCAAACACATTGTCTACAATTTCTTGAATAAGGAGGTGTTAAGCTGTCCAGGTGAAAATAAATATTTTTCTTGCTCAAATTTATCATCTTAAACATTATGTCATATCATCTAATTGGTAAAATTATGCTGCCCATTTGAGTCTAAATCAATTCCCAAATTTTCTTAAGTCCTTCATTGATAGTTCAAATTTGAAATCACACTTTTCTAAGTTTATAAGGTTGATATGTTAAATTGGGTTCACCATTGTGCACTTGACTTGAGGGAACTTGGGTTTAATTTCCAATTTGGATTGAAGGCTGTTTATAGACTCATTATCATTCTCGTCATTGGTGGACTAAAGTCATATTGTGTATCACTCACGCTTTGAGTCCTTGGACATATTTTATACTACCCTTCTTATTACCATGTGGTGGCATTATGCTGCCCATTTGGTTCTATTTTTATATGTAGGAATTCTTGCATGTTTTCACATCATACATTTCTTGTTTCATATTATCTCTTTCCTAATCTGAAAATTTTATTCTAGTTTTCTAATATCAAATCATCAAAGTTGGAGTAGCTTTTATGGTATTAATATATCACAAAAATTTAAGCTTCAATTTACTAATTTTCAACTTGAATTTTTGAGCTATCATACCCTCTTCTAATTCATATGATTTCAACTTTACCCAAAGTTGAGTAAATTTGTGAACATCATTCTTCTAATTCTATGTGGTTCCACACCACCCTCCTTTTATATTCTCTTTGGTGCCTTAGTCATTTATTTAGAAGAAAGATCAAAATCTATACCTTGATTAAATGTTTGCATAACATAGTCTAAAATCTTGGCAAATATAGAGAACAAACCTTTCTAGACATGACGTTACAGTGCACTCATAATGGGGTCTCTTGTGGCCTTAGTTGTGAGGTAAAGCATTTTTATGGTGAACATGAACACTCCATTTTGTTTGAGGATGTCACCCTCTTTGAGCCTATTTATTAAAAACCAATCCAATCCATGTTGATTTTTGTGTGTCATCCCCATCCTTCCCCCTCAATCTACATGCCACACTCAAGGTTACTATTTTGGGATATCCTCTTTTTATTTGTGAATTACACTTGAAGGTTGTCATTCTAGGTTATTACCCTTCAGCTTGTGTGAGTGATCAAGCTTCACAATGTGTGAATGTTACCATTTTTGGCTATTTTCCTTCAGATTGTGTGAGCAATCCAGCTCCGCAATGCATAAAGGTTACCATTTTAGGACCTCCTCTTTTGGTTTGTGTGAATAACCAAACTATGTGGCATCATGTCATTACCATTCTAGGCCCATCATCTATATTTATTGATCCTATTATTGATGAATATGCATTTGAAAAACCTAATTTTGTTGTTCCCTTATTTGATAGTCTAAATTTTGGAGATCTCATTATTGAACCATAAACCATTGTTCACACTAAGCTAAACATTCCCCACTTTAGAAAAAATGTACCAGTCTATAAACCTCAACAATAACCATTACCTCTCTAAGAGCCATCTTATGAGAACCAAAATGTGTTTAAGATTGATATTTTCAAAATAATTGTAAACCAAGATCATGATGTTATTGTTGAAACACCCATTTATGATAAGTCAACCTATGATGAATCACCTATTCATGTTTTACTTATTTTTAAAGAGCCTCATATCCTTGACAAGCTAATCTTTGTAGAGTTATTTCTTGATATTTTTCTACTCATTGAGGAGTCTCCTTTTGATGGATAAGATTATGTTGAGTTGTCCTTCTAGATCTCTTTGATAGGCTTCACTTAGATGAACTAGTCTATGTTGAACCATTCTTGGATGAATCAATTTTTAAAGGAACCCATTATGCCATCATAGGCCATTACTTATTCGATACCAAACATTTAACACAACCTCATTATGGAAATAGCCACATCAAATAAAGAAACAACATTAGAGTCAAGTTTCCTTTTTGAATTGATATCAAAGTTAGCATCAAAATTAGAATCACTATCAACACTAATATCAAAATTAGAGTCCCTTGACTTGGAATTAGCTTCAGAAACAGAGTAAAAATATGGCTATTACAACATCAGTTACAATTACCTTTTGGATCAATTTGAATATATTTGTGATCCTTCTACGGTTTTGGAGGAGCATTACTTTAGCATCAACCCAAATCATCCTAGTGTATTTTACGAGTATTATGCTACCTTTCATAATCCCATTACCCCCATCTAACATAGCAATTATATTGACATTCCACCTCTCACAGGCATCGATTGGGACTGACAGAATCATACTTTGTTGAATAACATCCATGGCAACATACCATTTACAAAATATCAAGGGGACCAAGACCAAATTCATTCTAAATAAGAATAATCTCCTAATGAAACCATTTTAGAGGCATTATGGGACAATATAAGAGTAAAATCAACATATTTTAGTGAAAAAAATTTGAAGGCAGTAAAAGACAATGGAATTTAAATGTTAACATCTCTTCGTGAAACCATATCAGGGGCACTATGGGATAATCAAGAAAAATTCATTGGTGAAAACCTCATTAAAGCACTTACAACTGAGCACAAAATTTCTTTACTTCTTACTGAAGACATCATAGCTTCCAATCTATAACATAATTAGATGGTAACTACTATCAAGATGAAATAATAGAAAAATTTAGTGGTTATACCAAGAGCATATTCATAGGTCTTTGGCCCTACCACAACCAAAATTATTTCAAATCTAGAATCAATAATATTACATGTGACTAAAAGTCCCAATATTCATTTGTTTCCCATTCATTATACATTCCATTATCATCCACCTATTCATTACCCACTTATATCATTTATCTTGTGCCAAACATTACTTACCATCCTTGGTATTACTTTCCTTTATAGACACTACAAATATATCTTATTTCGATGCTTGAAGGAAGCAAAATAAATGACCAAGGGAGATCAAGAATACATTATTAAGATCCAAATTTATAGCAATTTCTTAAAAAAATAGTAATTTTAGAAGGGTGTTGGATAGCAATTTTTATAATTGATCATTTTTATTATCTCACATGTTTACTAGGATGTGCATATCCATATCAACAGGAGTAGCATAACCCATTTTCCATTTACCATTTTTCATTACCATGCCTTGTCTCTTGGGGGAAACCCTATACACTATTTTCATTATAGGTATTTTATACCATTATGATCCATTTACCGCATTTTTTGAAGTACATTGACTTGAGGTCCTTAAAGACTATGTAAGCAGTGTTCAATCTTTGTGTTGTTCATTATGTTTTATTTGCAAGCTTCAATTGATAGGCATAGATTATATTTCTTATGATGATTATAGGTTATGCATAGTGATCTTGAGATGATGGAGGAGCTTGACATCCATTGTTGATAAAGATAAGAACACTAGATCAAGAGGAAAAACACACTTGGAACCGCTCTTGGATGATGGAGTCACTTGAGAAGGTAATAGGTATTTGCTTTCTTTTAATTTTTCTTCATTATCATTGTAAATCTCGTTGGTATAGGTTGACCTAATTTTTCAAGTTCTTTATGCATTATTTATCTTACCAAGGATATATTTCCACTATTTTTAACATTGTGCAAGGTTCTATATCTCTTCTCCTGGTGAGGACCCAAGGCTCTTTACCTTGTGGATTGATTTTTCATTCTGATATTGACTATAACTCTTATCTTCCTACAATTCCTATAATTCTTTATCTTTATCCTTCAAGATCACTTGTAGGTTTTATGAGTTTTAGTCCTCTCGAACTGATCTTCATGCATAGATTCACGATCAATGATATTTTGAAAAAAATATATGTCATTATTATTTTTGAATCAAAGATGGATATAAAAATGATTTTAAATTTAGTTGCTTGACCTTAGGTTGTATCTATTCCTTTCTAAATCCTTGGTTCCTTAATTTTGACCCCTTAACCCATAATTATTTCAATGGCCTCGTTATGGGTAATATTTTCCAAACTTTATCCTTAATTTTTTGGGGATGCATTACCTTAAAGAAATTGGGAATAAACTAGGAAAATGTGTTTCTATCTTTTAGAGAAACTATATACTACACTTAATTGGCATTTTCTCAAATCTGTGTGGAAATGGATTTATTCAATGGATTGCCAAAAAAAATGGTGTTTAATATTGATGATCGTACATGGGGGTTAACCATTTTGATGGGTCACACTTAGATACATATATAATTTTTATATAAGTCACGTCACTGATTATCTCCAAAAGAAGAAAGCTTTTAATTTTGAAAATAAAGTTATGGACATTGCATTGTGAAAAGGGAAAAATACTTTTCACCAACATTTTTTAATGGTTAATTATATAGATCAAGATATGATATAATTTATGGTTAAATAATTAGAAAAATCCAAAGATTATGATTAAAATTACTACTCTTCTTCTACATGATGTAGCTCTCCAATGATGATGGATCATATTTCTCCCATGGCTATCTTCAGGTTATTCTTGGCTCGGTTCCTAAATATTATATTTTAATTCTAAAGGCTTCCTCAATTTTGTAAAATACACCTACAATTGGTTTTGATTAGGGAAATATTTAAGCCTCTTCCTTGAATGGTAATTATTCCTTGAAATCATCTTCTCAAGATCTTATATCCCCTACTAAAGAAGTTGTTGGAACACCCAATGCTTCATCAGTAGTGGACAGTAGACCTCATAGTTGGTTTGATCAAAAGCTTATTTGCTTGGAGGTCAGATATAATGAGTGGACTATGATTAAATGAATAAAATATTTTTTTAAATGGAATGATTTATATTTAATATCTCATAGTAACAAGGTCAACGTTTGATTTAGTGTGGACTTAGTTGAATATGCTCAAATTTTGTATAATGTATTCGTTTGCAGAAGTACTGAACCTTTGGTTGCGGAAGTATGTATTTTAAAATGGATTTATTTTGTATATACGAAGGTATTCTAAAGTATTTTGGATGATATTTTTAGACTAGAATTTGTGCTATTTTGGAAGTATGCTTTAGGGGCAGGGTTTGCATTTTTTAGGTTGGTTTTTTTTTAATATGGAAGGTTGGTTCCAAATTGTTTTCTTCAATTGTGTTTCTTGTTTGAAAATGTCTTTTGAAATTTTTTTTTATTATTTTCATGACATTAATACAATTCGTGAGGGACATAAAAGCTTTCTTTTACAAATAAAAACTTGTCATCACTCGTAAACTCCATACAACGCGGATGACTATTCAATGTTATAAATTTATACATTTAAACAAACTATAATTATTCTTTTCTTTTTTTTAAAGATGTAATTTTAAAACATAACTTCATTGGAATTTGAAAGATTAGATTGTCAAATTATTCTATGTTTTTGTTTTCACAATTTTTTTTAAAAGTAAATTTATATATTAAAGAAAAGAGAAATAATACATAATATTTGTAAAAAAATAATTATATGAGAGTACCCTACATCAAAAATAGTCTAATAATTTTTATTCTAAAAAAGAAAATTATTTTTAAAAAATAAAGGAAAAAAATACTAATTTTTTATAATGTGATTTTAGGTTTGGGTTTCAGGCAATGAATTTAAATAGAAATATATTAGATGATTCATAAATTATTTAGTAAAAATATTTAAAGATTTAAACACGATAAATAAAAATAAATAATAAACATATTTTTTAAATATAAAAATATTTAATTTTATTAAATAATTTTATTTATATTTATTAATTTACATGATTAAATTGTTTAATAGGGATTTGACTCAATTTTTAGGCCCCCTAGAATAACTTTGAGATAAAATTCACCAATTCAAATACATGTGATAGAGAGTCACCTTTCTTGAATTTACACTTGTGTTATTAGTTAATTTAAACACTTATAACATAATAGACATCTAATATGGTTATATATCAAATATGATAAAGAACAATGTGGAGGACATCCTCTTTAAAGTCCATTAATCACATCAAAAATTGAGCGTACATCAAGTGGGAACATATATTCATCCCCTTTGATGTCAACTTTAATGAATACTTTAAACTAAGGTGGAGGTTTTTCACAATTATCATTAGAAATGATTAAAGCATTGGAGGAAAAAAATATCTCATTGAGAAGAACACCTAAAAGGCATCCAAATATGGCCCACTTGATTCACAATATGTCTTGTATAACCCTCTTACATTAGAGGTATAACTTCAACCCTTGTCACCACACTTTGTGGCAATGGTATTTCTTACTTATGAAAAACATGAAGGGTGACCGTAAACATGACTGACAAATGAAACTCTTTCATTAAACAAGCTAAACTATGGGGCCGCTAAATTGGCCTCATCCAATACAAAAATTAAGATGAAGCCATATTACAAAGTTAATATAAATGAAACAAAATGTGATACAAATAAAATAATAAACATGGCAGTGCCACATCAAACTTATTACATAATGCATCATTCATAAAAATTACTAAATTCAAAATATGTCCACCATATCTTCTTGTGGTAGTATTGAGTATCTATAATAATTTTCAATGCCCAACTAATGACTTTCTATCATAATTCTAAATAACTACTGATATTGTACTTCATATACATAAAGTGTGTTAATTTTTTGTATTCTCATTTATGGAGAGGCATGAAAATTGGATGGATACACCATAGAGTGACACTATGATAATTATATTATGTGATTTACTAGTTCATTTTAATATAATATTCATATAGATGAGGTTTATTAAAAAAATTAATTAGTCAATGCTACACAACCATCTAAAAAATGTTGCTATTTTGAGTCTTAATAAAATTAAATAACACATATTTATAAGTCATATTTAGAGATTAACACTTTTAGAAATTCTCGAATGAAACCTAGATAACTAACACTATCAATGGTTTGTGGTTGTTTAATTTAATATTAGGGGCAGATGAAGTATTCAAAATTATATTAAGTATGAAATGTATTTCTAAACATTTGATTTTAGTTCAAGTGGAATATATAAACAACTCTAAACATACATGCCATGTCATTAAAATTGATTTAGAGTTGGACTTGTATATAAAAATTATCATGGTTTATTTTGGTAAATGGTAGAGGGATTCTTGTTATTCCTATGGTTGGAAGATAGAATCTTATCTAGAATTAGACTTGTAGAAAATAGTTAAAATATTTTCAATGAAATTGTGATAGTTTTTAAATCTTTTTATTAGTATGGATTTACTTCTTCTATTTATCACCACTTGAATATCAATAAGCAATTTAGTAAAATAACATTCGATTCAAAAATGTTTCATTTTATGAGACAAAAATTAACCACTCTGAAAAACATTTAAACATAAATTATTTATTAAAAATATTTAAATATTTAAACATGATAAATAAAAATAAATAATAAACATAGTTTTTAAATATAAAAATAATAATTTTTTTTATCATTTATTATAATTATTCTTAATAAACAAGTTTATTTATTGTTATTAATTTACATGATTAAATTGTCTAATAGGGATTTGACTCAATGTTTAGGCCCCCTAAAATACCTTTGAGATAAAATTCACCAATTCAAATACCTTTGATAGAGAGATGCCTTTCTTTAATTTACACTTGTGTTATCAGTTAATTTAAATACTTATAACACAATATACATTTGACATGGTTAGCTATTAAATATGTTAAATACTGATACATAGGAAATCCTCTTTCAATTCCATTAATCACATCAAACATTGAGTGTACATAGAGTGGGAACATATATTCATCCCCTTTGATGTCAATTTCAACGAATACTTTCAACCAATGTGGGGGGTTTTCACAATCCTCATTATAAATGATTAAAGCATTAGAGGAAAAAATATCTCATTGAGAAGAACACCTAAAAGGCATCCAAATATGGCCCAATTGATTCACAATATGTCTTCCATAACCCTGTTGCATTAGAGGTATCATTTCAACCATTGTCACCACACTTTGTGGCACTAGAATTTCCTACTTATAAGAAGCATGAAGGATGACTTTGAACATGATTTGGAAATGAAACTCCTTGCATTAAACAAGCTAAAGTATAGGGCCACTACATTGACCTTGTTTAATACAAAATTTAAGATCAAGCCATCTTACAAAGTTAATTCAAATGAAACAAAATGTGATATTAATCAGATAATGAACATGCCAGTACCACATCAATCTATATTACATAATTCACCAAATAAAAAAATTACTAGACTCAAAATATGTCCAATATATCTTACTATAGTAGTATTGAGAAGCTACAGTAAGATTTTCAATACCCAACTAATGGTTTCCTATCATAATTTTAAGTAATTAGTGATGTTGTACTTCATATACATAAAGGTGTGTTAATTTCTTGTATTTAAATTTATGGAGAGGCATGTAAATTAGATGGATGCACCATGGAGTGACACTATGATAATTATATTATGTGATGTATTAATTCATTGTATTATAATATTCATATGGATGAGGTTTACTAAAAAAATAATTAGTTGATGCTACATAACCATCTAGCAATTGTTTCTATTTTGAGTCTTAGTCAAACAAAATAACTCATATTTACAAGCCATAATTAAAGATAAACACTTTTAGGAATTCTTGGATGAAACCTAAGTAACTATCATTGTCAACAATTTGTGGTTATTTAATTCAATATCAGGGACACATGAAGTAGTCAAAATTATATTAAGTATGAAATGCATTTTTGAATATTTTATTGTAGTTCAAGTGAAATATTTGAACAAATCTAAACATACATGCCATGTCATCAAAATTGATTTAGAGATGGACTTGTATATAAAAGTTATCATGGTTCATTTTGGTAAATGGCAGAAATATTCTTGTTATTCCTATGGTTTCAAGATAGAATCTTATCTAGATTTAGAGAGATTTAGACTAGTAGAAAATAGTTAAAATGTTTGCATTGAAATTATGAGTGTTTAAATGTTTTTATTAGTATGGATTTATTTCTTATCACCATTTGAATACGAATAAGCAATTTATTAAAAATAACATTCGATTAAAAAATGTTTCATTTTATGAGGAGACAAAAATTAACCACTCTGGAAAAACATTTAAACATAAATTATTTAGTAAAAATATTTAAATAGGATATAGAAAAATAAATAATAAACATTATTTTTAAATACAAAAATAATTAAAAACAATTATTATTTATTATAATTATTCTTATTACATAAGTTTATTTATATTTATTAATTTACATGATTAAATTGTCTAATAGGGATTTGGCTCAATTGTTAGGCCACCTAAAATAACCTTGAGATAAAATTCACCAATTTAAATACATATGATAGAGACTTGCCTTTCTTTAATTTACACTTGTGTTATCAGTTAATTTAAATACTTATAACACAATAGACATTTGACATGGTTAGCTATTAAATATGTTAAAGACCGATACATAAGACATCTTCTTTCAATTCCATTAATCACATCAAACATTAAGCGTACATAGGGTGGGAACATATATTCATCCCCTTTGATGTCAATTTAAATGAATACTTTCAACCAAGGTGGGGGTTTTTCAAAATCCTCATTATAAATGATTAAAGCATTGGAGAAAAAAATATCTCATTGAGAAGAACATGTAAAAGGCATCCAAATCTAGACCACTTGATTCACAATATGTCTTGCATAACTCTCTTTCATTAGAGGTATCATTTCAACCCTTGTCACCACACTTTGTGGCATTGGAATTTCCTACTTATAAGAAGCATGAAGGATGACCCTGAACATGATTGAGAAATGAAGCTCCTTGCATTTAATAAGCTAATGTATGGGGCCATTAAATTGGACTCATCTAATACAAAATTTAAGATCAAGCCATATTACAAAGTTAATCCAAATGGAACCAAAATGTGCTATTAATCAGATAATGAACATGGCAGTGTCGCATAAAACTATATTACAGAATTCACCACACAAAAAAATTACTAGATTCAAAATATATCCACCATATCTTACTATATTAGTATTGAGAAGCTAGAATAAGATTTTTAGTACCCAACTAATGGTTTCATATCATAATTTTAAATAACTAGTGATGTTGTACTTCATATACAAAAAGGCGTGTTGATTTATTATATTCAAATTTATGGAGAGACATGGAAATTGGATGGATGCACCATGGAGTGACACTATGATAATTATATTATGTGATGTATTAGTTCAATGTATTATAATATACATATGGATGAGGTTTACTAAAAAAATAATTACTTGATGATACATAACTACTTAGTGGTTGTTTCTATTTTGAGTCTAAGTGAAACAAAACAACTCATATTTACAAGACATAATTAGAGATAAACACTTTCATGAATTCTTGGATGAAACCTAAATAACTACCACTATCAACAGTTTGTGGTTATTTAATTCAATATCAAGGACCCATGAAGTAGTCAAAATTATACTAAGTATGAAATGTGTTTCTTAACATTTTATTGTAGTTCAAGTGGAATAAACAAACAACTCAGAACATGCATGCAAAACCATTACAATTGATTTATAGGTGGACTTGTGTATAAAAATTGGCATGGTTCATTTTGGTAAATGACAGAGGGATTCTTGTTATTCTTATGGTTAGAGGATAGAACCTTATCTAGATTTAGAAAGATTTAGGCTTGTAGAAAATAGTCAATATATTTTGAATGGAATTATAATAGTGTTTAAATATTTTTATCAATATGGATTTACTTATTCTATTTATCAACATTTGAATATGAATAAAGAATTTAGTAAAATAACATTCCATTCAAAAATTTATATTTTATGAGGAGGTAAAAACTAAGCTCTCTGAAATTTTTTTTAACATAAATTATTTAGTAAAAATATTTAAATATTATAAATAAAAATAAATAATAAAAATAGTCTTTAAATATAAAAATAATTACAATATTTTATCATTTATTATAATTATTATTATTAAACAAATTTATTTATATTTATTAATTTATATGATTAAATTTCTTAATAGGAATTTGACTCAATTTTTAGTACTCTTGGAATAACTTTGAGATAAAATTCACCAATTCAAATACCTATGATAGGGAGTCACCTTTATCAAATTTACACTTGTGATGCTATCAGTTAATTTAAATAATTATAACACAATAGACATCAAACATGGTTATATATCAAATACAATAATGATCAAAATGGAAGAAATTCCTCTTTCAATTACATTAATCACATCAAACATTGAACATACATCGAGGGGGAATATATATTCATCCCTCTTGATGTCAACTTCAATGAATACTTTGAACCAAAGAGGGACTTTTTCACAATCCTCATTATAAATGATTAAAGCATTGGAATAAAAAAATTCTCTCATTAATAAGAACACCTAAAAGGTATCCAAATATGGCCTTCTTGATTTATAATATGTCTTACATAACCCTCTTACATTAGAATTATCATTTGAACCCTTGTCACCACACTTTTTGGCAGTAAAATTTCTTAATTATGAGAAATATAAAGGGTGACCTTGAGCATGATCAAGAAATTAAACTTATTACATTAAACAAACTAAAGTATGGGACCACTAGATTGGCATCATCCAATACAAAATTTAAGATCAATCCATCTTACAAAGTTAATCTGATTGAAACAAAATCTGATACCAATCAAACAATAAACATGACAATGCCACATTGAGTTATATTGCATAATGCACCATGCAAAAAAATTTCTAGATTCACAATATTTCCATCATAACTTCTTGTGGCAGTATTGGGAAGTTACAATGAGATTTTTAATACCCAATTAATGGTTTCCTATCATAACTAGTGATGTTGTACTTCATATACATAAACTTGTGTTAATTTATTTTATTCACATTTATGGAGAGGCATGGAAATTGGATGAATGCACCATGGAATGACAATATGATAATTATATAATGTGATGTATTAATGAATTATATTATAATATGTATATGGATGAGGTTTACTTAAAAAATTAATTAGTCAATGCTACACAACTATCTATCAGTTGTTTCTATTTTTAATTTTAGTCAAACAAAACAACTCATATTTATAAGCCATAGTTAGAGATTTACACTTTAAGGAATTATTAGATGAAACCTAGATAACTACCACTATCAATTATTTGTGGTTTCTTAATTCAATATCAAGGACACATGAAGTAGTCAAAATTATATAAAGAATGAAATTTGTTTCTGAACATTTGATTGTAGTTCAAGTGGAATATATAAGCAACTCTAAACATACATGCCAAGTCATTAAAATTGATTTAGAGGTGGACTTGTATATAAAAATTGGCGTGATTCATTTTGGTAAATGGAAAAGGGATTATTTTTATTCTTATGGTTGGAGGATAGAACCTTATCTAGATTCAGAGAGATTTAGACTTGTATAAAATAATCAAAATATTTTCAATGGAATTGTGACAATGTTTAAATATTTTTATTGGTATGGATTTACTACTTCTATTTATCACCACTTTAATATGAATAAGGAATTTAGTAAAATAACATTCATTTCAAAAATGTTTCATTTTATGAGGAAAAAACTAACCACTTTGAAAAAAAATTTAAACATAAATTATTAAGTAAAAATATTTAAAGATTTAAACATAATAAATAAAAATAAATAGTAAACATAGTTTTTAAATATAAAAATAATTATAATTTTTTATCATTTATTATAATTATTCTTAAACAAGTTTATTTATATTTGTTAATTTACATGATTAAATTATCTAATATGGATTTGAATCCTTAATTTTAAGTCCCCCTATAATATCTTTGAGATAACTTTCACCAATTTAAATACTTGTGATAGTGAGTCATCTTTCTTGAATTTACACTTGTGACTCTATTAGTTAATTTAAACACATAACACAATAGATATCTGACATGGTTAGATATCAAATATGATAGAGACCAATACAAAGGACATTCCTCTTTCAATTACATTAATCACATCAAACATTGAGCTTACATCGAGTGAGAATATTTATTCATATCCCTTAATGTCAACTTCAATGAATTATTTGAACCAAGGTGGGCCTTTTTCACAATCATCATTACAAATTATTAAATCATTGGAGGGAAAAAATCTCTCATTAATAAAAATAGGTAAAAGGCATCCAAATATGCCTTGCTTGATTCAAAATGTCTTACATAACCCTCTTGCATTAGAGGTATCATTTCAACCTTTGCCACCACACTTTGTGGCACTAAAATTTCTTGCTTATGAGAAATATGAAAGGTGACCCTAAACATGACCGAGAAATGAAACTCCTTGCATTGAAAAAGATAAAGTATGGGGCCACTAAATTGGCCTCATCCAATACAAAATTTAAGATCAAGCCATCTTACATTGTTAATCCAAATGAATGAGAATGTGATACCAATCAAATAATGAACATGGTGGTGCCACACTGAGTTGTATTACAGAATGAACCACATAAAAAATCCACTAGATTCACATTATGTCCACAATATCTTATTTTGGTATTAATGATCATCTATAGTAATATTTTTAATGCCCAAATAATGGCTTCCAATCATAATTTTAAATAACTAGTGATATTGTACTTCATATACATAAAGGTGTTTTAATTTCTTGTATTCGCATTTATGGAGAGGCATATAAATTAGATGGATGTACCATAGAATGACACTGTGATAATTATATTATGTGATTTATTGGTTCATTATATTATAACATACATATGAATGAGGTTTGCTAAAAATATTAATTAGTCAATGCTACACAACCATGTGGAAGTTATTGTTATTTTGAGTCTTAGTCAAATCAAACAACTCATATTTACAATCCATAGTTATAGATCTACATTTTTAAGAATTCTTAGATGAAATATAGATAACTACCACTATCAATGGTTTGTGATTATTTAATTCAATAACATGGGCACATGAATTAGTCAACATTATATTAAGTATGAAATGTATTTTTCTAAACAATTGATTGTAGTTTAAGTAAAATATATAAACAAATTTGAACATGCATGCCAAGTCATTAAAATTAATTTAGAGATGACTTGTTTAAAAAAATTAGCATGGTTCATTTCTGTAAATGGCATAGGTATTCTTATTATTTATATTATTGGAAGATAGAACCTTATCTAGATTCAGAGAGATTTAGACATGTATAAATTAGTCAAAATATTTGCAATGAAATTGTGATAATATTTAAATATTTTTATCATTATAGATTTAATTTTTAGATATTTATCATGACTTGAATATGAATAAGGAATTTATTAAAATAACATTCCATTTAAAAATGTTTTATTTTATGAGGAGTTAGAAACTAACCACTAAAAAACAATTTAAACATAAATTATTCAGTAAAAATATTTAAATATTTAAACATGATAAATAAAAATAAATAATAAACACAATTTTTAAATATAAAAATAATTAATTTTTTTATTATTTATTATATATATTCTTATTAAACAAGTTTATTTATATTAATTAATTTACATTATTAAATTGTTTAATAGGTATTTGAGTCAATTTTTAGCCCCTTTGGGGAACACCTTTGAGATAAAATTCACCAATTCTTGAATTTACATTTGTGACTCTATCAATTAATTTACATTTGTGACTCTATCAATTAATTTAAACACTTATAACATAATAGACATCTAACATGGTTCGATATAAAATATGATATAGACTAATACAGAGGAAATTCATCTTTTAATTCTATTAATCACATCGAACATTGAGTGTACATAGAGTGAGAATATATACTCATCCCCCTTGATGTCAACTTCAATGAATACTTTGAACTAAGGTGGGTCTTTTTCATAATTCTCATTATAAATGATTAAAGAATTAGAGAAATAAAATTATCTCATTAAGAAGAACACCTACAAGGCATTTAAATATGGCTCACTTAATTCACAAAATGTCTTGCATAACCTTCTTACATTAAAGGTATTATTTCACCCCTTGCCACCACACTTTGTGTCACTAAAATTTCTTACTTATGAGAAACATGAAATTTGACCCTGAGCATGATCAAGAAATGAAACTTATTGCATTAAATAAGATAAAGTATGAGGGCACTAAATTGGCCTCATTCAATACAAAATCTAATATCAAGCCATCTTACAAAGTTAATCTGAATGGACAAAAATGTGATACCAATCAAACAATGAATATGGCAGCACCACTTTAAGTTATATTACAAAATGCACCAGACAAAATAATTACTAGATTCATAATATGTCCAACATATCTTCTTATGATAGTGTTGAGTAGCTAAAATATGATTTTCAATGCCCAACTAATGTCTTCCTCTCATAATTTTAAATAACTCATGATGTTATACTTCATATACTTGTGTTAATTTCTTGTATTCATATTTATGGAGAAGCATAGAAATCTGATGGATGCACTATGGAATTAAACTATGATAATTATATTATGTGATTTATTAGTTTATTATATTATAATATGCATATAGATAATGTTTACTAAAAAAATTAATTAGTCAATGTTACACAACCATCTTGTAGTTGTTACTATTTTGAGTCTTAGTCAGATAAAAAAACAACTCATATTTACAAGCCATAGTTAGAGATCTACACTTTTAAGAATTCTTAGATGAAACCTAGATAGCCACCACTATCAATGGTTTTTGGTTGTTTAATTCAATATTAGGGGTGCATGAATTAGTTAAAATTATATTAAGTATGAAATGTGTTTCATAATATTTGATTGTAATTCAAGTGAAATATATAAACAACTCTGAACATGCATGCCAAGTCATTAAAATTTATTTAGAGATGAAATTGTATAAAAAACATTGGTATGGTTAATTTTGGTAAATGGTAGAGGGATTGTTGTTATTCTTATGGTCAGAGGATAGAAACTTATCTAGATTCAGAGAGATTTAGACTTGTATAAAATTGTTAAAACATTTGCAATAGAATTGTGATAGTGCTTAAATCTTTTTATCAGTATGAATTTACTTCTTCTATTTATCACCACTTGAATAAGAATAAGGAATTTAGTAAAATAACATTCCATTCAAAAATATTTCATTTTATGAGGAGACAAAAACTAACCACTTTAGAAAAACATTTAAACATTTTAATATATCAACTTCCTCCAATCTGACTTGACTAATCCTAAGGTACATTTGCATTAAGAAATAGGCAAGAGTCCCCAAAAAAATTTAAATTAATATTTAATTTTCAAAATGGGGTCTATATAATTTTAATTTTTTTTAAAAGGAACAAAAACTACCAAACATGTCTGATCAGATATATTCTTTTTCTTACATATTCCTAGTTTTTTCTACATATACACTGTAGAGCACTAACATATTGAAATAGAGCAAGTTGTAGAGTGTTAAAAGTGTTGACCATATTTGTTACTATCATTTCTATAAATCCTAATTTTTAGATATTTAATCTTAATAGTGTTTAATATTTTTTTTTACTCTATCTAAAATGTGTGATTTATTTGTGTTGGCTTGTCCCTTTTGTTTATTTTTTATCACTTTATGTTATGAAATCACTAAGATTCATATAGTTTACTTGGATTATTATTATTAAATGGTTAGAATAATGAAATG
Source organism: Torreya grandis (assembly GCA_037957365.1). Classification (NCBI taxonomy): domain Eukaryota; kingdom Viridiplantae; phylum Streptophyta; class Pinopsida; order Cupressales; family Taxaceae; genus Torreya; species Torreya grandis. The sequence goes on along the minus strand of JARHVA010002952.1, from coordinate 2,212,093 downwards.
ATGGAGATTAGGGTTATTTATCACTTATTTTTATTAATTATAATTTATTTCTTTGTGTGGAAAACCAATAGAGACCCAAAGGATGAATGTTAGGATGATTCAAATTGACATTTTTTAATAACTATAATCGAATAATCTTACTAACTAATATATTTAAGAATTTCAAATTTAAAAAATTATAGATAATCATCTAGAGCAACCAAAAGGACCAGCTTATAACCTAATAAAGACCAGCTTATAACCTAATAAAGACCATCTTATAACCTAAAAAGGAACCATTGATGTCTAAATGCTCTTTCTACTTGGAATATGGTGAGATTAAGGAACATATAAATAAAATAAAATAGTTATAGCATTGATTAGTAATTAAATATATATGTTTAATTTGTAATATTAAATTAGATATGGTGAGATTTTCTTGACATCATTTACATGTTCATAGAAATTAATACTTTAAGATAATTAATACTTTAGGATAATTAATATATTTTATGTTCTTATTGGATGTCCAAATCATATTTGAGTAGCCTCATTGGTGGAAAAAATACCCAATAGTCACATTATAAGAAATAAACCCTTTTTTAAGTACTCTCTGAACATGTTAATGTGAGATTAATGTGGTGTTATTTGAGAAATTAATTTTGTGCTAAGATGTCAATGTTGAATATCAAAATTGTGTTAAATTAATGTTATAGAGATTAAAATGGTGACATTCAAATGATTAATATTATGCTAAGGTGTCAATGATGACATGATTTAAAATTTAATAAAGGGTTCATTATTAACTGTAATGTCATCATTCAGGAGTGACAATGTTACCTTTTTTTCCATATAAATAGACTATAGACTATTTGACATCTTTCAAATTTAGTTTTATTATCTAATTATAAAAGCCAAAATGTTAAATAAAATGACAATCAAATTTAAATTAAACATGGAATATCTAGGGATCACTATCAAAATATACATGAAGATCACCCTACCATAATGGTAAGGTTCTTTTGGTTGCAATGAATCTCCACTCCATGAAATTAATGGTGAGTTTATTCTTTTGAGGGATTATATTTTATATTTAGTAATTACTCTATTAGAAAGTATATTTTTTCACATAGGAAAAAGTCTTAATTTTAAGAAAATTATGATAACAATCATAACATCATTGTAGAGCCAAAGATTTTGCTATTGTAAAATTGGATGCTAAAAATTTTGATGATGAAAATTAGATTTTGAAGCCCAACATAGAAAATTTGAAGCTTGACATGGAAAACAAAAATTCTACTATTGTGAGACTTTTAAATAATTGTAGTTGTACAAGTTTTATATTGTGAAATTGGATGCTAAGAATTTTGATGATGCAAATCATATTTGAAGCCCAACTTGGAAAATTTAAATCCTGACATGGAAAATTTGAAGCATAAAAAATGGAAATTCTGCTACTGTGAGTCTTTTGAACAATTGTAGTTGTACAATTTTATGCATTACAAACAAGTTGTAACAGTATTTTAGTTGAATATAATATATGAAAATTTTGTGTTTTATTTCTATAACTATATCCCCCTTTATTTCATTTCTTTTTGCATGTTCATTTAAAACATTTCTAACACTGTTATTTGGTCTAGACTATCCTCATAATCTCAATATTTTTTTTACTTAGTCTTGTTGGTTCTTTTCCACCTAGACCTACATATTCTATTTTTTTACTATAGAGAGAAATCAAACTTGGGAGTTAGTTGACATTTCAAAAGGAAAAGAGGTTAAATAATTCAAATGGGTGTATAAGAAAAAAATGGGTAGACTCCTTATTTGATTTAAATTCTATGGAAAATAGTCACACAATAAGTACTTTGCACCCTTTTTTATTAACTTAATCATTTAGTGAAAAATAACTAATTATGTAGATTTAACGAATAAATCATGCAGTTCAAATATCCTTCATTCTAAATGAATGAGCATGAATAGTTACTCAAAATTCATCTTAAATGTGCATAAAGTGGTGAGCCATTACAATCTAGAAAAAATGTTAGCCTCATCCATGATAATTGAAAATATAAGACAATATAATAGGTAGTCTCCCATAGCTTTATCCTATAGTATTTACCAAAAAAATTAACTATACCCCCATCTGTAATAGGGATTTGAAATTATGGAGTTGGGTAAATAAAATAGTTCAATTGATTAACCAAATTACTATTGATGAATTTGTGTGTACTCTCAGAGTAAACAAATATAGTCAAATTTTATTTTTTGAGGAAATCCACCACCTTAATATTTGGAGTATTAATACCTAAATGTGCATGACAGGAAATAGTATGTTGAGAATATTTAGATTCATCCTCATGTCCTTCCAAACTATTGATGTGCATTTGTGTCAAGGACATAATGTAAACATCAGAATAACATTTCTCATATTATAGTGTAGGTCCTAAAAAACATTAGGGATTCACTTAGTTTTTCTAGAGATATTATGTGGTTACCACCTTCTAATCTATAAGTAGACCCTGCTATAGGGACAATAGGAATATGATAGTGACACAATCTACCTAAATTTATTATGATGTAAATTACTTTGTATTTTTCAATATAAACGTAACCTATTAAAAAAATAAATAGATATACATAATAAGAATTAATCTAAAGTGATTCATGTTAAAAAAATTAAAAGGAGGTAATAAGGTAGGGCAAAAAATAAATTTCCATTCTAATAACAAAGACCAACATATCTCCTTTGATTTTTCTGATAATAATGCAAATGAAACTAACAGCTATGAAATCTTAGTGTTTAGACCCAAAATATCATAAGTGCATTGAGGATTCTATGATGAATATAATGCACATATCTAAAAAAGATTCTTTAAAATGCTACCTATAATAAATTTCCTTAAACACATTCACTAACAGAGCAGGGTGAAAATAATGCTTACATAACAAACTTTATTAGCCTAGCTGAAATCACAAACTAACTAGATGCATTAAAAATAATAATACCATATTTTAACCATTAAATAAGTGAGATCATATATTATTAACAAAGGTTGAGAAATAGGAACGCATGAAAACAATGGAGACAATGAGTTAATTTCAAGAATTTACTTTCTCTTTACATTAATTCATAAACTTTTATCTCTAGTTTATAATGAAGGGGTATACCCTTTATATAGGTCATTCAGATTCTTTAGTCAATTACAAAAAAAACTAGGTAACATGACATATATCATCAGACAAGGTCTCATATGTCTTAAAGTTAAATAATATTCCCCATTCAAAGTATGCGAATACTTTACAATGCAATTCGAGAGACCATAGGACATGTTTCCTATTTATAAGGAACCCAATAGGTAGTTATTTTGTTATTAAGGAGCTAGGTTGAGATCCCACTTGTATTATCAATGATGAAGCTCCTATTATAGACGAACATGGAGTGATTGATGGCTATCATCAATACATTTCATTTAATATTGTTAATCCAGGGGTGGTGTATGAAGGCTATATGAAATAGTTGAAAGATACATTTGAAAAATGTTTCTTTCTATAACACTCCACACTTTTCAAGAATTGAAAATACTAATTACATAAATCAAAGCACACTAGCAAAAAAAAATCACACTTGCAGAAGGTAAATTGCTAAATTGAAAATAAATGATAACAAATAAAAACACCTCTAGATTCACACAAATTATACAAAAAAAGAATGATTGAAAAAATAAAAATAAAATAAGAATTTATAATAAAAGGAATAATTACATAATTAAAAAAATAAATATAAATACATGATTCATCTTCTTTGAAATGAGTTGTCATCTCATTCTTTAGAAGAGAATTTATTTAGATCCATTTTAAAAGACTTTGACACTACTTGAAAATTATTATTTAATGATTAGTCTTAATACGTTGAATCATTTTAAACTTAGTATAAACTATGCATGGACTTATTGACATCATTTTCCTAATAATCATTAGTAATAGCTACTGAATAGATAACAAAGAATTCTAAAAACGTAACCATGATATATACTTACTATTTTATTCTAAAGAAACTATAGGTTTAGAAACTAAATTTAGATGTACTTCTTATGAAATAAAAAAGATATTATTTTTTAGATATAATGAGCCATTTTATGGGCTCATTATCTGCCCTACATCTAATCTCATGCATGTTCTCATGCATGTCACTGTTTAAAACATCATGGTACATATGCATGGGTTAGACTTGGCTTCATACTTCAGATGAGATTCCTAAATTAACTTCATTGGTATAAATATAATGAAATTTATCCTTTAAAATCTTAGATAAAAGTGACCAATGAAAATGGACATTTTAAGAATAAGTTCCTGTTTAGATATTTTTTCTACTATCCTTAGATCCTTTTTTATCCTTTTTGACATAGGTTCTTATGTGGAAGTCTCATTTTGTTCTCTTCTTCTTCTTCTTCTTCTTCTTCTTCTTCTTCTTCTTCTTCTTCTTCTTCTTCTCCTTCTTCTTCTCCTCCTTCTCCTCCTCCTCCTCCTCCTCCTCCTCCTCCTCCTCCTCCTCCTCCTCCTCCTCCTCCTTCTTCTTCTTCTTCTTTAAATGGGGTGAGAGTAGTTCTTGTGTTGATAATTTATTGTTGTGTCTACACATTTATTTTGACCACAAAGTAGATTTTGACATAAATAAAATTCTTGTTCCTTTCAAAAGTATGAACCAAGATCAAGATCAAACTATATTTGCATTAACTTATGTGTTTGGATAAGTCTAATTATTATACCCTCAAATATATTATTCTCCCCCACACCTAAGCTCATGCATGTCCTCTTGAATGCCAAATGAATGAAGTGGGATGAGATTACACAGATCGGATGGAAGGTTGTCCCTTTCCTAGAATAAATCTATTAACAAGAGTGGATATTCATGTAATAATAAAACTTACAAGTAAATTTAAATGTAAAACAGTAAATTATATCTTAAATCTTAGTTGTTTCTTTTATTGTAACCAAAGTGAAAAAGGTTGGGAAAATCTTTGATAAAAGTGCAATCCTACTATGCTAAAAAAATAGCATAAAAGTAAGTAACCAAGTTTAGAAAAACTGCATCACTGATCCATTTGATATATTGTATTTTATTTGTTTTTATATTTTTACCCTTGACTAGTTAGTAAACTAATTTTCTAATCAAGCCTCTTTATTCCAACACTTGATCTACTAGTAAGATGGTTTTCAAACCAAGGCTGCCAACAATGCCCAAAGGTTTTTATTATTATTTTTTGAAATTTTTTTAGGTTTTTGATGACATAAAAAAGGCTAGCCATAGACTCTATGCATTTGCATACTAGTTACAAATATGACATAGGATTTGTTGTATGTTGACTTTCATCAACAAGAACACTTGTTATTTTTACTACCTTTTTTTTCAAAGGTAACCCAAGATTATCTGCCAACTACTTGTTGAATTCATGGGTATCAATTTTCATCTCTAGAATGACTCCTTGAAATTAAACTATCCTGTAAAAACCAGAAACAAACCAAACCTTTTCAAATAAGCATAATATCAACCAGTCAAATAAATATAAATGTCAACAACATAATATTTAGATGAATATTTAAATGTATATGAAAAAATGCATTTCAACCTACGTAGGAATGATTGATGGTTCAAGAATTAATATTATTGATTATAAAATTTTATAATGGAGAATAATTTCTTCAGACAAGTTATATTATTATGCAATTGGATATGGGTTTAGCTAATTATTAAATATGGATGAATAAAATGAAATGTCATCAATTATTTTTATTATGAATTATGCAAAAAATACTAACTATTATTTTTTATAGGGAAGATAAAATTACATTTATAAATTATTTGATAGAAACTAGAAACTAAAAAACATGCTCTTCTTACTACTAAAAATTTTGTGTTCTTTATCTACAATATGGATTGGATTTAAATCATGCTGAGCAAGCTTCTTCACTGAGAAATAAAAAATAGGGGTCTAGGGCAGTGCCCCTTATGCTCATGATCTAGGGTGGGGTTGAGGGGTTCCAAACCCAATTTACCATTTTTATAACCTTAGATTTGCTTAGCATTGAATATTTTTAATGATTTCATGATATTTGACATGGATTGCTGAAAATATGTAATTATTACCAACATATATAGCACTAAAAAAATATTAAACTCTCAGTCTCATGCAACTATATATAAATTCAATATTCTAGGTTGCATGCTAGTCTGAATTGGAAGGGAAGTATGATTATTATTTTTAGACTATCATTATTTTTTTATAATTAAAAACTAATTTGACCATGAAAATTTAACAAGAAATGTAGAAAATAAAATAAACATCTAGTATTGAGATCAAAGTAATTAAATCTCTTAAGTATTTCAATTGATATTTTCTATCAGACATTATCACTATAGATTAGAAAGAATATTAAAAACAAAAATTCTGTATAAACTTAGCATTCCAAAAGTAAATCTAAATTTAAATGGATAGATCACCCAAGAGTAACAAATTTTACATGCTAAGATTTTTAAAAATCAATTAGTTATGTAAGACTAGCCATCAGTGTTGGGATTTAGTTGTTTGACTCATACAAAATCCAAATCAATATTGCTATTTTGGTGCATGACGTTAAATTTATTACATGATTTATTGCATGACCAATTATGCTCTAATGATTGCAATAAAAATATACATATGTATTAAATATTTATTATTTTTAATTTGTCAAATCTGTTTGACCCATGTGGAGTCTAGACAAAATAATGATTTTAAGGCATGGCAATATTGTATGTAATATTCTGGTAAATTATAATTATACATTCTATCCAAAATCAACATGAATTTCTTTTAGTCATGAATTGAATAGAATAATTAAACCTTTAAAACCAATATCATGCATAAATTTGATCAACCATCCTAGATTAAAATAAAATTTATTCTATATGCAACACTTTACCATATAAAATCAGAAGAATTTTGGTTAGAGTGACAGTTCTTTTTCAACAAATCATAAAACTCTCTTTCTCTCTCTCTTTTTATTTTAAAATATTTGATCAATTGTTTCTATATTAAAATTTTCAAAAAATAAATTATGCTTACTTAGAATATCAAATACCCCACATATTTTTTGCTTGGGAGTCTACCTACATCAATTACATAGACTAGATTGTAGACCATTTTATTTTAACATAGATCATTAACATAATTCTCTTTATTTACCATGCCATATCCTCATATAATTTACACATCATTTCATAAATTAATCTATCCTTCATCAACCATATCTGAATTTTATTTACAATAAAAATTTGACATACAATCTTATCTTGTTGGAAACTATTTTTGTTTTTCAACCAAATAGAAAACAACAAAACATTATTATTTTAGACATGTAGGTATGAGATGATTTAAAATATTTAGAGGCTGATTTATCAGTGATGTTCACCTATTTCTTATCAAAAATGCAATTTTTTTAGAATAATCCAAAAAGATATGTGATCCATTATAGGCAATTCTAGAAAAAATGCAGTGATATTTATACATGTTTTACACAACCACATATATTTGATATAACTAATTCAAAAAATAGATTATTATTAAATATGCACATTAGATATATAAGTATCTATTTTATATTTGTTGAAAACAACTATATAAATTCATATATCAGGGTATTTTCTCCACCTTAAAGCTATTTCAGAATATTCATTTCTATCCTACATCAACAATTAGATCTTCCTTCATGAGGTTATCAGTTTTTATTTTCTATAAAATAATGTTAGTATTGGAAGGTTTTATTTATTTTTTAAATATAAAATATAATTATATTAAATAAATTATAATCTATGTTAATGAAAATAAATCTTAAAGAAATCATTAACTTAGTATCTCATGTCACAAAATTTGCAAAGAGATATTCGCTTTCACTAGGAATCTCTTTGGTAGATCATAAATATCCTAATAATACCATAGTTCCCTAAAAATGATGGGTGTCATCAATACCCTTCATTTAATATTATTAATTCAGGACTAGTTTCTGAACGTTGTATGTAATAGAAGAAAGAAACCTTTGGCAAATGGTTCTATCTATCACATGCCACACTTTGAAAGAATTAAAAATCACATTTGCATAAATCGAAGCACACTTTCAAAAGTAAATCACATTTACATAAGTCAAAACACACTTACAGAAGGTAAATTATTGAATTGAAAATAAATGATAATAAATAAAAACCCCTGCAAGTTCACACAAATTGTACAAAAAAAGAATGATTACAAAAAGAAAAAAATAAAATAATAATTTATAGAAAAAAGAATAATTATAGAATAAATAAATAAAAATAAATAAATACATGATCTATTTTCCTTGGAGTGAGTCGCCAACTCATTTCTTAGAATATGATTTATTCAGAACATAAATTTTAGAATGGGTTGCTTAGAATAATAGAAATAAAAGTGTATAGATTGATTGATTATTTCTTTTGAGTGTGGAAGATTACATTTATAATTTCATGCTTCCAAAAAATACCTTATTTGGGAGTAACAATTGAGATACTCTATCCTATCTCAATCTCCACAAAATATGAGGAAAAATATTTATTCGAATAATAAAATATATTACAACATAATCTTAATCTCCACCAAATATGGAGGGAGATATTTATTGAAATAAAATCACATAAACCTATATTAAAATATAACCTATAATGAAAATTCTATATATATATATATATATATATATATATATATATATATATATATATATATATATATATATATATGGAAAGCATTCTTCATGATAGATGGAACATTAGAATATATTTAGAAATACTTTATAAACAAGTTTATAATAATTTTGTTGAACTCTGTAGCAAATCTGGTGAAATCCAAGCCTGGTAAAATCTATAACAAGTCTGGTGAAATTCATAGTTGATCTGATGTAATATATAGCTGGTTTGATGTGATCCATAATTAGTTTGTAGCTAGCCTATTGTAATAGGTAGCTCCTATAACAAGCATGTTGTAATATGTAGATGTTGTAACAAGCCTGTTATAATCTGTAGCTATTATAGTAATCATATGAGAGTTTATGATGCAATTTACCCCTATTATAGAAAACCTTTAGGATTTTGTAACATGCTTATAACTTGACTATAATCTTGGATCTATTATAGAATACTCTGACACTACTTCAAAATTATTCTTGAATGGTTACTCTTCATACTTTGAATCATTTTTAGCTTAGTATGAACTGTATATGCACTTATTGACATATCTTTCCCAATAATCATTAGTAATAGATAAAAAATAGATAACACGAAATTTTTAAAGACATAACCATGATATATACTTACTATTTTATTCTAAATAAACTATAAGTTTAAAAACTAAATTATATCCACTTTTTATGCAAGAAAAAGATGTTACTTTATGAATATAATGAGCCATTTTATGGGCTCATCAGTCTTAGTGCCGATTGAGGATAAGACATTTCAGGTGGGGCTAATGAGGTGGTTGCTCTTGAGGTGGAATTTTGTTTTTGGGATTCAACCTACCCTTTCCATACTTGGGAGCATTTCTTGTACTCACTATCTATTAATCTCAGATTGATGATAGGTTCCTTCAGTAGTTTGGCTATGAGCCTGGCTATTTCCTCATGTCTACTTATGAGAGGTCTCATAGCTTTCTTGATGGCCTTAGCCTTAACTATTAATTAGTTGTAAGAGGTTTCTAAATCCACCATATATTATTCAAAATTCATCCCTCTGGCCATGGATTACTTTCGTAAGTTCACCATGAAAATATATAGTTGAGCCATGAAGGCATCTCTGCTAATGATGGAACCATCTTTGTTAGCCAAATGCATAATTTTAGGATCCTTCAATAAGGTGATAAATTTGTCACATTTTTGCATAAGGGATATCCCTAAGGACCTCATATCTTTAATCCACCATTTCAAGTTATTTTTCCTACCAATTACATAGGACTGAGGAATGCTCAAGTCTTCCAAGGGAATTAAGTTTAGGTCCTCAAATTTCTTCATTCTGATCAACCTCATCAAGTTGATTATCTTGTTGTCATATCCTCCATACATAGCTTATACTTTGAGGTCTTTATTATATATTTCATTTCCCTTTACCTTGTACTGAGATAAGATATTCAACATATCAAACATTTCTTCCACAACCCATTCTACTCTTTTTATGGTCTACTCTAGTAAGGTGTTCTTGTGCTGCTACTCCAAGTAAGCCATTATTTAATATTCTCCCTTAACCAATATGGTATTGACATCCATAGTTTCTTGGAGATTTGAGAGGGATTCCTCCTCATATTGTTATTGTTGGCCCTACTTGGCTTTCTTTATCTTTTCCATCTCAAATAAGGTTTCTTCTGATTCATATAGCATTGTTTGGTTAGGGTGGGTGACCTTCCTCTTGGTCACCCTCTTCATTTTACGCATTTTGAAATTTCACTGTAATATAGGGAGGGTCCATTATGACCTAACTTGGGTTCTCCCTAATGACTACCTACATCTACTTAATCCATGATTTATCTAAAGAGCCACTTAGGGGCTCTGATGAGGGAGACAATGGTTGAGATATAGTTAGCACTTAGAACGAAGACATCTGGGAGGTATTATTGGTTGAGACCAATGTGAATGTAGATCTAGGGGATGAAGAAGCACTAGTGATAGTTGAAGAAGTAGTAGAAAACATGAGAACTTGTGGAAGGATGAAATTAGGACTCTTCTTAGGTAATTATGGGTCAGGTCTAGGCATAAGACCATGTATGATTGGTGGCAAATTAGCCATCACCAAGACCCTAGAAGTGGATGATATGGTGAAAGGAATGATGGTGGGAAATGGTACAATTACAGGCTTGATTATGGGTCTCGTGAGGGGCCTATAAAGTTGAAGGTGGACATGACTTCGAGTTGCAGGGTTCAAATACACTTAGGGGTTGCTTGTAGAAGAAAGAGGGGGGTAAGGCAATGCATTCCTGACCTATAACACTCAGTCCTTATTTGGTAAGAGGAAGGGGAGGTGATGATGACATTAAAATTACTAGATTAGGAGATACTATTATTCCTATTAAAGGTGTGGCCTATGTTGTAGCAGTGCTTTTTTCCTGGGACATGATGCCAAATGGGACCCTTGAGGTGGAAGCCTTCCAAACTTATTTCCCAATTCCAATCCCTCCTATCTCCAAAGTAATAGATAATGCATGGAGTATTTTGTGATTGAGTTTCAGGTCAGTTGGCCCTTTTTATTCAACATTGGGAGTATGGATAGGAGATGTCAAAGTTCCTACTTGAGTATCCTAGTACTCGGATTCCTGAAAATACCTCAATGCCATCTAGTCTTCTTTTCACTTGATTGAACCCAATATCCTTTATTATTTGCCTAACTTTTTTTTTATCAGTTACATTAAGGTATAAATAGTCTCCATCCTTAGGCTCATGATTACATGTGATACCGATAGCTACCCTATATCTAACATAATGATCGAATGTCAAGTGTGTAGGGTCCCATTCCCTATCGGTATATTTTTCCAAATTGAAATTGGACCTACGTTTGGTAGTAGATATGACTAAGTACTAAGTTTTAATTTTAAATCATCCAATGTTGACCAATTAGGGGTGGGATAGTCCCCTTTTCTTATTTTTACATAGTCTATCTACTCCTATGTGTAGTTGGAAGGTAATCTCCTGCTCATCTAGTTTGTCTTGCACTATGGTGGAAAATCTGAATAGGGCTATCTTGATTCACTCAACTTTGATTATAGTGTAGTCTATGTAGTACCAATATGATCATAATGTAATAGTGGTTTCCCTGATCTCTAATAATAGCCTAGGGAAAGGTCTTTTGTGGATGGATATGTATACAATAGGGTAGAACTGCTTACTAACAACCCACATCTCCTACCTGTATTTATAAATTTTAACCTTTATGAAGACATGGGGGATAGTCCATCTTATGTTTGAGTCCCAATTGTAAAACTAAAGGAACTTGAGAGTGTCACAAATGGAATGAACCAAGTAGGACAACATATATAAATTATTTTCTTGGTTGGCCATAGTCTTCTTGATTTTGGCAGCCAAATTGTAAGAGATGATCTTCCTAAGGGGAGGGGTCGTGAAGTCATCTATAATTATATACTTCAGTGGAACACACTTCTCATCCATATGACCAGTGTATTTTAATCCATGTAACCTATTGACCATGACCATCCCCATTCTCACCCCTTTTCTGAATTGGGTGATGGGAATTTGATTTATTTTAGACTTGCAGATGAACCTCTCTAGGTTCTCTGCCTAGCTTCTCAAGACTTCTTTGATTTTGTGTGACTCGAGTCATTGGATCATGGACTCTTGATTTTAAACAATTTTAGGATTAGGAAAGTCATAATAGGCTTGAAAGTCCAATCCATCTATATATGCGATAACATTATTAAAGTTAAAAATTTTGATCATGTGATCTACACACCTAGAGTGAACAAAAAATTTGGTGTAATAAATCCATACAGGGGAGCACCTTTAGATTGGATGCAAATTTGTGTGGTACTGTAGACTTAAACACTAAGATGTTAGACCATTCCTCTACAATACTAAGAGATTCCTCATCATCATTGTCCCAGTCTACCATCCTCTCCACATGGTAGAATAAGTCATTGTATTGTTTGTCATCTGTGGTTAATATAATTGCATTGAAGCTAGTGTCTCAGAAGACTATGTTTATTCTATATGAATATAAAAATGGGTCTTGTTCTATATTATTAGATCTAAATTCTCCTACTTTGGCCATGATTTATTATTTTTTATTGATGGACTTGCAGATTACCTATATGTCGAATGAGTGCATAGAAGTTTCTTATCAAATGATATAGAGTACTTCAAAGTTTTCAACAAAGAGCAATGGTGAATGCAAAGCTTTGAGATGACAAGATTCAAACCCTAGATGTTTCTAGAAATTTTGAACTATAAGATACAAGATATAAATGGTAAGTATCTTTCATTTGATTTGACATAACTTCGGCGGTTCTTTGGTTTTGTTCTGACGACTTTGAAAATTTACTTTTATAAATTGGCCAATCATCACTCTTGGTTTGTCCACATGTTTTGTCATCATAGGCTAATTTTTATTGAGGTGACTTGGCTATAAAATTGCCAAAATGAGCCTCCATAAACATTTAATTCATATAAATAATCAACACTCATGGACAACAATGTGTCCTTCAAGTTTTATACTTGACACATGCTTGACGCTTAGTGTCTCTTTGTGCATTCTAGTCTCTTACTTTGGATATTGGGATATCTAGGTGGGTGGCATGATATTTTAACACGTGGAATCTTTATATTAGCTAACACCTTCTTTTAATGATTCGTAGATTGACCCATTTTGTTTTGGGTTAATGTAGCTTTGAGACCCCTAATAACTTGCCAAGTGGCAAGCTTTCATTGGCTCATGCTATTGCATGGTTGTATTACTTGAAAATCTTGATGTATTCATCCATTTCAACACCTTGCCACATTTTTACCTTTCATTGGATCACTCATTTCAAATTTTTGCATGAATCAACCTCTTTCATCCTTAGATTGATGTGGCATCAAATTTTTTTTTAGTTTTCCATATGAAAAGTTCTTGTTGTCTCGCATTGTTGTATGTCTCTGTTATATGAAATTTTTAATGGACCCAAATGCCATGCCACTTCAACAAGTGTTGCATTTTAATTTGATCACGTAGTAATTTAGTTTCATGGCTTCTTTTGATCATATTATTTCCATGAGATATGGGTCCATGTGTCTTTAGCCCATTATTCCCAAATGTCATGTAGATTTCATGTCACATCTAGATACCTAATATTAAGTGATTTATTACTAAGTTTCGTCTCATCATGAAATCTCTATATTATGAAATTGAAATATTGTATCTTGATAGTGTGACATGACCGAGTGCCAAGTGGCATGATGTAATAATATTATATTTTCATGAGAATTAAAAAATATTAGAAACCTTAGAAGGTCATGACCAGATGCCATGTAGAGTGTTCTAATTGAGTTATGGGGTCATTAATTTTGTAACTTATTTGTAGGTAAAATGACATGACTGGGTGTAAAGTGGTAAAATACCATTAGGTCATGTTTTCACTTAGTTTTTCAAAGGAAAAAATATAAGTGATAAAATTTGGAACTTATGCAACTGAGTCACCAATGTATGCAAAACTGCCACATGTCATTTAAAAATGAGTTGGCATTAGGGTTCTTACCAAATAAAAAGGTGTCATGGTTATATCAAATCCATTGCAAGGACATTTACAATCAACATGGAAGGTATTCTAAGGACTTTCAAGGTATCTCCTAGGAGCTACCTTGAAATAAAATTCTAATCATGTGCATGTTCAATGTATCTCCTAGGAGATACCTTAAAATGAAGATTCCAATAGTGTGCATGTTTAAGGTATCTCTTAAGTACCTTGAAAGAAAATTCTAATTATGTGCACATTCAAGATATCAATGAGGATACCCCTTGAAATTACTATAAGGCCCTTCAAGGTAATCCCCTAGGAGATACTTTGAAATAAAATTCCAATTGTGTGCATGTTCAATGTATTTACTAGGAGAACCCTTGAAGGTATACAAGACCCTTCAAGGTATCTCCTAGAATATACCTTGAAGGGAATTTTAGTACTTTCAAGGTCACCTTAAAGGTATCTCCTAAGAGATACCTTTAAAACATGTATAAAGGTACCCTTGAATGTATTACATGGCCCTCTAAGGTATCTCGTAAGAGATATCTTGAAATATAATTCCAATCATGTGAATTTTCAAGGTATCTACTAGGAGACCCATCGAAGGTACTACAAGCCCTTTCAAGGTATATCTTAGAAGATACCTTCAAGGACCTTGTAATACCTTAAAGGGTAACCTAATTCATGTTTGAAAGGTATCTCCTAGGAGATACCTTATACCTTTCAAAAATGAATTAGGGTAAACTCAAAGGTACTACAAAGCCCTCCCACTCCCTTTATAGATTAGATTGCATCATAGATATGGTATTGACACCCCTATAAATCTAATCTATATTGGGGTCATGGGTCCTATTAATTACACTAGACTGATTGTTAGGCCAAGGAATGCACTCAAAGGTACTACAAATCCCTTCAAGCTATCTCTTCATAGATACCTTGAAAGAAAATTCCAATCATGTGTATGCTGAAGGAATTTTAGCAAAGTTTTCTAGAATATTTTTAGAGCATGCTAATTACAGGGATAACTTACGCAATAAGAAGCTAAAAAGAATCCTAATAGCATGAGTGAATTTACAAAATCTTCAATTTTATACATAATAACATATATAAAGATAAAATAACATGGAGTTAAGAATTCCAAAACATAAAAAAACATCATACAAGATAAAATAAGATTAAAAAATAGAGTAAGCATTGAACTTTAGGCATACATAAAAGAATCTTAGAAAAACCATAACAAATCTAGTATATTAATATCTATCACACATTGGAACCATATTCCATTATATCAAAGCACTATATATAACATTTTACATGGCCCTGTCTCTTAACATTACAACTTTCTAGCATACAAAAAGAAAGAGTCTTAGCATTCTTATATCTATCACTTGGATAACAAGGCTGAATACATCCAAATGGTCATATATATGAAAAAATGATACCCTATGTACATGTGTCCATAAATTATACACTTACAATTTTACAAGGCCTTTCTCCATGTCCAACACTTTAGATTTATCCACCATTGAATACTTTCATTTCATAAAAGACAATGATTTGTCAAGGTATTGCCTCTAATCTAACATTCCTTATGCAATTTGCTTAGCCTAATGTGCATCAATATCCATGACCTATACATATTCCTCTAGTAGTTTATAAATACCTTTTGTTTCAATGTGGATAGCCTTCCCTTGGGTGTGTAGTTTTTATTCACTTACCCAATCTTTTGTTAGTTGAGTGAACAATGTAGTGATTTGTTTGTCCTTAGACATTACTTAATCATCAAGGACTTACATAACTAGAGTAGGAAAAGTGGCATTGATGAGCTACCTAGCCTTATCAATTTGTTTTTATGCTTCTACTTTCTCCTCATGCAATCAAAAAAATAATAGGTTCCAAGTTTGAAGCCTTTTATGAAATGGATTATTAGAATACAAATACTACTTCAAATTTTTTGGATAATGACATCTACAAAAATCTAAAGATATCTCCATGGAAGTGGAAGCAAGTGTTGTAGATGTGGCATTGACTATGGTAGAAGATGGATTAAATTGAGCCAACAAAAGTAAGAAAGTGTTGCAAAAATATGATGTGGTAGGGACATCCCACAACCATTCGATAGTGGGGATAAAATGTGATAGTGAAGTCTCTTTTGGTACACCTGATTAGGTCGTATCCTTGTGAGATGTTATGTGTTCTACTTTTTCTTGTTTACTAGATTCCTTTTATTTCATAGTCTGTGCCTCAACTTTAGCTTGAGCCTTGGTTGTGACCTTAATGTGAATTTGGGCAGCCTCCTCGACCTTGGCTCTAACCATAATTTTGGCCTTGGCATCTGCCTTAACATTAGGTTTGGTGTTAAGCTTTGCTTTAGCTTTGGCATCAGCCTTAGCTTTTTTCTTGATAGATTGTACCTTTGCCTCATGTTTGGCTTCCTCCTATTTTTAGCATTGTTCTTTGGAATATTTTTCTTATGCCTCTTATTCTATTTAATTTTTTCTTTGTGCATCTTGATCCTCTTCATACTTGTGTACTACCTCTTTGTGTTCCATTCTCTTCCTTTCAGCTTTTACTTCCTTGATTTTCTTTCTCTTGGCCTGAGTTTCTTTGGCCTTAAATAATTTGGAATGATTAAAAATAAATTAGATAGATGTGATTTATTTTTAATAAATCCAACTTAATCATGATACAATCCAATTTAATCTTGATATAGTCCAATTTATTTCTAATAGTTTTCAAAAATTTAGATTGTTGATAAGTTCATGTTATTTAAATAGTCTTATTTTCTTTGCCCTTTATTTAGCCGATGTCAAAATCATAGTCCAATAAAAACTCCAACCAATGCCTTTATTGTGCATTCAAGTTGGGCTGAGTAAAAATGTACTTGAGCCATATCTGATTTGAGTTCAAAGGGTTTACCCAAGAAATAGTGACTCTAAACTTGTATCGCATGCATAGTTGCATCTAACTCTAAGTCATGGAGCATAGTTTGTATCATGGAGCTTTAATTTATTGGACTTGTATGCAACTATTGATTCTTCTTACATAATCACTCTACCCAGACCATCCCTTGAGACATCTATTATAATAGAAAAGTGAACATTTGGGTATGATATCTATAAAATTGGTGCAGTAGTAAGATTTTACTTCAAGGTTTATAAATTTTTTTCACAATTATCACTTCACACAAATCATTATTCCTTTCATTATAATTAAGTGATCAAGATAACTATTTTAGAGACATTTGGTAGAAATTTATTATAGTACCCAACTAAACCATAAAGGTATGTACCTCATTCACATTCTTGGGAGTTGGCCATTCCATGATGGATCCAATATTTGTGGGGTCCATTAAAATTCCATTTTTTGAGATTATATGACCTAAATATTTTACCTTTTAATGAAATAAAACACACTTTGACAATTTCTCGAAGAGCTTATGCACTTGTAAGCATTATAAAACTAGGCACAAGTGATCAATGTGCTCTTCTCCAATTTTGGAATAGATCGAGAAGTCAATAAGGAAAATAATCACAAACTAATCAAGATATTTGCTAAACACACTATTCATGAGGTTCATGAATGCCACAGGGGAATTAATTAGCCCAAAATGAAGCATTGTGAACTCGTAGTGCCCATATCTCATCTTGAAGGTTGATTTGGGAATATATTCCTATCAGATTATTAATTGATGGTACCCTACCCTTAGATCAAATAGGTCATTAATGTGAGGAAATGGATATCTAGTATTCATGATTTATTTGTTCAACATTCAGTAATATATACATAGGTGAAGAGTTCCATCCTTATTTTTCATAAATATCATGGGTGCACCTCATGGTGAAACACTTGAATGAATTAATCCCTTGACCAACGTTTCTTGAAGTTAATTTTTAAGTTTAACTAGTTATATTGTTGTCATCATATAAGAAGCCTTAGATTAGGGCTCGAAACCCAATATGATGTCAATTGTGAAGTCAAGTTCCATTTTGGGAGGTAAGCCTAACAACTCCTCTAGAAAAACAATTTGAAATTATTGCAAGAAGGGATAGTCCTCAATAGTGGACTCATGTGCTTCCTCAATTTTATTGTCCTTGACTAGGAAAAATTGACATCCCTTTCACTAATCCTTTTTTAGTTAGAGGAATGAAATTTGTCTTAACTTCAACCCTCTCTTTTCACCTTGAATTTGGGTATGATTTCCCTAATAATCTATGCACTCAACCATCTTAGATAAATGTTCAATTTTTGATTTGTGCTTACAAATCCAATTTACTTCTAGGATTACATCATATGATCCTAGAAGAGCTATATATACGTATATTGTCATGGTGAATTTAGGTAAAATCACCTTAGTCTCTAAACCTAATTTATCGACTTTGACATTAGATTCATTCCCATGTTGCACTGACCAAGCATTTGCCATGTAACTAGTCTTCGTAGGTATTTTTTTTAGGATAGAGGGTGAGATAATTGTATCTATTAGAATTTAAATATGATTCCCAAACAAAATAATTGTTAAATCAATGGGGGAGTCATGAAATTTAGATTGATTATTGTTAATGGTAGCATGTATACATTGTTGAAAAGTTCCCTATTGTGGTGTAGAAGGATTGTTGTCCCCTAATTTCCATTGGGGATAATATTTCATATAGTGATCCCCCTTACATTTGAAACACCCATCGAGTGGTCCCTTTCTTTCAAATTATTTGGCTTCCTTGGATCCATCCTTGAAACCATTTCCAGATTTACTAGTCCTTGCATTCTGATTATTAAATTTACTTTTAGACTTTCCATCATACTTCCAATTTTTATTCTTCTTGAAGGTAGGTTTAAGACCACCAAACCTCTTTCATAACTTATCTTTGGCTTCTCCAAGAGATTTGAGCCTTTTTTCCTATTTAAAGACCTTTTCAAATAATTTTTCTATGGTCCTGGGTCCATGGATGTATACTTCACCACTCATCTAGGGAATTAGTCCCATGATTAAATTTATGATTGTAAAGCATTCATAATTTTGATACTTTAGAACATATTTTAGGTGATACTTGAATTTTTACTAGTATTTAATCAATGATAACCCTCCCTATCTTAGCTTTTGAAAATTAAACAAATTTTGATCAAATTATAATTGGGGTAAGCATCAAGCCCTAAACATGGATACGAAATGCTCCCATGTGATAATGGAGACATTAGGACCCATCTCCAATTTCTTATTGACCTACCAAGTTGTTGCTTCTCTAGCAAGCTGATAAGATCCCCAAATTACTTTAGTTATTTTAGAGTAATTTTGGATCTCAAAATATTTTTCCATCTCTATGAGCCAAGCTTCAGATCCATCACCCAACATTATTTTATCAAACTTGGGGGGATTCACCTTTTTCATGTCTCTTACAATATTTGTTGTTAGTTGAGCTCTTTCAACTTATTATTCTTTAACATGCTTTTATTTATGAGGATTCTTGCTGATCAACTTGCTACTCCTCAAGCTCTTTTATCTTGTCTTGCCCATGGAATTCTTGCTCCAAGTAGACTAATCTATCTCATGTTTCATTTAGGACAATGGGGATTTACTCAAGAATTATAATTTTTTAGCTGCTCGCTGATTAGATTCATGCTGATAATTTTGATTAGAAGTTACTTATAAAATGGCCTTCTCACACACCATTATCTCTTACAAGAAGAGAAATAAAACTTAACATTATTGGACTCATTTAGGTCTAAGTGTTTAAACCCCTCTTTGATACCACATGTAATGACCCTATCAATTTATCCCTAAAAGGTCAAAAAATTTGGGCTTGTTTTTCTACATTAGATTGCTATAGATTATTAGGAAAGGCATCCAACAATTTTATACTATATGTGATCTATTAATTTTAATCAACATTCATTGCATTAAATACTAAAAACAGCATAATAGATTGTACAAATAAATGAAATAACCACCATTTTGAACCATAATAATGCTTATACAAATTACATTATGCATAAAGTAACCACAAACACTCGTGTAAAGATATATTTAAAGTAGATATTATGTTCAGCTAGAGTAGCAATCTAACTACAACAAAGCACCATAAAATCTATAAATAACAAATGTAACTACTATTTTAAATTAGTATTATAATGCTTATGAAAATTAAAGTTTGCATTAATACTACATAAAAACCCTGTAATTACCCTTGTAAAGTTACATACAAACATATATCATGTACAACTAGAGTAATAATCTAACTACAACAAAGCACAACATAATTTATGAGTAATAAATGTAGCCATTACCATAAAATAATATATGAATGATATACAAATGGTAGTGTAATTTATCTCATCATAATTGTATAAAATTTTCCAAATTACATAATATATTACAATAGACATCACTACCAAATAGTAGTTTTGAGAATCTCTATAGTAACTGGATTCAGTTATAAGAGGGGAGAACATCATCTAGGCAATTTACCTCCATCCACAAACCAATGATACCTCACAAACTTCCATTTGAGGAGTGTCCTTTCCCTTCATGAAGGAGTTGATAATAGTGATGCAAACATCAAGAAATCAACATAGAATAGTCTATTTTACATTCCTATGTAGTAATAATATAAAATATGGACACATCCTCTATCACTATGACATCACACATGTATGAAATACAAAAGGTATAGGTGGAATAATAATGTACACAACTATAACATTAATTTGGCCAAAGTTTTTTTTTATTGTTTATCAGTTCACTACTGACTCAAATCCACACATAATCCATACTCTTTGCTAGATATGCCATCCTATAGGATAATGTTTAATGAGTATTATTGATTAAAAAAATACTATTTAATACTCATTATCCCTTACCATATAGGGTGGAATAAAATCAAGCCATAAGAAAGAAAACATGCAAGGGAAACACATCGAATCACACTCAAACAACAATAATATATATGATGTAGGTTTGCTTCATGCCTTAATATTGATAAAATCATTCAAGAAGGGAACTAAATATGAAAAACCCCATGAATATCTCATGCATGATTGATCACTTCAAATGCAAGTGACTATTTAATTATAACACGAACAACCCTATGAATAATCCATGTATGACTAATCACTTTAAACATAAGCTATTATTTAAGTATACGATACCATTCATACGTAACAAAAATCTATAAATATCTTATGTATGAATATTACACTACACTTGATTTTCTAAATTTATTATGTAAACATAAGCAACTAGAATTACATCTTTATGATGCTAATCAAAATATCTTCATTTCCCTTAGTTAATTGTCATCCTAGATAATCCCAACTTAATAACAACCTATATTAAGTCTTATGTACATCTTGAATATTTTAATACTAACCTATACACAATAATATATAATCAATATTATTAAATTAGATTTCAAGTCAATACCATATTACTTTTACACAAAAAGAACTCCTTGAATGATTATCCTTAACATAAAATCTCCTAAGAATGCTAAAACTCTATAAAATATATCTCCCAACTTGTGATAAGGTTAAATTTGACCTAGTGATAATTTAACTTTAATTAAATTTCTATCACCATTGCTTAATTTATTGTTCTTTAAAGTATTTCTCCCTATAAGAAAGTTCAATCCCATCCAACGGAACTAAAAAAATAAATTAGGTAATAATATAAAACACATAGATTTTTCAACTTTATTTTTGCTTTGTAGACCACTTTTCCTCCTTCCTTTACAAAATATCATCAATGTTATTAAGTTTTTTATAATTTACCCCCTTTCTAGCTTTCCTCTTTAACTATTTCAAGTCTTTTTAAAATATATGCCATAAAATCTCCTATAATTTTATCAATTTCCTCTTTTGGCATCCAAGGGTCCATGAAGGTCCTTTTTATATACATTCATTACCCTAAAAATTCAAACAAGTAAATAAACCATCATATTGATCAGGTCGTATTATACAATAAGATGATCAAATATTCAATCAAAATAATGCAAATAACACACCCAATAATATTTTTTTATGAAATCATAAACATTAGAATATAAAGAGGCCAAAGATTCACCACCACCCAACCACTTCCTTCTATGAATAAAAGTGCCTCCCAGACTTGAATTATAGCTAATTGAATACAAAATTTCTTGCATAGGACTAGAAGAGGCCCAAAAACATGACCCATGAAGGGCCTTCACCAAGTAGGGAGAAAACACACCTAATTTTCTAGCCAAACTGAAGAAGAATTTAACTTGTTCTAGTTTAACTAGAGAATGCCTTACATGCAAAATGGCCTCCAAATACATAATAAGATTTTTCACTACTTCCACGGAAGGAGCCAAGATAAAATTCCTAACACATGATAGAGCATCAATCCAATCCTCTGTAACCTATCATAGAAATTTAAAGAGTGTATAAAACCTTCCTCCCATATCCCTAAACATTACTAAAGGAACCAAGACCACTTCATCCATTCAATAAAATGGTACATAAATATGATTTCCCAAGTCAAAAGCAATAATAGCATCAGTCACACCCACTCTATAAAAATATTCATAAATAATTCCACCAAATTGAGGACTCGTTGCTTGTCTTAGAGATGTAAAAGTGGATTAGAAGAAAATAATGAGACCATGAAATAGTTATTTTTTTACCTTATTATGATTGTAAGATTTGTAGAGTCAGCACCCAAAAAAGACACCTCACTTTGCTCTCTATCACCTACCTAAAAAAGGCCATATTTTGGTTTTCCCCTATGATGCAAAGTAATGATAGCCTCTCCCATAATTATCAATATTGATTGTATGATTTGTGGAGTCAGCACCCAAAAAAGACACTTCACTTTGCTCTCTATCACCTGCCTAAAGAAGTCCATATTTTGCTTTTCCCCTATGATGAAAAGTAATGGTTTAGAAGTAGCCACCATCAATGGTAGGTCCATGATAAATAAGGGAAGAGAAAACTAGTGGGCCACTAAAAAATATCCAAAAAACTAGTCATGTCAAAAAAAATCCAAAGATGATTTAAACATGTTTCACTCTTTGCAGGCATTTGTTAGTAATCAATAAAGATGACAACAAAGCCAAATATTGACAAAACAATTTGGGGATGGCCATGGTGTAACACATTAGAATAAATGGGGATAAATGAAATTATTTTGATAACTAAAAGAAATAAACAACACCACTAACCAAGGTCAATCAAAATTGATATCAACTAAACAGACCATGCACTCACCAGGTTATACATTAAAATATTAGTAGTTTGTTTGATATCATGGTTAATAATAAATTTAGTAGTTAATTTGGCTTCCTTGAAGCAATGCTAAGATTTTCATGAAGAAATATTCTCCATCTAGGGCCAAATCTACTCCAAGATATTTTTGGTCAACTAGGACTTAACATACTTTTTGTGAAGGGCCTAAATCATGACCATATAATCCCCCTTAGTGATTAGCTTGTCCAGTCCCCATTGGTAAGAAAAATTGATATGCAAAACTAACATATAGGCCTTAGTCTTATTATTGGTACCATCATCTAGCTTAAGGGATGCTGATCAAATTAGGGACCTACAACAATCTTTGGTAATGTAGCATATGCATTATGCTCCATGATTGTTGATGAAACACTATCAAAATTCATTTTAAACCATCCATGAGGAGGCAGGATCCAATCCTCATTGTCTTCCCTTCTAAGGCTAGAAAGGCTAGAATTCAATACCAAAGACCCATTAACGAAGGATTGATGAAGGATTGACATATTTCAAAAAGAAAAGTGTCAATACATTTTATTCCAAATTGAAATGAAAAGATACATTTGAAATGCCAGAAAGATATGGAAAAATATAAATGAGACAAATGTTAGGAATAAAACCAAAAATTGATGCATAACAATTTCACAAAATAATAATAATAATAATAATAATAAACAATGATGCAAATAAAATAGAACATAAACATGCAAAATAAGAAGACAAGATTTAACATCATTCACCCAATATGGGCTACATCCACCAAGAAATACTTTCTCAAATTTTATTACAAGCCACGAGAGCAAAAACCACTCTCAGATCAATGTTCTCATAATTACAATGAACAAATATTATTTGGATCTATGCTCAAAAAAACCTCCTAAATTTGCACTTGAATTCACACACTCTATTCTTCCTTTTCAAACCCTAGTTCTCATGATGTATTACCTATGAAATATCCATCAATACATAATACATTAACAAAGTATTATTACAAAAACATGGGTACCAAAAAATGGGCAAAATCAACCTAAAATGGTTTTCCATTAAAAAGCTTCCATATACAGTGTACAGTACATTTAAAATGTATAGTATTTGAAAATACATTGTAATTTAGAAATAGTCTTCACAACACAACAATCTCCCACTTGGAGACAAATTTCTTCTGAGCAGACTTCTCAACCATTCACTATCAACTATGAAGGCCAACCGAAACTGAACATATCTTCATTTTATCCCTTGTGACCACCTTGGTCCTCATGTTTGTAGGATTCTAAATGGTATGATTCTTCTCCAACTTCAAATTCTCTTTCTTCGAAGCTATTATGATGAAATTATACCTTAACTATATGCGCTTCATATTAGAGTGGAAAGTAGATTTCTTTGCTAGATATATAACACTCTGACTATCACTATATAACTCTCCTTCATCCTACTTATGCCCCAAATCTTAAAATAATTGTTGTAACCAAATCATTTATTTACTTGCCTCTATAGAAGCAACATACTTAACCTCTATGGTTGACAAAGCCATAAGTTTCTGTAGTCATGAAATCAAGCTCACCATTGTGTCACCTATAGTAAATACATATCCTGTTGTACTCCTGCTATCTAAATATCCATCCATGTATAAATATATATAACCAAAAAAAGTGGTGTAAAATCCACCATAGCTTAAAATTATCCCCATGGTCCCTCTCAAATACTGAAAGATCCACTTCACATTATTCTAGTATTCTCTACCTGGATCACTCATGTACTTACTTACTACTCCCACTGCATGGGAAATATCTATCCTAGTGTACACCATAGCATACATTAGGCTACCAATAACTGATGAGTATGGTACATGTGACATTTGGATTATCTCCTCCTTTGTCTTGGGACACTACTCCTTTAATAAATTGAAATGACCTGCCAAAGAAGTCCCAATCGGTTTAACATCCTGCATACTAAATCGCTTCAAGACCTTTTTGATGTACTCTTCCTAGGATAAATTCAAATTTCATTCCTTTCTATCCCAAGTTATTCTCATACCAAGGATTTGTTTTTCTACTCCTAAATCCTTCATAGCAAAGAATTACTAAGTTGCTCCTTGAGTACCTTTATTTCCTGCATGTTCTTACCTGCAAATAACATGTCATCCACATATAGACAAAGGATAATGTAATCACCATCATCAAACTTCTTGATATATACATAATGGTTTGAATGATACCTAGAGTATCTTTGCTCCATCATAAAACTATAGAAAAATTTGTACCACTATCATGGAGCTTTTTATAGGCCATACAAGCTCTTTTTCAGTTTTCACACCATTTTCTTCTTTCGTATGACATCATATCCCAATGGATGTTCCATATACAAGTTGTCCTCCAAATCACCATGAAGGAATGTAGTCTTCACCTATAAGTACTCTAAGTGCAAGTCTTTTCATGCCATTATCCCAAGAACAGTCCTAATAGAAGTCATATTTACCATTTGGGAAAAAATCTCATTGAAATAAATTCCCTTCTTCTGTGCAAACCCCTTTACCACCAATCAAGCCTTATAACTTTTCTTGCCTCCATCATCTTCTTTAACTCTATACACCCACTTGTTCTACAATGCTCTCTTACCTTTAGGTGGAGTTACCGAATCCCAAGTCTAATTTTCCATGAGAGACTGATGCTCCTCATCCATAGCTTTCTCCCACTTCTTCCTGGCATCTACCTGCATTTCTTCTTCAAATCAATCTGGCTCTCCATTGTCAGTGAGTAATAAATAATTAAGAGATGGAGAAAAATGTTTAATTTCCCTTCTTACCCTATAATAACTTCTCAACATAGGAGTTTGGGGTTCTTTTCGAGTAGGTACTTAAACTAGTTATTTAAACACTTTATCATCTACAATGTCCTCCAGTACTATGTACTCTTTTCTAGAATCCTCTTTCTAATCCTATAATTATTATTTATACATGACTTTTTCATTAAATACAACATCCCTAGACCTAAATATTTTCTTGTCCTTAAAACTAAAAATCTAGAAACTAAAGTCATCCTCACCATAACCAATAAAGGTGCATTTTTTAGACTTAGACTCTAAGTTGGTCCTATCATCCTTATCAATATGAATAAAGGATTCACAACCAAATATTCTAAGAAATTAATAATCAACCATCTTACTAGACCAAGAATCTTTAGGTATAGCTCAATCCAAAGAAGATGAAGGACCTCTATTTTTCATATATATAGTTGTGTTTACTGCTTATGCCCAAAACTGAAGAGGCAGTCTTGCATGTAACCTTATGCTCCTATCACACTACATGATAGTCTTCTTCTTCCTTTTTGACACTCCATTTTGCTATGGATTTATTAGAACCATCCTCTATCTATGAATTCCATTCTTTGAATAGTAATAAAAAAATGCATTGTGGTAATATTCTTCACCATTATCTGAGCTAAGACATCGTAACTTAAGACCTATTTCATTCTCAACCAAGGCTTTTCATATTTTAAACATGTCAAATATATCATATTTTATCTTAATGCCATACACCCAAACTTTCCTATTTGCATTATCAATAAAAGTCATATAATAAGATGACCCACTAATAAAAGATACCTGAGCTGGCCCCCATACATCTAAATAAACTAGCTCCAACTTCTTATCCTTCCTCGTAGGTCCAACCTTGAGAAAATTTACCCTTTTTTGTTTTCCATATACACAGTCTTCATAGAAATCTAAATCAGATCCTTTCAATCTAGGTAATTTATCCTTCAAAATTTGCATACCCTTTTGCCTCATGTGACCGAGCCTATTATGACACATCTACTTCTGTAGTAACTTTATAATATTAGCACTACTTGATAAATATAGGGTACCAACCTTATTGCCTATTTATACTACAAGATCACCCTTTATTACCTTCAAAGAGTCAGCTATAAATGTCACCATAAAACCTTCAATGCCTAGTTGTCTTGCAAATACCAAATTCTATCTCAACTTAGGCACATGTCTGACATCCTTATGTAGCAAAGTGTTCCCATTCTGCAGCTTGATCTAAACACTTCCTTTTCCTACTATGCTACAAGGCTCATCATCACCAAGGTAAACATGTCTAAAATGCCCTTTAACATAATCAATAAAATAATGCTTATATGGTGTAACATGAAAAGAAGCCCCAAAATCTAAAAAAAAAGACTCAACAATATTGTCAACAGAGAGAATGAATGCATCTTGACAAATATTACTTGTTGCCACATTTACCTCCTTGGTATCTTCTTGATTTTTGTTCTTGTTCTGAAGAGACAACCAATCCTTCTTCATATGATTAGTCTTTCCAAAGTGCTAGCATACCATCCTAGCCCTTGATTTTGACCTTTTAGGACCATTTAACTTTCAATTCTTTCCTTTTCAGTTGTATATTATCCACAAGATCTGTGAGTTATATCCAAATAGAAATGTTTTTGCCAAAGATGGTATGAATTATAACCTACTGCCTAGTATTAGATGTTCCATCTATCTAAGAGGAATTTTGAATAGACATTATATCAAATAGTTTGCATGCAAAGATTGAAGTTTCAAAGTTTAGAGATGAAGGGAAAAACTTTGTAGTTCATTGAGGCATTTTATCAAGCAGTTTCCTTGCATCCATATCCTTGCTACTCCCTACATATCCCCCTATCTAAATCACATTCTTTTCAGCTTATGTGGATGATCCCCAATCTGCATGGCTATTTTTTCCAATTAGAACATGACCTTTATCCTTTGCTTGGCCCAATGGGATTCTAAAGCCTCTCTAGCCTGATGCCTTCAAAATATCTAGTGACTTATAGACACTAAAAGTTGTCTCTATCTCCTTCTTTTGTAGTCTGTTTAGACTCTGTTGCATGGTTTTGTCCAAAATCCTTTTTGTTGTCTAAGATATCTCTTTCCATCACCAATAGATTTTTTTCTTCACCATCAAAGAAAAACCATAGTTTATTTACCTTAACAATTATTATTTTACCCTAGTTTTTCATTAATGTTACTAAGAATGAAAATGCAAAAAGCTTTGGGAATATCTATATCCATATTTATTTGCATACGACACCCTGCATTAGTGAGTTAGAATATACAAGATGTGTCTTTCATTAAATAAGACTTTTCAAAATTTCATCTAATTGGTTTTAGATTCTTCTAAGTAGGTTTTGAATAGCTAAATCATCAAGAATATTCATCTAATTAGTTTTAGAGTTGTCTAGATTGACACGTGATGATTCTCTATGTTTTTATAAGTACCATTAGATATTTGACACCTTTTTTGTTGAGATGACACCTATTTAAATCATATATTATGTAATTGAATCAATTTGGTGGACACTACAAATGTCATTGATATATAATACTAAATGTCACTAAACTTTGCACGTGTATCTATATAGCCTTTTTTGAGCCCATCAATTAAAATACCCTATCATTTGCCCTTAAAATCCCCATCTAAATCACCTAGAAATATTTCATCACATTCATAATCTATACAACCTTGCCCTTCCCACCACTTCATCATTACTCAAGATCTTCATAAAACAAAATGTATCATCTCTAAACAACATCATATAAAGGAATGCACCACCCCATTTTTCACCATCACCTCCCAAAAAAATATTATATTTTAATTTATTAATACTTCATGCACAAGAAGTTATATTAGTTCGATAACCATAAGTTTTGAGTGAGGTAAAATTAATAATTTATGCTCATTCACTTTACAAAACCTCACTTTATCAAAACTATTTTTTTTATCCCACCTAAATCAAATTACAAAGTTATTTTTATCTGCAAAATATAAATTTAATGTAAAAGGAAGCATTCAGTTTAAAAATAAATATAAGAATGTACTTGACTCAAATAATTAAGTCAATCAAAAATACAATTTGAACAACCCCATTTTTTGAAATAGTTAAAAATAATTGATTTACATTGACATTGATTAACGCAGAGGAAGTGGATGTCACCATTGAATTTTCAAATTTGTCTTGCAAATTTATTTAAAGAGCCAACCCTTCCTTGTTTTATAGTTTCCATTAACTTGGTATCTAACATGGCTAAATCTTAGGTTGAGAGTTTGGATTCCAATGCAAGTAACTATAGAAGGAAGTAAATCTTAACCAGTTGGAGATTCTCCTTGGTAGGCATAGGACCATTGGTGTAGATGATATACAAACCTTGAGAACTAGATATGAAAAATTACTTAAAAATTGAACATGTGGCCCAATTAAGGAAGAGACGTAGCTGTGAGTGCCAAATGTAAGGTCAGGGAGACATAGTGATCTCCCCACATTTTTTATTTTTCAATGGATTTTTGGTTTCAGATGTATAAATTTATTATTGCTATAGTTTTTTAGAACAAATGTGGAATATAAAACTTGATATTATTATTATTATTATAATAATAATAATATTATTATTATTATTATTATATTTATATGTTAAATATATAATAATTTTAAATAATATAAAAATATATTTTATATATAAATTTTATATGTATTTATAATAACTAATTATATATAATATATTAATAAAAATTAATGATCTTAGAAAATGCACCTGTGCATTTTTTGATTTCATAAAATTTATTCTTGTAAAAAATCTATTCTTTAGATATTGTCAAAAAAAATGTGGTTCATATGTGTATTGCACTGATGTGGAACTACATTGTAGTTGTGAGGCTAATGGCTAAAAAATGTGGTTCATATGCATATATACAGTGACTCTTGATATTTATTTTTAGGTCCAGAGTAATGGTATTTCAAGATATATAATTATTCTTTAATTTTAAGTCATATTAAAATGTCATTAACAATGTTGGAAAAGATTAATGTAGCTAACTAAAATTGTTAAATTCAATTGGTGTCTTTTCAATTGGTAATTCAAGAGTGTTGTAGCTTAGAAAATGCAGCAGCACATTTTCCAATTTCATAATTTTTCTTCCTCTTGTATGAAACTTTGTTAAAGATTATATAGTGTCTTAAAAATGCGGTTCATATGCCTTTTGCATTGATGTGGAATTACAGTATACTAATACTATGAAGAGTAAAGACAAGACATTGTAGACAATAATAACTCAATAGAGTTGAGTTCTACATTTTATATTACTATGTAATATAGATCAAGTGACTATCAAACTATAATTATTGAAGTGGGATTTTTATTACAATATGATATAAGCTCCATCCTGATCTATATTTCCACTGGCTCAACAAAAACTTTAATTATTTTTTGTTTGATTTCTTTTCCAGAATATGTAAATCCATCTCCAAATATGTAAAAACATTGTAAACCTTTGGTAATATTGAAGCAAAACTTCTCACATTCAACCAAACCATTATCTGGTTTAAGAAACTCCCAACCTAATTCTTTAAGTGAAAAGTCAACAAGGCGGTTGATGTAATTTTTTGCCTCATCTTCTTTACATTCAGGATGGTCCTTAATGTAGG
This sequence comes from Torreya grandis, assembly GCA_037957365.1. Classification (NCBI taxonomy): domain Eukaryota; kingdom Viridiplantae; phylum Streptophyta; class Pinopsida; order Cupressales; family Taxaceae; genus Torreya; species Torreya grandis. Next base: position 2,181,165 of record JARHVA010002952.1, on the reverse strand, counting down.
ATGAAATGACTGATGCTGTTATCCCATGTAGCTTTTCATCCTTTAAAACCATATGAAAACTATTAATATTTTAATCATGTATGTATTTAGTTTTATAATGACAATATAGAAAATAATATGCAATACCTCATAATCTTCTGCATCATCCACTAATCGTATACAAAGGAACATGAGCTCATAGAATCTGGATTGATTAAGATATATCTTCTCAATGGTATCATCTACTAAAACTATTGGTGCTAAAAGGAGAGAATGCAAAATTATTGGTCCCATGCTTGCACTAATTGTGGCATTTTTTATGTAATCTTTGAAGTTTGGAACAAATTGACTTTTTCTCCATTGTGCTTCTTGCAAGTTTGTTGTGACATAATCTGCCCACTAAAACAAAATACCCTCAAATCAACTCACATCCCAATCATTAGTTACTTTCAATCCTCAAATTCTAGAATGTATCATTTCATAAACTTTTGGATATGCATGCATACATTACATATTAACAATTTAAAAATATTGTAATGCAAAATTAGTATATCAACAAATAAAAAATGGTTGAAAAATCATAAGTACAGCTTTTGTAATGTGTGGCATCATGTCACGTCCTTGTCTTTTAGTAGCTTCACTTGCCAATTCATTTACTAATTTAAAAATAAATAGTATGATTGGCTTCAAAATTATTAGGAATGGTTTCTAAACTAGAAACATTCCAACCTTGAACAACTGCCTCAGTGATAAGTTTGAGTTGGTCAAGTGTTGCATAGTCATCAAAAAGGTCATCAAGACACGTAATGACACTTGTAATTTTAGCTAAAGCAAGCCTGCTGTTAGAAAATACAACCTCATTTGCCCCAGAAAGAGACCATAAAAGATATTCTATTGAATGCTCTCTCATTGCTATTAATTTGGGGATGCCTAAATCTATCCACCATCTGATTTGCAAATTAATAAATTTAAGATATATTAAAAAATCTAATTATACTTAATACATAAAATGTTAGAAATCAGATCATATTTATAAATTTATATTAATTAAAATATAAATTTAAACAATTACTCATAGTATCTAATTAATTCATTAATATTTATTTTACTCATATATTTTTCAAAAATAAAAACTCATTATAAACAACTATTTCATATAAAATTAAAAAAATACCTAAAATTTAATTAAAATAGAAAAAATACTTGAAACATAATTAAACATAAATGTATAAATATTATTAATTTATTGGAAAAATTTGTTTGATTTGCTAAGTATCTATTATTAAAACATCAAATTATCATATAATAATATTCAAAACAAAAATCATAATAAAGATAAATAACAAATAATTTTTAAAATAGTACCATATATTAATGATATCAATCCATAAAAATGGATAGTTATACCTCTTACAAAAGCATAGGGCTTAATGCGACTAAAATTTTCCTAATCCAGTATTCCCTTAAATTTATTTAACTTATTAACATGTGTTATTTCTATCTCATTTTCCCTTAAAGATCTTTAGTTTATTAACATTTAATACTTACCTAGAAATTGTCTTCATCTCCATCTGGTGGATAGATTGCAGAATATTGAACTCTAATTTAGCTAGTTCCAAAATCTTCTCACTATTCAACTTTGACAAAAACCTATATAAATTATAGAATACCCAACTATTAACATAAGCATCAGATATTTTTAGTATTGAGATTTAATAAAAATGTATTTCTATGAATGCACAATTTATACCAGGTATTATCTTGTCCATATATTTCTATGAAGTTTCTTGTTTCCCATCTAGAAAAAGTGCGAGGCCATTCATATATAAGTGCATACTCCACCTAATCAAGGGTAAATAACATTTTAAAATCAATATGACTTGTTTCAACTTCTCTAATATCTTCTATGATGCTTTTTTAAAGATTCATGCCTCTTTTAAAAACCTTTGATCATGCTGAGACATATTGGTCCCTCTAAGTTTTGCTAATACCTGCTTTAGGTATGCAGTACTAAATAATTTTGCTTCTTCCATAACTGTTTCTCCGGGGAACGAGACATCAGAAGCTCTTAAAAGGTTGAGCATGCTTCTCATCATGTGTTCCTCTCCCATGTTGCTATTATTATAACTATCATTATTAGTTTCTCTACAACAAAAGAACTCCCCACTTTCTCCCTTGAAATTATCCAAGACATCTGCTCACAAACACCATATATAAATAGATGTTTAAAAGCATGTAAACATAGAAAATAAAAAAAAGCATTTCAGAAGTAGATGAAATTCTTTGATACCTGCACACACATCATACTTATGTAGTCTAAGAGTTCGAAGTCCTAAAGCTGTAGCATTTAGGTCACTCGTAGCACTTTCACTTCCTGATCCAATGCCCACTATTCCATTCCAACATCTGCAACCAAAAACTCATCCTTTTGTTAGATGTTTCTATTTTTGAGGATGTTTTATCTTAAATCGTCTCTTTGATGTACACGAGTAATCATGTCTTCTATGATCAGATTTACAATATTAAAAGCAGTATATAAACATGTAAGAAGAGAGTGTTATAGACCCATAAACATGATCCAGAGTTACTTTTATTTCACTTTCAAAATATCGATCGATTCCTAAACATTGAATTGCATCAACCATTTCAAGACCCTCGATTAAATCGTCATCACTGTCTCCATTTTTCATTTCGTTTAACATGATTTTAACTTCTTTAATCAACATTTCAGCACGTTCACGGTATATAGATGCCTGAGAAATACACATGCATCAATAAAAAACTTTACCTCAAAAACATACACTAAGTTCATGGGAAATAAAAATTAAAACTAGGAAATGAAGGTGCATGTGTATATACTCCGTATGGTGTTTCAATCGATTAAACAAAAGCATTGTCCCACTCATTGAAAGCATTGGCTGGTATGGCAGAAAAAGGAGAATAACTGTCCTCAACCTTCAAATTTGCCATGGGAGAAGCAACAAAAATTTCGAAATATACTATTATACTATTATTTCGAAATATACTATTATTTCGAAATATACGAGTGGAAAACTTTTGATTGTTTTTCTCAAAGCAAAAGCCTTTGTGAAATACTTGTGGCAAAGGCTATAATAGAATAAGTTGAGCATTATGTGATCATATAAAATTTATTATTATTATTATTTTTTAAATTGTATAATTTAAAAACTTCTATTTGAGTGGGAAGTAAATTTTTTATTTTCGAGAGTCTTGCAGCGTAGAAAATGCAGCGGCACGTTTTTCAATTTCATAATTTTTCTTCATTTTGTAAAGATTCGATGGCTTGAATACGTTACGTAGAAGAGAAACGAGAGCTAACAAGAATATTTGGTAATAATTGGTGATAATTGACAATAATTATTATAAGAATTCAGTAATTTGTTTTTACTTTTAGGTATAGATTCATGTTCTTTCAAGACAATGATTTATTGAATTTAAATATTTTTGTAAAATAGATTTATTAATTGTGTTCAAATATTATATATAATAAATACGTAGAGTGCTAAAAAATATTTTTAATCTTTACTTTTATATAATTATAATCAGAATTTTGAATTTATTTACAAGTATTTAATCTCAAAATAGTTTCTAAGATTTTACTTTAGATACATATAAAGTTATAAAATGACCACAAAAAATATCATGATAATAGTTATAGTTATTTTAAAATTTTCTATGTTCAACATATGACATAATACTTAAAGTAAAGCAAAATACACCCTCAATTGATTTATATGGAGTTATTTAATGGGTGTAGTAAACATTGAGCTACAACACTTTATTCGTCTATCTAAAACATGTTTTTATTTTTCTTACGTGAACATGCACATCAAAATGAGGAAGATGACTAGCCAAGGGAAATGTTGCATGACATGACCTTTGCATACTCAAGATGTGTTAGTGGTGAATTACGTAACATTAAAATGGTCTTATTAAATTATAATAGATAAAATATGACCAATTGAGGATTATGGAAGTTTACAAACATAGTAATAATAATCAAGTTCATAGAGCAAGAATGCTAATGGAGAAAAAGGTTTTATTCTCTAGCCCTTATGCATGCCAAAGAAAGATCCTCACAAGACTAAAATAGGATGCATCAAGGTGGTAAATGACTCTCCGGTGGTAATTATACGTCATGCTAAAATTCAAAACAATATTGACAATATGAAAACCCATGCTCTTATTAGTCAATTTTTGAACTTTAGGCCTACCTTGAAAAACTTTAGAATAGATGATTTAAAATCCTAGAAGACACTTCAAGAGAATATCAAATCTCTATTTATCTTAATGGACATTTCCTTGTGATATTTTCTCATGAATAGGATAGGCACAAGGTATTCAAAGGTGGTCCTAGGTTTATGGGATGAGCTTGTTTATTTATGAAGCCATGACACTCTCTTTTCAAGACTAAAGAAGCTTTACCTTCTATGCGACCTGTCTGCATTAGAAATTTTGTATTAGAAACTAAATTCTAGAACCCTTGTATCTTTGTGGTAATAGGTAATACCCTTGGCACTTTTATAATCACTATTGATACTTATTTGCATTTTGAGCACATTTTCTATGCAAGAATCTAGGTTTTGATAAATTTTAACAATCCCCTTCCTAAAAAGAATACTTTGTAATATGGGGATGGGGTCTTGGAATAAAAATTTTATTAAGAGAACATTTATTTTAGGTGTAGACTTTTCCATGAGTATGGGAATTTATCAAACGATAGAAAAGTCTTTGTGCATGAAAACCCTAAGGAAACCCTTGATGAAGAAGGTTTTTAGGACCCAAAGAAAATTATTATTAAATCCAAGAACCACAATACTAGGCCTTATGTGTCTGAGAACCTCTTAAATTCATTACCTTTTGATGAGCCTATATAGGATGATGACCTAGTTATGGAAACTGAAATACATGAAACACAATTTACAAAATATCCTCACTATGCCCTGCTGGATTAGAGAAAACACATTATTGCTAATTCTAACTCTCTAATAGATCAGACTTTGGTCGCTATTTATTTCCAATAATTGAATAATGTGTCTCCCTATTTTGGAAATAAAACTATCACCTCCATATCCTCATTCAAATTGATCAATTCTTCTATGTGATACTAACATAAGTCTTTCCTTTTGTTGTTCATGAAAACAAACTGAAGCTCATCACTACTAGATCTCACTTCTTCATTTCTTTTTGAATAAAGTTTCTTATACTCACTCACATCTTTTAGTTATTTATATTCAAATTTCCTCTCCCCATTGTGCATGTTATCCATCCTCTATTTATCCCCTAATTTTTTATTTTCCCCATAAAATTATCAGGGATGAAATTAGAGTCAAAATCTCAACTCGAAAGCTCCAAGGGTTTATAAAAAAATTGAGGGGGATCAAAAGATCCCGATTAGGGAGAGGGAAGGGAATATATTTTATCAAAGAAGCAGGAGGAGAAGGGGTGAAATACTTGATAGAATTTACAACATGATTAGGGGAAAGATTAATATCCATAAAAAGTTTAGGGTCTACAAGATTAGCCTCATCCATAATCTTAACGGGTGAAGATGGGTTAGACATGGATTATTGATCTATTTAAAAGAATGATTATGGAGGGACAGAGTGAATATGGGGGCATGGGAGAATTATGGGATTGTAGGGATGAGTCTATAGGGGATAGGGTAAGTGCGTGGAATTGGGTTGCCAAAATAGGGTCTTAAGTGGACATGTTTTTTTCTAAAAAATAAGAAACCTCAACTTGTATGGATTATATGTGAAACCTACACTCAAAATTTGAAGATACTTTAAGAAAATGATTTAAAGCATTTTGGGTCTCATTTTAAAACTAATATTTTTTTAATGGTACATTATAATTAGGTCAAACATCATAAATTTGAAGAGGTAACACAATTTTTTATAAAAATCATAATAGATACCCTATCATGCACTCAATAATTTTTTGAGCATCATTTACTATGTTTTTAAACCCTCTCTCATTATAGTGATAGATCTAATTATTTATTTGGTTGATACCTTGGATTAGTTTATTACAATAGTAAATTGTTGTTGTAATCACAAATTGTCATATAATACTAGTTACACATGCATACATAATGAACATGTTAATAGGTAATGAAATTTGATTTTAAACTTATTTAAACTTATTAAAATAAAATTAGAAATCAGTATAAAATAGTTATGAAACCCAAGATAAATATATAGTGTTTTGTGGATGAAAGGTTGGGTTCACCAAAATTTTAAATCTAGGTTGAGGAATATATGATTAAAGGGGTAAACATATCCTAGGGCACAAGGATGTTAGACTATCTCTAAATTAGACCAATTAATTTCAAAACTCAGATAGACATATATTAAATTTATTATGTTGAGATATGCTAAAAATGAAAATTAGTACTATGATATATATTGCAATGATAATGAAAACAAGATACTTAGTTATGATGCTAATACAGATCTAGATCTAGAATGGGAAGAAATTAGATTGGATGTAAATTCTGGATCAGTCCCCTAAATTTGGTAATTATACATATATATCTATAAATACTTGTGTTAACCTGGGATAGTTACATTGACTCTTATGTCTAACATGGATGTAAGTGTCTAGTACAGTATACCTAGTGAATCTAGATGTGACCACATGGATACTTCTAGGTTATATGTCACATTCACTCTAGTGAATTCAAGTCTTGGTCATAGAATATCACTCCATTTAAAATAGAAAAACCTCAGGTCTTCATCTTTATATTTATTATGGAAAAATGGGTTAGTGTGCACATGTTGTTGATCTACTCCAAATACCCCTATGTCAATGAGTACTACCTACATAATTATGTAGTTCTCCCCTATGTTTTGGTTTGTGTGTGTATCATGTATTATGTGATAAATAAGTACAAATAGTGACCTAGATTGTAACTTGACAATTGTGGCTCATGGAATGATCTTTTAGTAAATCAAACATTTATATGTGTTATCCATATGATAGATATATAAATAGTGAAGCTTTGCTCACTTGAGTGCTTGATTCAATGTATTTTGTCAGTTTCTTTGTGAGTAGGTAAGAAGTTTTTAGGTGAAAAATAAATGAGGATTGATCCTATACTTATACCAATCCCTTCGGAGACAATATTTCCGTAAAGCACTTAGCTTGACCATATGTATATGTTACATTTGTAAATTGAATGAATTTATGGCACTAAACACTTATGCCAGGGTAGGACACTTGCATTTTTGTAGGTGTTTTACTAGGATGCAAATGTTTGAGTAGCTATAAAATAGGCATAGATCTAAAACATCCAAATATAGATGATTATAGAATCCAGTTCCTAACACTATTTGTGTTTAAATTATCAATCTTACTTGAATTACACTCAAATGCACAAATTAGACCAAAATCACTAAAAATGTGCTAAATGGTTCGAGCTCATTGTATAAAAGTGTTGATTTAGGCCAATGTATTTCTAAATTATGTAACACATTTTATGTGATTCCTAAATTTGATCAATTTATTTTGAGTCAAAATGATGATTTCATCTTTTTTGTGCTCTCAATCACTCTTTTATTTTAATTCATTAGTAATCATGTAACTTTGTTATTTTGTGTCTATAACATACTAAATGGGATAACGGTTAGTACGCATCTAACATCACCTTATAATTATTATTGATTTAAATTATGACCTAATAATATGACTTTCTGACCATTTATATTAATTGATCACCAATTTCTAAAGAATTGCACTAAAATTGATTAATCTTGTTTAATTTAATTAATTCAAATCAAGAGAATAAGTGGATTTTCCATAGAGGTTATTAATTATTTCATTATTGGAAATTGATTCTCAATATCTGTATCACTTAATGACATGATCTTTGGGGTGGCATCCTCAATCCATAAATGCAAAAAATATCAGGTTTATGGGAACCCATGCCTAATTAATGCCCCTTCCTCCCAAATAATTATAAAGATTTTTATGGATTTAATTTTATATATTAGATTAATTCATGGCCACACTTCTCAATTTTGATATGGAAGGTCATGGTTAATCTTAAACCATTTGGAAAATTTATAAATAGAAGGGCATAAAACATTTTTTTCAGGGCATAAAACATCTTTTTTAGGTTAAAATATTATAAAATTATAATGGAGAATTATCTCCATAATGTTTCTTTGTGTTGATAATTGTGTTTTATTTTCAAGATTTAATTAATAGGTATAGATTACATTTATTATCATGAACCTCGGTTATGCATAGTGATCTTGAGATAATGGAGGAGCTTGGAATCCATTGTTGACAAAGAAAAAAACACTAGATCATGGGCAAAAACATGCATGAAAGTGCTCTTACATGGTGGAGTCACTTGGGGAAGGTGATAGGTATTTGCTTTCTTTCAAATATTTTGTATTATCATTTGCAAACCCTATTGGAATAGGTTGGGTTGGTTGTTATTTTTTTAATGAATTCTTTGTGTTTACATGACTAATGTTTCAATAACAATATTTTTAATCCAATCCTACATCTTGCCACACTAGGTGGGATAGTGGAGTCCATTCAAGCAAAGAAGACATTGTGAAAATTTTATATTTTCATTTTAGTCATTAAAAAGTCCTTAAAAATCTTTTTAGCTCATTTCCCCATGTTTCTAATGTATTTTATGCATACATAGGTTACATAGTGATCGATGATGGTTTTCAGTAATCGGTGATGGTTTTCAATGATCGGTGATGGTTAGGTCCAACCATGTTAGTTGCGTTGTAGGGGAAATATGACCAAAAATTTGCATTTTGAGATTTTATTCAAGTTTGTTTCTATCAATTTGAATTTTGTAAGTCTCTATTCTGAAGATAGTTTCGATCCATAAGCTTAAATTTTAGAGATTTTATCATAACAAATATTTTCAAGGATAACATTTTTAGCTTCGGGTACACATGTGATTGTTGGTAGTTGTTTTCAACTATTGATGGTTGGGTTTTGACCAACAATCGTCTTACAAGAATCGATACCAATCAATAGTGATCGATGTCGGTCTTTGTGTTTAAAAAAAAATGTAGACTCGAGAGCATGTTTTCTAAAGTTACTTGTCTCAAAGCAAAAAATGCTTCATAGCTAAACAAGACTATCTAACTTTTTATGTAGGACTATCATGGAAAGTGATCAATTTGAGCTTCATTAAGTCTTTTAAAGCTCTTTTTGGCTCTTAAAAAGAACTAGAAATTTTCCTTTGGTGTTTAAAAGGGAAAATTGCATGTTTATATTAATTTCTTTGTGATTATTTTTCAAACATTTTTCTAACTTAAGGCCAAGGGGCCAAAGAACATATCCAAATAGTTTAATTCAGTGCTTAAAACAAAACTCACTTCAAAGTTCTATTTTGTGTAAGTAATCTATCATTTATTTTGTTAAACTATTTGACTAAAAAGGAATTTGTGTGTGTATTTTCTCCCCTGTCCCCTTTAAGGAACTTGGATGATAAAAATCACCATTTTTATTGCATATTATGTCTTTATTTAAGGCATAAAAAGGAATTTGTCTAGGCTCTCCCCAAAATCTACATGGTTTTAGTGATCTAAAAATAACCTATAAAGTCTTTTTACTTAGATTTTATTTCATGCATTTTGCCTTATGAGAGGGATATCATTACCTCCCATGAGTTCTTTAGGGAAGTTTTGACCTAGAGATTCATCTCCCAACATCGTGCTCAACTCCTCTCTATGGAGGGGGTAGATAAATTGGGATCAACCCATTAGGATGGTGGTTTGAGTGGTTAAACCATCTCCATTAGTGACAAGTCAACCTAGAATGTATGATTATTTATGACATCACACTCAACTGAGCAAGTGATGGATTTACTGGTTATAAAAAAGATAAGACCTTTTCATAAAAAGCCATTTGACATGGATATAATTGACATGTTACTTATCTTATGTGCAAACATGAAAGTTTATACACATGAGATCAATCTAGATGGTCATAACTTATAGAGTTTTAGACAAACCCCACTTGTCATGGAAACATTATTGATGCGAGGTGTGCCCCAAGGTTCATGTCATCATATTTTTACTTAAGATAAGGGATGTGTGAAATACCCTACTATATAACACACTTTTATTTTGGATGAACACTTAGTTTCCTCTCAACTGCATGTATAAAGATGAAATTCAGCAATATCATGTAACATTATTAGTTTTAGGGCTTTAAGATGATTACTAAGTTAAGTTGGTCTATTTTAGTCATTTTAGCTTATTTAGTAAAATTATGCTGCCCAAGTGAAAATAAATAACCAAGCACATCAATAAACAAACACATTGTCTACAATTTCTTGAATAAGAAGGCGTTAAGCTATCCAAGTGAAATTAAATATTTTTCTTGTTCAAGTTTATCATCTTAAACATTATGTCATATAATCTAATTGGTAAAATTATGCTGCCCATTTGAGTCTAAACCAATTTCCAAATTTTCTTAAGTCCTTAATTGATAGTTCAAATTTGAAATTACACTTTTCTAAGTTATAAGGTTGATGTGTTAAATTGGGTTTTCCATTTGCACTTGAAATGAGGGAACTTGGGTTTAATTTCCAATTTGGATTGAAGGTCATTTATAGACTTATTATCATTCTCATCTTTGGTGCACTAAAGTCATCTTGTGTATCACTCACTCTTTGTGTCCTAAGACATATTTTATACTACCCTTCCTATTACCATGTGGTGGCATTGTACTGCCCATTAGGTTCTAGTTTTATACTTAGGAATTTTTGCATGTTTCCACATAATACATTTCTTGGTTCGTATAATCTCCTTCCTAACCTGAATATCTTTCTTCTAGCTCTCTAGTGGCAAATCATCGAAGTTGGAGTAGCTTTTATGGTATTGACGTATCACAAAAATTTAAGCTTTAGTTTACTAATTTTCACCTTGAATTTTTGAGTTATCGTACCCTCTTCTAATTCATATGATTTCAACTTTACCCAAAGTTGAGTAAATTTGTGAATATCATTCTTCTAATTATGTGTGGTTCCACACCACCCTCATTTTATAGTCTCTTTGGTGCCTTAGTCATTTGTTTAGAAGTAAGATCAAAATCCATACTTTGATTAAACATTTGCATAAAATAGTCTAAAATCTTGACAAATATAGAGAATAAACCTTTCTAGACATGACATTAAGGTACACTCATAATGGGCTCTCTTGTGGCCTTAGTTGTGAGGTAAAGCATTTTTATGGTGAACATGAACACTCCATTTTGTTTGAGGATGTCACCCTCTTTGAACCTATTTGTTAAAAACCAATCCAATCAATGTTGATTTTTGTGTGTCATTCCCATCCTTCCCCTTCAATCTCCATGTCACACTCGAAGGTTACTATTTTGGGATATCCTCCTTTGATTTTTCCATTGCACTCAAAGGTTACCATTCTAGGTTATTACCCTTTGGCTTGTGTGAGTGATCAAGCTTCACAATGTGTGAAGGTTACCATTTTAGGCTATTTTCCTTTAGATTGTGTGAGCAATCTAGCTCCACAATGCATGAAGGTTACCATTTTAGGACCTCCTCTTTTATTTTGTGTGAATAACCAAACTATGTGGCATCCTGTCATTACCATTCTAGGCTCATAATCTATATTTATTGATCCTATTGTTAATGAATATGAATTTGAAAAACCTAATTTTATTGATACCTTATTGGATAGTCTAAATTTTGGAGATCCCATTATTGAACCACAAACCATTGTTCACACTGAGCCAAATGTTCCCTACTTTAGAAATTATGTACCGATCTACGAACCTCAATAACAACCATTACCACTATGAGAGCCATCTTATGAGGACAAGAATTTGTTCAAGATTAATATTTTGTAAATAATTGTAAACCAAGATCATGATGTTATTGTTGAAACACCCATTTATGATAAGTCAAGATATGATGAATCACCTATTCATGTTTTACCTATTTTTAAAGAGCCTCATATCCTTGACAAGCCAATCTCTGAAAAGTTATCTCTTGATCTTTTTCCACTCATTGAGGAGTCTCCTTTTGGCAGATAAGATTATGTTGAGTTGTCCTTCTATCTCTCTTTGATAGACTTCACTTAGATGAGCTACTTTATGTTAAACCATTCTTGGATGAATCAATTTTTATAGAGCCCATTATGCCATCATAGGCCATTACTTATTCGATACCAAAAATTTATCACAACCTCATTATAGAAACAACCACATCAGGTGAAGAAACAACATTAGAGTCAAGTTTCCTTTTGGAACCGATATCAAATTTAACATTAGAAGTAGAATCACTATCAAAATTGATATAAAAATTAGAGTCCCTTGACTTGGACTTAGCTTCAGAAATAGAGTATAAACATGGCTATTACAACATTAGTTACAATCACCTTGTGGATCAATTTTAATATATTTATGATCCTTCTATGGTTTTGGAGTAGCATCACTTTAGCATCGACCCAAATCATGCTAGTGTATTCTATGAGTATTATGTTGCCTTTCATCATTATATTACCACCATATAACATAGAAATTATATTGACATTCCACCTTTCACAGGCATCGATTGGGACTGACAGAATCTTACTTTATTGAATAACATCCATGGCAACATACCATTTACAAAATATCAGGGGGACAAGACCAAATTCATTTAGAATAAGAACAATCTCCTAATGAAACCATTTTGGAGGAATTAGGGAACAATAGAAGAGTAAAATCAACATATTTTAGTGAATTTTGTTTAAGGAACTAGAAGAAAATCAAATTTAAATGTTAACATCTCTTCTTGAAAGCTTATCAGTGGCACTATGGGATAATCAGGACAAATTCATTGGTGAAAACCTCATTGAGGCACTTACAACTGAGCACAAAAGTTCTTAACCTCTTATTGAAGACATCATAGCTTCCAATCTACAACATAATTAGATGGTAACTACTATCAAGATGAAATAATATAAAAATTTGGTGGTCATACCAAGAGTATATTCAGAGGTCTTTGGCCCTACCATAACCAAAATTATGTTGAGTCTAGAATCTATAATATTACATGTGACTAAAAGTCTCAATCTTCATTTATTTACCATTCATTATACATTCCATTATCATCCACCTATTCATTACCCACTTATATCATTTATCCTGTGCCTGACATTACCTACCATCCTTGGCAGTACTTTCCTTTATAGACACTACAAATATATCTTATTTTAATGCTTGGAGGAATCAAAATAAATGACTAAGCGAGATCATGAATACGTTATTAAGATCCATATTTATAGCAAGTTCTTAGAAAAATAGTAATTTTGGAAGGGTGTTGGTATCAATTTTATAACTGGTCATTTTTATTATCTCACATGTTTACTAGGATGTGCATCTCCATATCAACAAGAGTAACATAACCCATTTTCCATTTACCATTTTCCATTACCATGCCTTGTCTCTTGGGGGAAACTCTATATAATATTTTTATTATAGGCATTGTATACCATTATGATCCATTTACCACATTGTTTCAAGTACATTATCTTGAGGTCCTTAAAGACTATGTAAGCAGTGCTCAATCTTTGTGTTGGTCATTATGTTTTATTTTCAAGCTTCAATTGATAGGCATAGATTATATTTCTTATGATATGTCTATGTTATGCATAGTGATCTTGAGATGATGGAGGAGCTTGGCATCCATTTTTGGTAAAGACAAGAACACGAGATCAAGAGGAAAAACACACTTAGAACTGCTCTTGGATGATGGATTCACTTGAGAAAGTAATATGTATTTGCTTTGTTTTAATTGTTCTTCATCATCACTGCAAATCTCATTAGAATAGGTTCACCTAATTTTTAAAGTTCTTTATGCATTCTTTATGTTTACATGAATAATGTTTGACTAACAACCTTTGTAATCTAATTTGACAATGATAAACAATTTTATAATATTCTAAGCAACATTGAAGGTCTAATTCATAATAATAACATTGGTCGGACTAAGAGACAAGCAATAAACATAAAGAGATAGTGTATGCAATATTTTTAGTAGTGAGAAAGGTATAGAAGCTGAAGGTACATCTACAATATGTATTTTCCATGTCTACAAGATAGAGGTGTTATATAATTTAGAAATAGTGTCTACATTTTCTTTTCCCCCTCCTCCTTTTCCATTTCCTTAATCATCTATTAACATTCATATTTATCTCAAGCTATCTTACCAAGGAGATATTTCCACTATTTTGAACATTGTGCAAGGTTCTATATCTCTTCTCTTGGTGAAGACCCAAGGCTCTTTACCTTGTGGATTGATTTTTCATTTTGATATTGACTCTAACTCTTCTCTTCCTATAGTTCCTATAATTCTTTATATTTTTCCTTCAACACATATTATTATGACTCTGGAATAAATGTGTATTTAAAACAAGGCTCATAATATGCCATCTCTTTCCCTTTCTATTTCAAACACTAAATTTATAGTGGTGTGATTTGATGAATTAGACATGCAACACTAGATTTTATGGCATCATTTCTTCTCCTTTAAAGAGTACTAATTTTGTGCTTACATCTATGAGGAATGATATGATTTTGGCCCTATTTCCATCTTCTAGTTTGAAATGAAAATCAACCATGGGTTTTTTTTGGATATGGTTCTATGGATATTACTTCGTATATAAAATATTCTTGTATTGTATCCCCACCCCCATCCAAGACTGTTGACATTCATTATCCTTCCTCTTCACCCTCCTAGCATATGATATATCCTTATTTTTAATCTAGATGAGTTTTTTTTGGAAGATGTGTTAGGAAGGGAAGAATGGTATTCTAAGCAAGGGATCACTTGTAGGTTTCATAAGTTTTAGTCATCTCGAACTGATCTTCATGCATCGATTGATAATCAATGATATTTTGAAAAATTATATATCATTATTATTTATGAATCAAAGATGGATATAAAAATGATTTAAAATTTAATTGTTTGACCTTAGGTTATATCTATTCCTTTCTAAATCCTTGGTTCCTTAATTTTGACCCCTTAACCCATAATTATTTCAATGGCCTCGATATGGGTAATATTTCCCAATCTATATCCTTAATTTTTTTGGGATGCATTACCTTAAAGAGATTGGGAATAAAGTAGGAAAATGTGTTTCTATCCTTTAGATAAACTATATATTAAACTTAATTGACATTTTCTCAAATCTGTGTGGAAATGGATTTATTCAATGGATTGCCAAAAAAAATGGTGTTTAACATTGACCATTTTAATGGGTCACACTTAGATAGAGATATAATTTTTATATAAGTCACGTCACTGATTATCTCCAAAATAAGAAAGCTTTTAATTTTAAAAATAAGGTTATGTACTTTGCATTGTTAAAAGGGAAAAATACTTTTCACCAACATTTTTTATTGGTTAATTATATAGATCAAGATATGATATAGTTTATGGTTAAATAATTAGAAAAATCCAAAGATTGTCTGTAAAATTACTACTCTTCTTCTACAAGATATAGCTCTCCAATGATGATGGATCATATTTCTTCCATGGCTATCTTCAGGGTATGGTTGGCTAGGTTCCTAAATATTATATTTTAATTCTAAAGGCTTCCTCAATTTTGTAAAATACACCTACAATTGGTTCTGATTAGGGAAATATTTAAGCCTCTTCCTTGAATGGTAATTATTCCTTGAAATCATCTTCTCAGGATCTTGTATCCCCTTATAAAGAAGTTGTTGGAACACCCAATGCTTCATCAGTAGTGGACAGTGGACCTCATAGTTGGCTTCATAAAAAGCTTCGTTCCTTGGAATATAATGAGTGGACCATGATTAAATGATTTTTTTTTTTTTTTTAAATGGAATGATTTATATATTATGGTGATAATATCTCATAGTAACAAGGTCAATGCTTGATTTTGTGTGGACTTAGTTGAATATGTTCAAATTTTGTATAATGTATTTGTTTGCCAAAGTACTGAACCTTTGGTTTCGGAAGTATGTATTTTAAAATGGATTTATATTGTATATACGAAGGTATTCCAAAGTATTTTGGATGATATTTTTAGACTAGGAATTGTGTGTTATTTTTAAGTTTGGTTTCAAATTGTTTTTGTCAATTGTGTTTCTTGTTTGAAAATTTTTGTTATTATTTTCATGACATTAATACAATTCCTAAGGGACATAAAAGCTTTCTTTTACAAATAAAAATTTGTTATTACTCATAAACTCCATACAACGTGGATGACTATTCAATGTTATAAATTTATACATTCATTTAAACAAACTATAATTATTCTTTTCTTTTTTTAAAGATGTAATTTTAAAACATAACTTCTTTGGAATTTGAAAGACTAGATTGTCAAATTATTTTATGTTTTTTTTTCACAAAAATATTTAAAAGTAAATTTATAAATTAAAAAAAGAGAAATAATACATAATATTTATAAAAAAATATTATATGAGAGTACCCTACATCAAAAATAGTCTAAGCATTTTTATTCTAAAAAAGAAAATTATTTTAAAAAAATAAAGACAAAAAAAACACTAATTTCTTATAATGTGATTTTGGGTTTGGGTTTCACACAATGAATTTAAATAGAAATATATTAGATGATTCATAATGAATGAGTTAGGAGAAAAAACATAAAATTTTCTTATTATTGGGAATATTAAGTGGAAGGATTATTGTTGGACTAAATTTATATTAAATTTAACCAAATTAAAGTATCTAGTGAAAAATAAATTTAACATATTAAAAATTCTTGTAATTCAAGGTTGATTTTTATTTTATTATACAGATCCCATGAATTAGAAAATGAAGAATGGAAAACTAGATTAATTTTATATTTATAACAGATGCAATCAAGATAAGAAGATGAAACTTAGTATTTTGCCATATATTTAGTTACAGATAATGTATTCAAATAAACCATGGATAATATCCAATCACCTTTTTAAATACTTAAATAAAAAAGTATTCAAATTGCATAGTTTTTTTTTCTTAGAATTATTTATATTTAGAAACTAATAATTTTCTCTCACGAGGTTCATCAAAGTATTTATTATTAGTAATTATTACAAGCCATAACTTATGTCGAAAGATATATATATATATATATATATATATATATATATATATATATATATATATATATATATATATATATATATATATATATATATATATATATATATATATATATATATATATATATATATATCTTTCGACATAAGTTATGGCTTGTAATAATTACTAATAATAAATACTTTGATGAACCTCGTGAGAGAAAATTATTAGTTTCTAAATATAAATAATTCTAAGAAAAAAAAACTATGCAATTTGAATACTTTTTTATGACAAGCCATAACTTATGTCGAAAGATATATATATATATATATATATATATATATATATATATATATATATATATATATATATATATATATATATATATATCTTTCGACATAAGTTATGGCTTGTAATAATTACTAATAATAAATACTTTGATGAACCTCGTGAGAGAAAATTATTAGTTTCTAAATATAAATAATTCTAAGAAAAAAAAACTATGCAATTTGAATACTTTTTTATTTAAGTTTCTATATATATTGTAAAGTTTGTTTTTATAAAGTGAAAAAGTGTAAAACACTATGCCGACAAACCCAATCTCCTAAGATGAATTGAACTTAACATTAAATTCATGAAAACATTTCAAAATAATGCATCTAACTTAAGGTCCATTGTTGCATGCACCTTGTTATTTCTCCACCCATTCTATTTCTCACTCCATTTGTCAATGATATTCTTTTTACCTAATGCAGACTTCCCTTATCTGTGCTAATTTTTCACTCAAATCATATGCAATCATCTCATCCCTGATAGTCTTCAATATTATCTTATTGAGATAATATAACTCAGAGACATTATCCCTGGCCATCAAAAATATTTCCAACTAGTCTCTCTCAATGATGTTCTTGTTTTTTAATAGTCACTCTATTGGCCTCCTTTCTATTTGTCTTTTTGTGATTTATCTTCCCCTCAACTTACAATTCCCACTTCCATCACGTCTTGGGGGCCTCCTTCAAACTAATTGACACCAAAGAATCTTACAATGGTTAGTGTTAAGTCTATTACATGACCTCTATGGATGGCCACTGTTAACACTAAATGTGTCACATGGCCTCACCAAGTAAAGGTGCACATTCCACCTCATAATATCCAAATCGATGATATTGTACTCATCTGCATACTAATTTTCAAAAATGAATCCATGTGAGGTTATAAGCATAAATCAATAAATAAAATATAATGTACTCAGAGATAATAAAAATGTTCTTAGAGCATTGATTTCCTCCTCTATTTCAAATTATGAAGCTTCTAAATGATAAAAACCATCACCATCATTATCAACATCTTCAATAATATTATAATCAAGGTTACCCAACTCTTCCTCCTCTTGCCACAAAGGCTAACATATATATGTCATTCCAAACATATATGCAACAACAAACATGTATGAGCATGATGAAATAAATATAAAGTAAAATATGCACATTTTTAGGGATAAGACATTATGAAAGTGACTATCAATCACATCCACATGGTTCCACTCCACCCCATTGAACTAGAACACCAAAAAACAACATATAAAAATAGATGGTGTGTCAAAAGTATTTTAATGTTGACTATTGTAAGAGGGAATAAATAAGCATTTTTGAACATGTAGAGTGATCAAACATTAAGGGAAGCCAAAGGTTCTCATACATCTCATGAGACACATTCATTGGGTGCTTCATGAACACTCACCTTCAATTTGCTCCATCCCCTCCTCCTTTAGTAGTAAACATGACATAACAAATCAAAAACTAGTTACAAAGTTTAAAATATTAAACATTTTACATATGTGATAAGAATGTCAAATAAGACAAGGAAAATATGCAAAATTTTCATAAAATTACCTATGTATTCCCCTTCTTTGCATCTTTATTCAATAAAAAGTTGATCACTCAATAGGATTCCACCTTTGGTTATTCACAGGTAGGGGATGGCTATCCTAGAACTATGGGAATACCATCCCGAATGGTTGATGCTCCATCTAAAACTATCATTAAATCCCTAAAGATTTGAGGGGAATGTCTAAACTAAGGTTGTATACATAATGAGGACTTATCATTGACTTTTTTATTGTAACATAATGGATGTCACAATTGATTAGAATCAACAAGAAATAATAGAACACAAATTCACCTTTGAGTGTAGTATCTAAAATTATGTATAATTTGTTCTATCTCAACTATCAAAATCAGCTCTAGGAATACTAAACTAAGTGAATTCATCAATTTGATATGCTATATGAGATACATATTGCACAAGAAAATACTGAGAAAACACATATATGAAACTACAAGAATGAATAAGAGAGAAATGAGCCAAGAATAATCCACACAATCTTGCCTTAGAATATGAAATAGAACAAGTACATAAATAGGTTGTAGGAGGAAAGATATAACCCATTCTAGTGAATGTGATATTAAACTTTCCAAATAACCAACATGACACTAAAGCCCCTAAGCAAGCAATATGCAACCGTGTAGCCAAAAAACATGGTAAAAAAGGCATACACCAACATCCCCCATAACACAACTTAGGCAGGCAATGATATAAAAAAATGAAAACAAATGGGTCCCAAAAATAAGGCTTGATGAGGTACCCATGTACAATGCAATCTCTCATAAAGTAGAGAAAAGGAGAAAACCCAGTGGAAAAAAATCCCCCTAAAAAAGTGACAAAAAAAAAGAAGAGAAGAGGTTAGAAGCCCCTCCTAAAGATTATGAAGCTATTGAATTAGGTTGCACCCCAAGAAGAGCTCATAGATGAATGTACTTGCTCTTAGTGAAAGGTTTGGTGAAGATATCAGCAACCTACTCTAAATATTGGCAAAATACTATGTCGATAACCTACTCATGAATCAGCTTCCAAATGAAATACATATGAATCTCAATGTGTTTGGTCCTCTAATGAAGGACAGATTCCTATAAACTTTTATGGTGCTCTGATTATCATAAAATATGATTGTAAGCTGGCTGATTTGGATACCAAGCTCAAAAAGAATTATTTGAAGCCAAATAGCCTCAATAGTTATGTTAACAGCTCCCCTATACTCTACCTCTATGGGGCCACTAAATTGGCCTCATACAATACAAAATTTAAGATCAAGCCATCTTACAAAGTTAATCTAAATGAACTAAAATATGATTATTATAAAACAATACATATGGTAGTGCCACATCGAATTGTGTTACAAAATGCACCACACATAAATATTACTAGATTCACAATATGTTCACCATATCTTCTTGTGGTAGTATTTATTAGCTATAGTAAGATTTTTAATACCCAAATAATGACTTCCTATCATAATTTTAAATAACTAGTGATGTACTTCATATAAATAAAAGTGTGTTAATTTCTTATATTCGCATTTATAGAGAGGCATAGAAATTAGATGGATGCACCATGGAGTGACACTATGATAATTATATTATGTGATGTATTAGTTCATTGTATTATAATATGCATATGGATGAGGTTTATTAAAATAATTAATTAGTCAATGCTAGACAACCATTTGATAGTTGTTGCTATTTTGAGTCTTAGTCAAATGAAACAACACATATTTACAAGTCATAGTTAGAGATCTAAACTTTCAAGAATTATTTAATGAAACCTAGATAACTACGACTATAAATTGTTTGTGGTTGTTTAATTCAATATCAAGGGGACATGAAGTATTCAAAATTATATTAAGTATGAAATGTGTTTTTCAACATTTGATTGTAGTTCAAGTGGAATATATAAACAACTCTGAACATACATGCCATGTCATTAAAATTGATTTAGAGATGGAATTGTATATCAAATTTATCATGGTTCATTTTGGTAAATGGGAGAGGGATTATTGTTATTCCTATGGTTAGATGATATAATCTTATCTAGATTTAGAGAGTTTTAAAATTATCAAAAATAGTTAAAATATTTACAATGAAATTGTGATAGTGTTTAAATATTTTTATCAGTATGGATTTACTTCTATGTATGATCAGAAATTAGGTTATGAAAAAGGTTTCAAGTCAGAGTTTCAATGGTGGCACACTATAGAGCTCCTTGAGATCTTTTTGATTCCTTTTACGGTTCACAAAACGGAGTCTAGATGCTCAAGATATGGTCATTTGAAGATTTACCAAAAAAATCACTTGTGACATTTGGCACGTGATTCAAAAATGTATCGACATTTGGACCTATCAAAGGTTGACACATGGCACTGTTGAAAATCCAAGTGGGCCAATAGCCATTTGACATGTGACAAAAAAATTAGTTGCAAAAAAATTGGCTTAGGTGTTTTATTCACATGTCATTTGATATTTTCAAACCTTTCAAAGGTGCCAAAGGAGGAACCTCCACACCACCCAAGGAAATATTCAAAATTGGCACCCAAGAAGGAGTCAAAGCACCTAGAAAGGAGAGCCTAAGCACCTAGAAAGGAGGAAGGAGGTTTTGAACCCTTGACCTCCCGTGTAAAAGAGATAGGCCTTGACCACTTCAACCATGGGTCTTGAAGTGTTATATATGGCACTAATTTTTACTTGAATTTATCAAGTTCTGGATTGTGATTTTTATTTTAAGAGGCTGAGACTTTGTAAAATCTTTGAGAAATCTTATGTAATAGATTTTTATCCAGTTTTCAGCCATAATACTCAGTCTTAATACTCTTTTTATCCAATTTCCATATTGGAAGAGTATTATTAAGCCCATAGAGGAGATTTTTAGGGCTTTCGAAGCAACTTTACAGGTGTGAAGACTCATGAAATTTGAAGGTGCCAAGCTTGATTATCAGTCACAGTGAAGGTGAATTTTCACATTGAAAGATCAACTTGTAGGAAAGTTGTTTATTGTTTCCAGGTTTTTGAAATGCCCTTAATGGAAACAATCCACTACTTTGGAGAACCTAGAGATGTAGGCATCATTTGTTGAGCCGAACTCCGTTATCAATGTTGGATGGTAATTTGTCATTTGCTTGCATGTTTTAATTCAATTTTTTTTTTAATTATGAAATCATGCAAAGATTAAATTTTGACAATTTACAACATTTGATGTATAAAAAACAAAAATCGGTTCAATAACTGAGAACATTTTATGCCAAAACATTGAGATTCAAGTTCTTTTGAGTTTTTCAAGAATTTGTTAAGTTTTGAGAAATTTAGTATTCGTAATTAAAGCTTCACTTTGAGTTGATTCACTGTAGTTTACAGATCATTGTATCACCACTTGAATATGAATAAGCAATTTAGTAAAATAACATTCCATTCAAAAATGTTTCATTTTATGAGGAGATAAAAATTAACCACTCTAGAAAAAAATTAAACATAAATTATTTAGTAAAAATATTTAAAGATTTAAACACGATAAACAAATATAAATAATAAACATAGTTTTTAAATATAAAAATAATTATTTTTATTAAATAATTTTATTTATATTTATTAATTTACATGATTAAATTGTTTAATAGGGATTTGAATCAATTTTTAGGCCCCCTAGAATAACTTTGAGATAAAATTCACCAATTCAAATACATGTGATAGAGAGTCACCTTTCTTGAATTTACACTTGTGTTATTATTTAATTTAAACGTTGATAACACAATAGACATTTGATATGGTTATATATCAAATATGATAAAGAACAATATGGAGGACATCCTCTTTCAAGTCCATTAATCAAATCAAAAATTGAGCATACATCAAGTGGGAACATATATTCATCCCCTTTGATGTCAACTTTAATGAATACTTTAAACCAAGGTGGGGGTTTTTCACAATTATCACTAGAAATGATTAAAGCATTGGAGGAAAAAAATGTCTCATTAAGAAGAACACCTAAAAGGCATCCAAATATGGCCCACTTGATTCAAAATATGTCTTGTATAACCCTCTTACATTAGAGGTATAATTTCAACCCTTGTCACCACACTTTGTGGCAATGGTATTTCTTACTTATGAAAAACATGAAGGGTGACTCTAAACATGACTGAGAAATGAAACTTTTTCATTAAACAAGATAAACTATGGGGCCCCTAAATTGGCCTCATCCAATACAAAAATTAAGATGAAGCCATATTACATAGTTAATATAAATGAAACAAAATGTGATACAAACAAAACAATAAACATGGTAGTGCCACATCAAACTTATTACATAATGCATCATGCATAAAAATTACTAAATTCAAAATATGTCCACCATATCTTCTTGTGGTAGTATTGAGTATCTATAGTAATTTTCAATGCCCAACTAATGACTTTCTATCATAATTTTAAATAACTACTGATTTTGTACTTCATATACATAAAGTGTGTTAATTTTTTGTATTCTCATTTATGGAGAAGCGTTGAAATTGGATGGATGCACCATGGAGGGACACTATGATAATTATATTATGTGATTTACTAGTTCATTTTAATATAATATTCATATCGATGAGGTTTATTAAAAAAATTAATTAGTCAATGCTACACAACCATCTAGAAAATGTTGCTATTTTGAGTCTTAATCAAATGAAGTAACACATATTTACAAGTCATATTTAGAGATTTACACTGTTAGGAATTCTCGAATGAAACCTAGATAACTAACACTATCAATGGTTTGTGGTTGTTTAATTTAATATTAGGGGCAGATGAAGTATTCAAAATTATATTAAGTATGAAATGTATTTCTAAACATTTGATTTTAGTTTAATTGGAATATATAAACAACTCTAAACATACATGCCATGTCACTAAAATTGATTTAGAGTTAGACTTGTATATAAAAATTATCATGGTTTATTTTGGTAAATGGTAGAGGGATTCTTGTTATTCCTATGGTTGGACGATAGAATCTTATCTAGATTTAGATAGATTTAGACTTGTAGAAAATAGTTAAAATATTTTCAATGAAATTGTGATAGTGTTTATATCTTTTCATCAGTATGGATTTACTTCTATTTATCACCACTTGAATATGAATAAGCAATTTAGTAAAGTAACATTCTATTCAAAAATGTTTCATTTTATGAGGAGACAAAAATTAACCACTCTGAAAAACATTTAAACATAAATTATTTAGTTAAAATATTTAAATATTTAAACATGATAAATAAAAATAAATAATAAACATAATTTTTAAATATAAAAATAATTTATTTTTTAAAATCATTTATTATAATTATACTTATTAAACCAGTTTATTTATTGTTATTACTTTACATGATTAAATTGTCTAATAGGGATTTAACTCAATTTTTAGGCCCCCTAAAATACCTTTGAGATAAAATTCACCAATTCAAATACCTGTGATAGAGAAATGCCTTTCCTTAATTTAAACTTGCGTTATTAGTTAATTTAAATACTTATAACACAATATACATTTGACATGGTTAGCTATTAAATATGTTAAATACTGATACATACAAAATCCTCTTTCAATTCCATTAATCACATCAAACATTGAGCGTACATAGAGTGGGAACATATATTCATCCCCTTTGATGTCAATTTCAATGAATACTTTCAACCAAGGTGGGGGGTTTTCACAATACTCATTATAAATGATTAAAGCATTGGAGGAAAAAATATCTCATTGAGAAGAACACCTAAAAGGCATCCAAATATGGCCCACTTGATTCACAATATGTCTTCCATAACCCTCTTGCATTAGAGGTATCATTTCAACCCTTGTCACCACACTTTGTGGCACTAGAATTTCCTACTTATAAGAAGCATGAAGGATGACTCTAAACATGGTTGGGAAATGAAACTTCTTGCATTAAACAAGCTAAAGTATAGGGCCACTAAATTGACCTTGTTTAATACAAAATTCAAGATCAAGCCATCTTACAAAGTTAATCCAAATGAAACAAAATATGATAATAATCATACAATGAACATGGCAGTACCACATCAATCTATATTACATAATTCACCAAACAAAAAAATTACTAGACTCACAATATGTCCAATATATCTTACTATAGTAGTATTGAGAAGCTACAGTAAGATTTTCAATACCCAACTAATGGTTTCCTATCATAATTTTAAGTAATTAGTGATGTTGTACTTTATATACATAAAGGTGTGTTAATTTCTTGTATTTAAATTTATGAAGAGGCATGTAAATTAGATGGATGCACCATGGAGTGACACTATGATAATTATATTATGTGATGTATTAGTTCATTGTATTATAATATGCACATGGATGAGGTTTACTAAAAAAATAATTAGTTGATGCTACATAACCATCTAGCAATTGTTTCTATTTTGAGTCTTAGTCAAAAAAAATAACTCATATTTACAAGCCATAATTAAAGATAAACACTTTTAGGAATTCTTGGATGAAACCTAAGTAACTACCACTGTCAACAATTTGTGGTTATTTAATTCAATATCAGGGACACATGAAATAGTCAAAATTATATTAAGTATGAAATGCATTTTTGAATATTGTATTGTAGTTCAAGTGAAATATTTGAACAACTCTAAACATACATGCCATGTCATTATTATTGATTTAGAGATGGGCTTGTATATAAAAAGTGCTCATGGTTCATTTTGGTAAATGGTAGAGGGATTCTTGTTATTCCTATGGTTTCAAGATAGAATCTTATCTAGATTTAGAGAGATTTAGACTGGTAGAAAATAGTTAAAATATTTGCATTGAAATTATGAGTGTTTATATATTTTTATCAGTATGGATTTACTTCTTCTATTTATCACCACTTGAATACGAATAAGCAATTTATTAAAATAACATTCGATTCAAAAAAAATCATTTTATGAGGAGACAAAAATTAACCACTCTGGAAAAACATTTAAACATAAATTATTTAGTAAAAATATTTAAATAGGATATAAAAAAATAAATAATAAACATAGTTTTTAAATACAAAAATAATTTAAAAAAATTATCATTTATTATAATTATTCTTATTACAAAAGTTTATTTATATTTATTAATTTACATGATTAAATTGTCTAATAGGGATTTGGCTCAATTTTGAGATAAAATAACTTTGAGATAAAATTCACCAATTCAAATACCTATGATTGAGAGTTGCCTTTCTTTAATTTACACTTGTGTTATCAGTTAATTTAAATACTTATAACACAATAGACATCTGACATGGTTAGCTATTAAATAAGTTAAAGACAGATACATAAGACATCCTCTTTGAATTCCATTAATCACATCAAACATTGAGCTTACATAGGGTGGGAACATATATTCATCCCCTTTGATGTCAATTTCAATGAATACTTTCAACCAAGGTGGGGGTTTTTCAAAATCCTCATTATAAATGATTAAAGCATTGGAGGAAAAAATATCTCATTGAGAAGAACACGTAAAAGGCATATAAATATAGACCACTTGATTCACAATATGTCTTGCATAACTCTCTTGCATTAGAGATATCATTTCAACCCTTGTCACCGCACTTTGTGGCACTGGAATTTCCTACTTATAAGAAACATGAAGGATGACCCTGAACATGATTGAGAAATGGAGCTCCTTGCACTTAATAAGCTAAAGTATGGGGCCACTACATTGGCCTCATTTAATACAAAATTTAAGATCAAGCCATATTACAAAGTTAATCCAAGTGAACCAAAATGTGCTATTAATTAGATAATGAACATGGTAGTGTCGCATCAAACTATATTACAGAATTCATTACATAAAAAAATTACTAGATTCAAAATATATCCACCATATCTTACTATATTAGTATTGAGAAGCTAGATTAAGATTTTTAGTACCCAGCTAATGGTTTCCTATCATAATTTTAAATAACTAGTGATGTTGTACTTCATATACATAAAGGTGTGTTAATTTATTATATTCAAATTTATGGAGAGACATGGAAATTGGATGGATGCACCATGGAGTGACACTATGATAATTATATTATGTGATGTATTAGTTCAATGTATTATAATATGCATATGGATGAAGTTTACTAAAAAAATAATTACTTGATGATACATAAATATTTAGTGGTTGTTTCTATTTTGAGTGTAAGTCAAACAAAACAACTCATATTTACAATACATAATTAGAGATAAACACTTTCATGAATTCTTGGATGAAACCTAAATAACTACCATTATCAACAGTTTGTGGTTATTTAATTCAATATCAAGGACCCATGAAGTAGTTAAAATTATATTAAGTATGAAATGTGTTTCTAAACGTTTGATTGTAGTTCAAGTGGAATAAACAAACAACTCAGAACATGCATGCAAAGCCATTACAATTGATTTATAGGTGGACTTGTGTATAAAAATTGGCATGGTTCATTTTGGTAAATGACAGATGGATTCTTGTTATTCTTATGGTTAGAGGATAGAACCTTATCTAGATTTAGAAAGATTTAGACTTGTAGAAAATAGTCAAAATATTTTCAATGGAATTATAATAGTGTTTATATATTTTTATCAATATGGATTTACTTCTTCTATTTATCAACATTTGAATATGAATAAAGAATTTAGTAAAATAACATTCCATTCAAAAATTTATATTTTATGAGGAGGTACAAACTAAGCATTCTAAATTTTTTTTTAACATAAATTATTTAGTAAAAATATTTAAATATTATAAATAAAAATAAATAATAAACATAGTTTTTAAATATAAAAATAATTACAATATTTTATCATTTATTATAATAATTATTACTAAACAAGTTTATTTATATTTACTAATTTATATGATTGAATTTCTTAATAGGAGTTTGACTCCTTAAATTTTAAGTCCTCCTGGAATACCTTTGAGATAAAATTCACCAATTCAAATACCTATGATAGAGAGTCACCTTTATCAAATTTACACTTGTGATGCTATCAGTTAATTTAAATAATTATAACACAATAGACATCAAAAATGGTTAGATATCAAATACAATAAAGATCAAAGTGGAAGAAATTCCTCTTTCAATTACATTAATCATATCAAACATTGAGCATACATCGAGTGGGAATATATATTCATCCCTCTTGATGTCAATTTCAATGAATACTTTGAACCAAAGAGGGACTTTTTCACAATCCTCATTATAAATGATTAAAGCATTGGAATAAAAAAATTCTCTCATTAAGAAGAACACATAAAAGGTATCCAAATATGGCCTTCTTGATTTATAATATGTCTTACATAACCCTCTTAAATTAGAAGTATCATTTCAACCCTTGTCACCACACTTTTTGGCATTAAAATTTTGTAATTATGACAAATATGAAGGGAGACATTGAGCATGATCAGGAAATGAAACTTATTACATTAAACAAGCTAAAGTATGGGACCACTAGATTGGCATCATACAATACAAAATTTAAGATCAATCCATCTTACAAAGTTAATCTGATTGAAACAAAATCTGATACCAATCAAAAAATAAACATGACAATGCCACATTGATTTATATTGCATAATGCACCATGCAAAAAAATTTCTAGATTCACAATATGTCCATCATAACTTCTTGTGGAAGTATTGGGAAGTTACAATGAGATTTATAATACCCAATTAATGGCTTCCTATCATAATTTTAAATAATTAGTGATGTTGTACTTCATACACATAAAGATGTGTTAATTTATTTTATTCACATTTATGGAGAGGCATGGAAATTGGATGAATGCACCATGGAGTGACAATATGATAATTATATAATGTGATGTATTAATGAATTATATTATAATATGTATATGGATGAGGTTTACCAAAAAAATTAATTATTCAATGCTACACAACTATCTATCAATTGTTTCTATTTTTAATTTTAGTCAAACAAAACAACTCATATTTATAAGCCATAGTTAGAGATTTACACTTTCAGGAATTATTGGATGAAACCTAGATAACTACCACTATCAATTATTTGTGGTTGCTTAATTCAATATCAAGGACACATGAAGTAGTCAAAATTATATTAAGTATGAAATGTGTTTCTAAACATTTGATTGTAGTTCAAGTGGAATATATAAGCAACTCTAAACATACATGCCAAGTCATTAAAATTGATTTAGAGGTGGACTTGTATATAAAAATTGGCATGATTCATTTTGGTAACTGGCAAAGGGATTCTTTTTATTCTTTTGGTTGGAAGATAGAACCTTATCTAGATTCAGAGAGATTTAGACTTGTATAAAATAACCAAAATATTTTCAATGGAATTGTGACAATGTTTAAATATTTTTATTGGTATGGATTTACTACTTCTATTTATCACCACTTTAATATGAATAAGGAATTTAGTAAAATAACATTCCTTTCAAAAATGTTTCATTTTATGAGGAGGAAAAAACTAACCAGTTTGAAAAAAAATTTAAACATAAATTATTACGTAAAAATATTTAAAGATTTAAACATGATAAATAAAAATAAATAGTAAACATAGTTTTTAAATATAAAAATAATTATAATTTTTTATCATTTATTATAATTATTCTTAAACAAGTTTATTTATATTTGTTAATTTACATGATTAAATTATCTAATAGGGATTTTAATCCTTAATTTTTAGACCCCCTATAATATCTTTGAGATAAAATTCACCAATTTAAATACTTGTGATAGTGAGTCATCTTTTTTGAATTTAAACTTGTGACTCTATTAGTTAATTTAAACACATAACACAATAAATATCTGACATGGTCAGATATCAAATATGATAGAGACCAATACAAAAGACATTCCTCTTTCAATTCCATTAATCACATCAAACATTGAGCTTACATCGAGTGAGAATATTTATTCATCTCCCTTAATGTCAACTTCAATGAATTATTTGAACCAAGGTGGGCCTTTTTCACAATCCTCATTACAAATTATTAAAGCATTGGAGGAAAAATATCCCTCCTTAATAAAAATAGTGAAAAGGCATCCAAATATGCCTTGCTTGATTCAAAATGTCTTACATAACCTACTTTCATTAGAGGTATCATTTCAACCCTTGCCACCACACTTTGTGGCACTAAAATTTCCTACTTATGAGACATATGAAAGGTGACCTTGAAAATAACCGAGAAATGAAACTCCTTGCATTGAAAAAGATAAAGTATGAGGCCACTATAATGGCCTCATCCATTACAAAATTTAAGATCAATCCATCTTACATTTTTAATCCAAATGAATCAGAATGTGATACCAATCAAATAATGAACATGGTGGTGCCACACTGAGTTATATTACAGAATGAGCCCCATAAAAAAATCACTAGATTCACATTATGTCCACAATATCTTATTTTAGTATTATTGATCATCTATAGTAATATTTTTAATGCCCAACTAATGGCTTCCTATCATAATTTAAATAACTAGTGATATTGTACTTCATATACATAAAGGTGTTTTAATTTCTTGTATTCGCATTTATGGAGAGGCATAGAAATAAGATGGATGTACCATGGATTGACACTATGATAATTATATTATGTGATTTATTGGTTCATTGTATTATAACATACATATGGATGAGGTTTGCTAAAAATATTAATTAGTCAATGCTACACAACCATGTGGAAGTTATTGCTATTTTGAGTTTTAATCAAATCAAACAACTCATATTTACAATCCATAGTTAGAGATCTACATTTTTAAGAATTCTTGGATGAAATATAGATAACTACCACTATCAATGGTTTGTGATTATTTAATTCAATAACATGGGCACATGAAGTAGTTAACATTATATTAAGTATGAAATGTGTTTTTCTAAACATTTGATTGTAGTTCAAGTGAAATATATAAACAACTTTGAACATGCATGCCAAGTCATTAAAATTAATTTAGAGATGGACTTGTTTACAAAAATTAGCATGGTTCATTTCCGTAAATGGCATAGGTATTCTTATTATTTATATGATTGGTAGATAGAACCTTATCTAGACTCAGAGAGATTTAGACATGTAGAAAATAGTCAAAATATTTGCAATGAAATTGTGACAGTATTTAAATATTTTTATCATTATAGATTTAATTCTTAGATATTTATCATGAATTGAATACGAATAAGGAATTTAGTAAAATAACATTCCATTGAAAAATGTTTTATTTTATGAGGAGGTAGAAACTAACCACTAAAAAACAATTTAAACATAAATTATT
Organism: Torreya grandis; assembly: GCA_037957365.1. NCBI lineage: Eukaryota > Viridiplantae > Streptophyta > Pinopsida > Cupressales > Taxaceae > Torreya > Torreya grandis. Next base: position 2,149,971 of record JARHVA010002952.1, on the reverse strand, counting down.
TAGTAAAAATATTTAAATATTTAAACATGATAAATATAAATAAATAATAAACACAATTTTTAAATATAAAAATAATTAAATTTTTTAATTATTTATTATAATTATTCTTATTAAACAAGTTTATTTATATTAATTAATTTACATTATTAAATTGTTTAATAGGTATTTGAGTCAATTTTTAGCCCCTTTGGAATACCTTTGAGATAAAATTCACCAATTCTTGAATTTACATTTGTGACTCTATTAATTAATTTACATTTGTGACTCTATCAATTAATTTAAACACTTATAACATAATAGACATCTGACATGGTCTGATATCAAATATGATATAGACTAATATAGAGGAAATTCCTCTTTTAAGTCTATTAATCACATCGAACATTGAGTGTACATAGAGTGAGAATATATACTCATCCCCCTTGATTTCAACTTCAATGAATACTTTGAACTAAGGTGGGTATTTTTCATAATTCTCATTATAAATGATTAAAGAATTAGAGAAATAAAATTATCTCATTAAGAAGAACACCTACAAGGCATTTAAATATGGCTCACTTAATTCACAATATGTCTTGCATAACCTTATTAAATTAAAGGTATCATTTCACCCCTTGCCAACACACTTTGTGTCACTAAAATTTATTACTTATGAGAAACATGAAGTTTGACCCTGAGCATGATCAAGAAATGAAACTTATTGCATTAAATAAGCTAAAGTATGGGGGCAATGAATTGGCCTCATTCAATACAAAATTTAATATCAAGCCATCTTACAAAGTTAATCTGAATGGACAAAAATGTGATACCAATCAAACAATGAATATGGCAGCACCACATTCACTTATATTATAAAATGCACCAGATAAAATAATTACTAGATTCATAATATGTCCAACATATCTTCTTATGATAGTGTTGAGTAGCTACAATAATATTTTCAATGCCTAACTAATGTCTTCCTATCATAATTTTAAATAACTGGTGATGTTGTACTTCATATACTTGTGCTGATTTATTGTATTCATATTTATGGAGAAGTATAGAAATTAGATGGATGACTATGGAATTAACCTACGATAATTATATTATGTGATGTATAAGTTCATTATATTATAATATGCATATAGATAATGTTTACTGAAAAAATGAATTAGTCAATGTTACACAACCATCTAGTAGTTGTTACTATTTTGAGTCTTAGTCAAATGAAACAACTCATATTTACAAGCCATAGTTAGAGATCTACACTTTCAAGAATTCTTAGATGAAACGTGGATCACTACCACTGTCAATGGTTTATGGTTGTTTAATTAAATATAAGGGGTGCATGAATTAGTTAAAATTATATTAAGTATGAAATGTGTTTCAGAATATTTGATTGTAATTTAAGTGAAATATATAAACAACTCTGAACATGCATGCCAAGTCATTAAAATTTATTTAGAGATGGACTTGTATAAAAAACATTGGTATGGTTAATTTTGGTAAATGGTAGAGGGATTCTTATTATTCTTATGGTCAGAGGATATAAACTTATCTAGATTCAGAGAGATTTAGACTTGTATAAAATTGATATAATATTTGTAATAGAATTGTGATGGTGTTTAAATCTTTTTATCAGTATAAATTTACTTCTTATATTTATCACCAATTGAATACGAATAAGGAATTTAGGAAAATAATATTCCATTTTATGAGGAGACAAAAACAAACCACTGTAGAAAAACATTTAAACATTTTAATATATCAACTTCCTCCAATCTGACTTGACTAATCCTAAGGTACATTTGCATTAAGAAATAGGCAAGAGACCCTAAAAAAATTTAAATTAAAATTTAATTTTCAAAATGGGGTCCATATAATTCTAATTTTTTTAAAAAGGAACAAAAAATGCCAAACATGTCTGATCAGATATATTCTTTTTCTTACATATTTCTAGTTTTTTCTACATATACACTGTAGAGCACTGATATATCGAAATAGATCAAGTTATAGAGTGTTAAAAGTGTTGACCATATTTGTTACTGTCATTTCTATAAATCTTTATTCTTAGGTATTTAATCTTAATAGTATTTAATATTTTTTTACTCTATCTAAAATGTGTGATTTATTTGTGTTGACTTGTCCCTTTTGTTTATTTTTTTATCACTTTATGTTATGAAATCACTAAGATTCAGATAGTTTACTTGTATTATTATTATGAAATGGTTAGAATAATGAAATGGTGGAGATTAGGGTTATTTATCACTTATTTTTATTAATTATTATTTATTTCCTTATGTGTGGAAAACCAATAGAGACCCAAAAGATGAATGTTAGGATGATTCAAATTGACATTTTTTAATAACTATAATTAAATAATCTTACTAACTAATATATTTAATAATTTTAAATTTTAAAAATTATAGATAATCATCTAGAGCAACCAAAAGGACTACCTTATAACCTAATAAAGACTAGCTTATAACCTAAAAAGAAACCATTGATGTCTAAATGCTCTTTCTACTTGGAATATGGTGAGATTAAGGAACATATAATTTAAATAAAATAATTATAGCATTGATTAGTAATTAAATATATATGTTCAATTCGTAATATTAAATTAGATATGGTGAGATTTGCTTGACATCATTTACATGTTCATAGAAATTAATACTTAAAGATAATTAATACTTTTGGATTATTAATATAGTTTATGTTCTTGTTGGATGTCCAAATCATATTTGAGTAGCCTCATTGGTGGAAAAAATACCCAATAGTCACATTATAAGAAATAAACCCTTGTTTAAGTACTCTCTGAACATGTTAATGTGAGATTAATGTGGTGTTATTTGAGAAATTAATTTTGTGTTAAGATGTCAATGTTGAATATCAAAATTGTGTTAAATTAATGTTATAGAGATTAAAATGGTGACATTCAAATGATTCATATTATGCTAAGGTGTCAATGATTATATGATTTAAAATTTAATAAAGGGTTCATTATTAACTGTAATGTCATCATTCAGGAGTGACAATGTTACCTTTTTTAACATATAAATAGAATGTAGTTTGTTTGACATCTTTCAAATTTAGTTCTATTATCTAATTATAAAAGCCAAAATATTAAATAAAATGACAATCAAATTTGAATTAAATATGGAATATCTAGGGATTACTATCAAAATACACATCAAGATCACCCTACCATAATGGTTAGGATCTTTTGGCTACAATGAATCTCCACTCCATGAAATTAATGGTGAGTTTAATCTTTTGTGGGTCTATATTTTTTATTTAGTAATTACTCTATTAGAAAGTATATTTTTTCACATAGGAAAAAGTCTTAATTTTAAGAAAATTATGATAACAATAATAACATAATTTTAGAGCCAAAGATTTTGCTATTGTAAAATTGGATGCTAAAAATTTTGATGATGAAAATTAGATTTGGAAGCCCAACATAGAAAATTTGAAGCTTGACATGGAAAACAGAAATTCTACTATTGTGAGACTTTTAAATAATTGTAGTTGTACAAGTTTGCTATTGTAAAATTGGATGCTAAGAATTTTGATGATGCAAATCAGATTTGAAGCCCAACTTGAAAAATTTAAATCCTGACATGGAAAATTTGAATCATGAAAAATGGAAATTCTGCTATTGTAAGTCTTTTGAACAATTGTAGTTGTACAGTTTTATGCATTATACACAAGTTCTAATAGTATTTTAGTTGAATATAATATATGAAAATTTTGTGTTTTATTTCTATAACTATATCCTCCCTTATTTCATTTCTTTTTGCATGTTTATTTAAAGCATTTCTAACAGTGTTATTTGGTCTAGACTATCCTCATAATCTCAATATTTTTTTTTACTTAGTCTTGTTAAATCTTTTCCACCTGGACCTACATATTCTATTTTTTTACCATAGAGAGAAATTGAACTTGGGAGTTAGTTGACATTTCAAAAGGAAAAGAGGTCAAATCATGCACTTTTTTTTATTATCTTAATCATTTAGTGAAAACTAACTAATTATGTATATTTAACCAATAAATCATGCAGTTCAAATATTGTTCATTCTAAATGAATGAGCATGAATAGTTACTCAAAATTCATCTTAAATGTGCATAAAGTGGTGAGCCATTACAATCCAAAAAACATGTTAGCCTCATCCATGATAATTGAAAATATAAGAAAATATAATAGGTAGTCTCCCATAGCTTTGTACTATAGCATTTACCAAAAAAATTAACTATACCCCCATTTTTAATTAGAATTTGAAATAATGGAGTTGCGTAAATGAAATAGTTCAATTGATTAACCAAATTACTATTGATGAATTTGTGTGTACTCCCAGAGTAAACAAATATAGTCAAATTTTGTTTTTTGAGGAAATCCACCACCTTAATATTTGGAGGAGTATTAACTCCTAAAAGTGCATGAGAGGAAATAGTAGGTTGAGAATATTTAGATTCATCCTCATGTCCTTCCAAAATATTGATGTGTGTTTGTGTCAAGGACATAATGTGAACATCAGAATAACATTTCTCATATTATAGTGTAGATCCTAAAAAACATTAGGGATTCAGTTAGTTTTGCTAGAGATATTATGTGGTTACCACCTTTTAATCTATAAGTAGACCCTGCTATAGGGACAATAGGAATATGATAGTGACACAATCTACCTGAATTTATTATGATGTAAATTACTTTGTATTTTTTAATATAAACTTAAACTATTAAACAAATAAATGGATATACATAATGATAATTAATCTAAAGTGATTTATGTTAAAAAAAATTAAAATGAGGTAATAAGGTAGGGCAAAAAACAAATTTCCCTTTTAATAACAAAGACCAACATATCTCCTTTGATTTTTTTGATAATAATACAAATGAAACTAACAGTTGTGAAATCTTAGTGTTTAGATCCAAAATATCGTAAGTGCATTAAGGATTATATGATGAATATAATGCACATATCTAAAAAAGATGCTTTAAAATGCTACCTACAATAAATTTCCTTAAACATATTCACTAACAGAGCAAGATGAAAACAATGCTTACATAACAAACTTTATTAGCCTAGCTGAAAGCACAAACTAACTAGATGCATTAAAAATAATAATACCATATTTTAACCATTAAATAAGTGATATCATATATTATTAACAAAGGTTGAGAAATAGGAATGCATGAAAACAATGGAGACAATAAGTTAATTTCAAGAATTTACTTTCTCTTTACATTAATTTATAAACTTTTATCTCTAGTTTATAATGAAGGGGATATACCCTTTATATAGGTCATTCAAATTGTCTAGTCAGTTACAAAAAAAAACAGGTAACATGACATATATCTTAAAGTTAAATAATATTTCCCATTCAAAGTATGGGAATACTTTACAATGCAATTCGAGAGACCATAGGACATGTTTCCTATTTATAAGGAACCCAATAGGTGGTTATTTTATTCTTAAGGAGCTGGGTTGAGATCCCACTTGTATTATCAATGATGAAGCTCCTATTGTAGAAGAACATGGAGTGATTGATGGTTGTCATCAATACATTTCATTTAATGTTGTTAATCCAGGGGTGGTGTCTGAAGGCTACATGAAATAGGAGAAAGAGGCATTTGACAAATGTTTCTTTCTATAACACTCCACACTTTTCAAGAATTGAAAATACTAATTACATAAATCAAAGCACACTTGCAAAAAAAAGTCACACTTGCAGAAGGTAATTTGCTGAATTCAAAATAAATGATAACAAATAAAAACACCTACAGATTCACACAAATTATACAAAAAAGAATGATTAAAACAAAAATAAAATAAAATAAGATTTTATAATAAAAGGAATAATTACAAAATAAATAAATAAATAAATATAAATACATGATTCATATTCTTTGAAATGAGTTGTCATCTCATTCTTTAGAAGATAATTTATTTAGATCCATTTTAAAAGACTTTGACACTACTTGAAAATTATTATTTAATGATTAGTCTTAATACTTTGAATAATTTTTAACTTAGTATAAACTATGCATGATATATATGTTATTCTAAAGAAACTATATATTTATAAACTACATTTAGATCTACTTCTTATGAAAGAAAAAGGATATTATTTTTTAGATATATTGAGCCATTTTATGGGCTCATCATTTGCCCCACATCTAATCTCATGTATGTTCTCATGCATGCCACTGTTTAAAACATTATGGTACATATGCATGGGTTAGACTTGGCTTCATACTTCAAATGAGATTCCTAAATTAACTTCATTGGTATAAATATAATAAAATTTATCTTTTAAAATCTCAGATAAAAGTGACCAATGAAAATGGAAATTTTAAGAATAAGTTCTTGTTTAGATATTTTTTCTACTATCCTTAGATCCTTTTTGACATAGGTTCTTATGTGGAATCCTCTTCTTCTTCTTCTTCTTCTTCTTCTTCTTCTTCTTCTTTAAATGGGGTGAGAGTAGGTTCTTGTGTTGATAATTTATTGTTGTGTCTACACATATTTATTTTGACCACAAAGTTGATTTTGACATTAAAAAAATTCTTGTTCCTTTCAAAAGTATGAACCATGATCAAGATCAAACTATATTTACATTAACTTATGTGTTTGGATAAGTCTAATTATTATACCCTCAAATATATTATTCTTCCCCACACCTAAGCTCATGCATGTCCTCATGCATGCCAAATGAATGAAGTGGGATGATATTACAAAGATCGGATGGAAGGTTGTCCCTTTCCTAGAATAAAGCTATTAACAAGAGTGGATATTCATGTAATAACAAAACTTACAAGTAAATTTAAATGTAAAATAGTAAATTATATCTTAAATCTTAGTTGCTTCCTTTATTGTAACCAAAGTGAAAAAGGTTGGGTAAATCTTTGATAAAAGTACAATCCTACTATGCTAAAAAAATAATAGCATAAAATTAAGTAACCAAGTTTATAAAAAATGCATCACTGATCCATTTGATAGATTGTATTTTATTTGTTTTTATATGTTTACCCTTGACTAGTTAGTAAACTAATTTTCTAATCAAGCCTCTTTATTCCAACACTTGATCTACTAGTAAGTTGGTTTTCAAACCAAGGCTACCAAAAATGCCCGAAGGTTTTTATTCTTATTTTTTGATTTTTTTTTAGATTTTTGATGACATAAAAAAGACTAGCCATAGACTCTATGCATCTTCATACTAGTTACAAATATTACATGAAATTTGTTGTATGTTGACTTTCATCAACATGAACACTTGTTATTTTTACTACCTTTTTTTTTCAAAGGTAACCCAAGATTATCTGCCAACTACTTGTTGAAGTCATGGGTATAAATTATGCAAAAAATACTAACTATTATTTTTTATAGGGAAGATAAAATTACATTTATAAATTATTTGATAGAAACTAGAAACTAAAAAACATGCCTCTTCTTACTACTAAAAATTTTGTGTTCTTTATCTACAATATGGATTGGATTTAAATCATGCTGATCAAGCTTCTTCATTGATAAATCAAAAACAGGGGTCTAGGGTAGTTCCCCTTATGTTCATGATCTAGGGTGGGGTTGAGGGGTTCCAGACCTAATTTACCATTTTTATAACCATAGATTTGCTTAGAGTTGAATATTTTTAATGATTTCATGATATTTGATATGGATTACTGAAAATATTTAATTATTACCAATTTATAACATATATAGCACTAAAAAAATGTTAAACACTCAATCTCATGCATCTATATATAAATTCAATATTCTAGGTTGCATGCTAGTCTGAATTGGAAGGGAAGTCTGATTATTATTTTTAGACTATCATTATTTTTTTATAATTAAAAACTAATTTGACCATGAAAATATAACAAGAAACATAGAAAATAAAATAAAAATCTAGTAGTGAGATTAAAGTAATTAAATCTCTTAAGTATTTCAATTGATATTTTCTATCAGACATTATCACTATAGATTAGAAAGAATATTAATAACAAAAATTCTATATAAACTTAGCATTCCAAAAGTAAATCTAAATTTAAATGGTTATATCACCCAAGAGTAACAAATTTTACATGCTAATATTTTTAAAAATCAATTATTTATGTAAGACTAGCCATCAGTGTTGGGATTTAGTTGTTTGACTCATACAAAATCCAAATCAATATTGTTATTTTGATGCATGATGTTAAATTTATTACATGATTTATTGCATGACCAATTATGCTCTAATGCTTGCAAGAAAAATATACATATGTATGAACAATTTATTATTTTTAATTTGTCAAATCTATTTGACCCATGTGGAGTCTAAACAAAATAATGATTTTAAGGCATGGCAATATTGTATGTACTATTCTGGGAAATTATAATTGTACATTCTATCCAAAATCAACATGAATTTATTTTAGTCATGAATTGAATAGAAAAATTAAACCTTTAAAACCAATATCATGCATAAATTTGATCAACCATCCCAGATTAAAATGAAATTTATTCTATATGCAACACTTTACCATATAAAATCATAAGAATTTTGGTTAGAGTGATAGTCCTTTTTCAGCAGATCATAAAACTCTCTTTCTCTCTCTCTTTTTATTTTAAAATATTTGATCAATTATTTCTATATTAATCATTTCAAAAAATAAATTATGCTTACTTAGAAGATCAAATACCCCACATATTTTTAGCTTGGGAGTCTACCTACATCAATTACACAGACTAGATTGTAGACCATTTTAATTTAACATAGATCATTAACATAATTATCTTTATTTATAATGCCATATCCTCATATAATTTATACATCATTTCATAAATTAATCTATCCTTCATCAGCCATATCTGAATTTTATTTACAATAAAAATTTGACATACAATCTTATCTTGTCGGAAACTATTTTTTCTTCCAACCAAATAGAAAACAACAAAACATTATTATTTCAGACATGTAGGAATGAGATGATTTAAAATATTTAGAGGCTGATTTAGCAGTGATGTTCACCTATTTCTTATCAAAAATGCATTTTTTTGATAATAATCCAAAAAGATATGTGATCCATTATAGGTGATTCTAGAAAAAATGCAGCGATATTTATATGTGTTTTAGACAACCACATATATTTGATAAAACTAATTCAAAACATAGATTATTCTTAAATATGAACATTAGATGTATAATTATCTATTTTATATTTGTTGAAAACAACTATATAAATTCATATATCAGGTTATTTTCTCCACCTTAAAGTTGTCTCAGAATTTCATTTCTATCCTACATCAACAATTAGATCTTCCTTCATGAGGTTAGCAATTTTTATTTTCTATAAAATAATTTTATTATTGGAAGGTTTTTTTTTTTTTTTGTAAATCTAAAATATAATTATATTACATAAATTATAATCTATGTTACTGAAAATAAATCTTAAAGAAATCATTAACTTAGTATCTCCTATCACATAATTTGCAAAGAGATATTTGCTTTCACTAGGAATCTCTTTGGTAAATCATAAATATCCTAATAACACCTTAGTTCCCTAAAAATGATGTCAAAAATGATGGGTGTCATCAATACCCTTCATTTAATATTATTAATTCAGGACTAGTTTCTAAACGCTATATGTAATAGAAGAAAGAAACCTTTGGCAAATGATTCTTTCTATCACATGCCACACTTTGAAAGAATTAAAAATCACATTTTCATAAATCAAAGCACACTTTCAAAATTAAATCACATTTTCATAAATCAAAACACACTTATAGAAGGTAAATTGTTGAATTGAAAATAAATGATAATAAATAAAAACTCCTCCAAGTTCACACAAATTGTACAAGGAATGATTACAAAAACAAAAAAATAAAATAGGAATTTATAGAAAAAAGAATAATTACAGAATAAATAAATAAAAATACATGATCTATTTTCCTTGGAATGAGTGGCCAGCTCATTTCTTAGAAGAGGATTTATTCAGAACATAAATTTTAGAATGGGTCCCTTAGAATAATAGAAATAAAAGTGTATAGATTGATTGATTATTTCTTTTGGGTGTGGAAGATTACATTTATAATTTCATGCTTCCAAAAAATACTTTATTTGGGAGTAACAATTGAGATACTCTATCCTATCTCAATCTCCACAAAATATGGAGAATTTTTTTAATTTAAATAATAAAATATATTACAACATAATCTTGAACTCCACCAAATATGGAGGGAGATATTTATTGAAATAAAATCACATAAACCTATATTAAAATATAATCTATAATGAAAAGTATATACATAGAAATATATATAATCTAAATGGAAAGCATTCTTCATGATAGATGGAACATTAGAATATATTTAGAAACACTTTCTAAACAAGTTTATAATATTTTTGTTGAAGTCTGTAACAAATCTATTGAAATTCACAGCAAGCCTAGTGAAATCCATAGCAACCCTAGTAAAATCTATAATAAGTCTGGTGAAATTCATAGTTGATCTGATGTAATATATAGCTGGTTTGATGTGATCCATAATTGGTTTGTAGTTAGCCTATTGTAATAGGTAGCTACTGTAACAAGCATGTTGTAATCTGTAGATGTTGTAACAAGCCTATTATAATCTGTAGCTATTATAGTAATCTTATGAGAGTTTATGATGTAATTTACCGCTATTATAGAAAACCTTTAGGAGTTTGTAACATGCCTATAACTTGAATATAATCTTGGATCTATTACAGAAGACTCTAACACTACTTCAAAATTATTCTTGAATGGTTACTCTTCATACTTTGAATTATTTTTAGCTTAGTATGAAGTGTATATGCACTTATTGACATATTTTTTCTAATAATCATTAGTAATAGATAAAAAGAAATTTTAAATACATAACCATGATATATACTTACTATTTTATTCTAAATAAACTATAAGTTTAAAAACTAAATTTATATCCACTTTTTATGCAAGAAAAAGATGTTACTTTATGGATATAATGATCCATTTTATGGGCTCATCAGTGCTAGTGCCGATTGAGGAATAAGACATTCTAGGAGGGGATAATGAGGTGGTGGCTCCTGATGTGGAATTTTGTTTTTGGGATTCAACCTACCCTTTCCATACTTGGGAGAATTTCTTGTACTCACTATCTATTAATCTCAGATTGATGATAGGCTCCTTTAATAGTTTGGCTATGAGCCTGGCTATTTCCTCATGTCTACTTAGGAGAGGACTTGTATCTTTGTTGATCACCTTAGACTTCTCTAGTAATTAGTTGTAAGAGGTTTCTAAATCCACCATATATTATTCAAAGGTCATCCCTCTATCCATGGATTACTTTCGTAAGTTCACCATGAAATTATATAGTTGAGCCATGAAGGCATCTCTACTAATGATGGAACCATCTTTGTTAGCCAAATGCATAATTTTAGCATCCTTCAATAAGGTGATAACTTTGTCACATTTTTGCATAAGGGAACTCCCTAAGGACCTCATATCTTTAATCCACCATTTCAAGTTATTTCTCCTACCAATTACATAGGACTGAGAAATGCTCAAGTCTTCCAAGGGAATTAAGTTTAGGTCCTCAAATTTCTTCAATCTGATCAAGCTCATCAGGTTGATTATCTTGTTGTCATATCCTCCATACATAGCTTATAATTTGAGGTCTTTATTATATATTTCATTTCCCTTTACCTTGTACTAAGATAAGATATTCAGCATATCAAACATTTCTTCCATAACCCATTCTACTCTTGTTATGGTCTACTCTAGTAAGGTGTCCTTGTGATACTACTCCAAGTAAGCCATTATTTAATATGCTCCCTTAACCAATGTGGTATTGCCATCCATAGTTTCTTGGAGAGTTGAGAGGGATTCCTCCTCATATTGTTGTTTTTGGCCTTACTTGGTTTTCTTTATATTTTCCATCTCAAATAAGGTTTCTTCTGATTCATATAGGATTATTTGGTTAGGGTGGGTGACCTTCCTCTTGGTCACCCTCCTCATTTTCCTCATTGTGAAATTTCGTTGTAATCTAGGGAGGGTCCATCATGACCTAACTTGGTTCTCCCTAATGACTACCTACATCCACTTAATCCATGATTTATCTAAAGAACCACTTAGGGGCTCTGATGAGGGAGACAATGGTTGAGATATAGTTAGCCCTTAGAAGGAAGACATCTGGGAGGTATTAGTGGTTGAGACCAATGTGATTGAAGATCTAGGGGATGAAGAAGCACTAGTTCTAGTTGAAGAACTAGTAGAAAACATGAGAACCTGTGGAAGGATGAAAGTAAGACTCTTCTTCGGTAATTATGGGTCATGTTTAGGCATAAGACCATGTATGATTGGTGGCAAATTAGCCATCACCAAGACCCTAGAAGTGGATGATATGGTGAAAGGAGTGATGGTGGGAAATGGTACAATTATAGGCTTGATTATGGGTCTCATGAGGGGCCTATAAGGTTGAAGGTGGACATCACTTGGAGTTGGGGGGTTCAAATACACTTAGGGGTTGCTTGTAGAAGAAAGAGGGGGGTAAGGCAATGTATTCCTGACCTATAACACTCAGTCCTTATTTGGTAGGAGGAAGGGGAGGTGATGATGACATTAAAATTAATAGAGTAGGAGATACTATTATTCCTATTGAAAGTGTGGCCTATGCTGTAGCAGTACTTTTTACCTGGGACATGATGCCAGATGGGACCCTTGAGGTGGAAGCCTTCCAAACTTATTTCCCAGTTACAATCCCTCCTATCTCCAAAGTAATAGATAATGCATGGAGTATTCTGTGATTGAGTTTCAGGTCAGTTGGCCCTTCTTATTCAACATTGGGAGTATGGATAGGAGATGTCAAAGTTCCTACTTGAGTATCCTAATACTCATATTCCTGAAAAACCCCAATGCCATCTAGTCTTCCTTTCACTTTATTGATCCCAATATCCTTTATTATTTGCCTAACTTCTTTATTATCAGTTACATTAAGGTATAACTAGTCTCCATCCTTAGGCTCATGATGATATGTCATACTGATAGCTACCCTATATCTGACATAATGATCGAATGTCAAGTGTGTAGGGTCCCATTCCCTATTGGTATATTTTTCCAAATTGAAATTGGACCTATGTTTGGGAGTAGTTATGACTAAGTACTAAGTTTTAATTTTGAATCATCCAATGTTGACCAATTAGGGGTGGGATAGCCCCCTTTTCTTTTTTACATAGTCTATCTACTCCTATGCGTAGTTGGAAGGTAATCTCCTGCTCATCTAGTTTGTCTTGCACTATGGTGGAAAATTTGAATAGGGCTATCTTGATTCACTCAACTTTGATTATAGTGTAGTGTATGTAGTACCGAGAGGATCTTATTGTAATAATGGTTTCCTTGTTCTCTAATAATAGCCTAGGGAAAGGTCTTTTGTGGATGGATATGTATACAATAGGGTAGAACTGCTTACTAACAACCCACATATCCTACCTATATTTATAAATTTTAACCTTTATGAAGACATGGGGGATAGTCCATCTTATGTTTGAGTCCCAATTGTAAAACTAAAGGAACTTGAGAGTGGCATAGATGGAATGAACCAAGTAGGACAACATATATAAATGATTTTCTTGGTTGGCCATAGTCTTCTTGATTTTGGCAGCCAAATTGTAAGAGATGATCTTCCTGAGGGGAGGGGTCCTGAACTCATGTATAATCGTAGACATCAATGGAACACACTTCTCATCCATATGACTAGTGTATTTTACTCCATGTAACATGTTCATGATGAACATCCCCATTCTCACCCCTTTTTGAATTGGGTGATGGGAATTTGATTTACTTTAGACTTGCAGATGAACCTCCCTAGGTTCTCTACCTAGCTTCTCAAGACTTTTTTGATTTTGTGTGAATCGAGTCATTGGGTCATGGTGTCTTGATTTTAAACAATTTCAAGATTGGGAAAGTCATAATATGCTTGAAAATACAATCCATCTATATATGTGATAACATTATCAAAGTTAAAAATTTTGATCATGCGATCTACACACTAAGATGTTAGACCTTTCCTCTACAACACTTAGAGATTCCTCATCAACATTGTCCTTGTCTACCATCCTCTCCACATGGTAGAATAAGTCATTGTAGTGTTTGTCATATGTTGCTAATGTAATTGCATTGAAGTTGGTGTCTGAGAAGACTATGTTTATTGTGTATGAATATAAAAATGGGACTTGTTCTATATTTTTAGATCCAAATGCTCTTACTTTGGCCATGACTTATTATTTTTATTGATGAACTTGCAGATTGCCTATATGTCAAATGAGTGCAAAGAAGTTTCTCATCAAATGATAAAGAGTACTTCAAAGTTTTCAACAAAGAGAAATGGTGAATGTAAAGCTTTGAGACAAAAAGATTCAAACCCTAGATTTTTCTAAAATTTTGAATTAAAACAAACAAGACATAAATGGTAAGTATCTTTCATTTGATTTGACATAAAGCTTCGGTGGTTCTTTGGTTTTGTTCCGATGACTTTGAAAATTCACTTTTGTAAATTGGCCAATCATCACTCTTGGTTTGTGCACATGTTTTGTCATCATAGGCTTAATTTTTATTGAGGTGACTTGGCTTTATAATTTCCAAAATGAGCCTCCATAAACATTTAATTCATACAAACAATCAACACTCATGGACAACAATGTGTCCTGCAAGTTTTATACTTGACACGTCCCTGACACTTAGTGTCTCTTTGTGCATTCTAGTCTCTTACTTTGGATATTGGGATATCTAGGTGGGTGGCATGATATTTTAACACGTGGAATATTTTTATTGGCTCACACCTCCTTTTAATGATTCCTAGATTGACCCATTTTGTTTTAGGCTAATGTAGTCTTGAGACCCCTACTAACTTGCCAAGTGGCAAGCTTTCATTGGCTCATACTATTACACGGTTGTATTACATGAAAATCTTGATGTATTCATCCATTTCAACACCTTGCCACATTTTAACCTTTCATTGGATCGCTCATTTTAAATTTTTGCATGAATCAACCTCTTTCATCCTTAGATTGATGTGGCATCAAAAAAATTTCTAGTTTTCCCTATGAAAAGTTCTTGTTGTCTCGCATTGTTGTATGGATTTGTTATATGAAATTTTTAATGGACCCAAATGCCATGCCACTTCACCAAGTGTTGCATTTTAATTTGATCATGTAGTAATTTGGTTTCATGGCTTCTTTTGATCATATTATTTCCCTGAGATATGGGTCCATGTGTTTTTAGCCCATTATTCCCAAATGTCATGTAGATTTCATGTCACATCTAGATACCTAATATTAAGTGATTTATTACTAAGTTTCATCTTGTCATGCAATCTCTATATTATGAAATCAAAATATTGTATCTTGATAGTGTGACATGATCGAGTGCCAAGTGGCATGATGTAATAAGGTCATATTTTCATGAGATTTAAAAAATAATAGAAACCTTAGAAGGTCACGACCAGATGCCATGTAGAGTGTTCTAATTGAGTTATGGGGTCATAAATTTTGTAACTTCTTTGTAGGGAAAATGACACGACTGGGTGACAAGTGATAAAATACCATTAGATCATGTTTTCACTTAGTTTTTCAAAGGAAAAAATATAAGTGATAAATTTTGGAACTTACGTGACTGAGTCACAATGTATGCAAAACTGCCACATGTCATTTAAAGATGAGTTGGCATCAGGGTTATTACCAAATAAAAAGGTGCCATGGTTATATCAAATCCATTGCAAGGAAATTTACAATCACATGGAAGGTATTCTAAGGCCCTTCAAGGTATCTCCTAGGAGATACCTTGAAATAAAATTCCAATCATGTTCATGTTCAATGTATCTCCTAGGAGATACCTTGAAATGAAGATTACAATACTGTGCATGTTTAAGGTATCTCTTAAGAAGTACCTTGAAATAAAATTCTAATTATGTGCATGTTCAAGATATCTATGAGGAGACCCCTTGAAATTACTATAAGGCCCTTCAAGGTAATCCCCTAGGAGATACTTTGAAATAAAATTCCAATTGTGTGCATGTTCAAGGTATTTACTAGGAGAACCCTTGAACTTATACAATATCCTTCAAGCTATCTCCTAAAATATACCTTCAAGGGAATTTTAGAACTTTCAAGGTCACCTTAAAGGTATCTCCTAAAGATACCTTTAAAACATGCATAAAGGTACCCTTGAATTTATTACAAGGCCCTCTAAGGTATCTCATAAGAGATATCTTGAAAGATAATTCCAATCATGTGAATTTTCAAGTTATCTAATAGGAAACCCATTAAAGGTACTACAAGCCCTTTCAAGTTATATCTTAGAATATACCTTGAAGGACCTTGTAATACCTTAAAGGGTACCCTAGTTCATGTTTGAAAGGTATCTCCTAGGAGATACCTTATACCTTTCAAAAATGAATTAGGGTAAACTCAAAGGTACTATAAAGCCCTCCCACTCCCTTTATAGATTGGATTGCATCATAGATATGGCACTGACACCCCTATAAATCTAATCTACATTGGGGTCACGGGGCCTACTGATTACACTAGACTGATCGTTAGGCCAAGGAAGGCACTCAAAGGTACTACAAATCCCTTCAAGCTATCTCTTCATAGATACCTTGAAATAAAATTCCAATCATGTGTATGTTGAAGGAATGTTAGCAAAGTTTTCTAGAATATTTTTAGAACATGCTAATTACAGGGATAACTTACGCAATAAGAAGTGGAAAAGAATCATAATAGCATGAGTGAATTTACAAAATCTTCAATTTTATACATAACAACATATACAAAGATAAAATAACATGGAGTTAAGAATTCCAAAACATAAAAAAACATCATACAAGATAAAATAAGATAAAAAATAGAGTAAACATTGAACATTAGGCATACATAAAAGAATCTTAGAAAAACCATAACAAATCTAGTATATTAATATCTATCACACATTGGAACCATATTCCATTATATCAAAGCACTATATATAACATTTTACATGGCCTTGTCTCTTAACATTACAACTTTCTAGCATACAAAAAGAAAGACTCTTAGCATTCTTATATCTATCACTTGGATAAAAAGGTTGAATACATCCAAATGGTCATATAGATGAAAAAATGATACCCTATGCACATGTGTCCATAAATTATACACTTATAATTTTACAAGGCCTTTCTCCATGTCCAACACTTTACCAAACTTAAATTGTTGTTTTATCCTGAGATAAAATATGACTTCTGATCTCAACTAAACCTAAAAAAGGGATTAGCCTTTCACAAAAGTGGTAGTAATCACTGTAGGTTAAATTTACCAATTTAAACCCTTTACATACTACTTAGCTTCCATTTTGGGTTTTTAACTAAGTAACATACTTACCTACCACCCTTTTCAATTTTTCATAGACTAGCTTAGCCAGGTGGCCATCCTAGTTAGGGATTTCAACCATGCTGACCCTGCTCCAAATTCTTATGAATACATTACAATTTTTTTTTTACTAAACTAAAAAAATTGAGCTACATATTTACCTAATGTAGAGGTGGTGCCAAAGTTTGGCCAAGTGGCTGTGTAGGTTGTGGTTGCTCAGTCTGTGCCTTTGTATCCAGCTTTATCTTCTACAAAATTTCTTGAAGCTCCTATAGTGGAATGAAATTAGTTTCATGTATGATATGCAAAATATCTAGTTCAACCTATGAGAGTTCATGCTTGAAGATTTTCCAATTATCAAGTACTTATTGCACCATGGTAAGCAAAACACATAATGGAATCTGAATGACCATCAATTTTTTCAAATCTTCTTCTACAATGATAAGGAAGTATTTAACATTCGACAAATTAAGATAGATATCTAACACAATATAATCTAACCTATCTATATTCCTTTGGGCTTCAATAGCTATAAATATGTTGCACATTGTCTCATTCTTCCAGACCTAGAACTTTTTCATAGTGATATCCTTGGCATATAGCAACTACTAAATTGTACCGGTTCATTCCTCTCTAGTAGCCATTTGATCACTCATTATAACTTTAGCTTTATCCACCATTGAAAACTTTGGTTTCATAAAAGACAATGATTTGTCAAGGTATTACCTCTAATCTAACATTCCTTATGCCATTTGCTTAGCCTAATGTGCATCAATATCCATGACCTGTACATATTCCTCTAGTAGTTTATAAATACCTTCTATTTTTGTGTGGATAGCCATCCCTTGGGTGTGTAGTTTTTATGTACTTACCTAATCTTTTTTTAGTTGAGTCAACAATGTAGTGACTTTTTTGTCCTCAGACATTACTTGATCATCAAGGACTTACATAACTAGAGTAGGAAAAGTGGCAGTGATGAGCTACCTAGCCTTATCAATTTGTTTTTATGCTTCTGCTTTCTCCACATGCAATCAAAAAAATAATATGTTCCAAGTCTGAAGCCATTTATGAAATGGATTATTAAAATACAAATAATCCTTCAATTTTCTTGGATAATGACATCTACAAAACATCTAAAGATGTCTCCATGGAAGTGGAAGCAAGTGCGGTAGATGTGGCTTTGACTGTGGTAGAAGATGGATTAAATCAAGCCAACAAAAGTAAGAAAGTGTTGCGACAATATGATGTGGTATGGACATCCGACAACCATTGGGTAGTGGGGATAAAATGTGATAGTGAAGTCTCTTTTGGTGCACCTGATTAGGTCACATCTTTGTGGGATGTTATGTGTTCTACTTTTTCCTTTTTACTAGATTCCTTTTATTTCATAGTATGTGCCTAAACTTTAGCTTGAGCCTTGGTTGTGGCCTTAATGTGAATTTGGGCAGCCTGCTCAACCTTGGCTCTAACCATAATTTTGGCCTTGGCATCTGCCTCAACATTAGCTTTGGTGTCAACCTTTGCTTTAGCTTTGGCATTAGCCTTAGATTTTTTCTTGGTAGATTGTACCTTTTCCTCATGTTTGGCTTCCTCCTATTTTTAGCATTGTTCTTTTAAATCTTTATCTTATGCCTCTTATTCTATTTAATTTTTTTTTGTGCATCTTGATTCTCTTCATACTTGTGTACTACCTCTTTGTGTTCCCTTCTCTTCCTTTCAGCTTTTACTTCCTTGATTTTCTTTCTCTTGGCCTGAGCTTCTTTGGCCTTATTTTTCCTTAACTTAACTTCTTTAGACTTCTTTTGTTGTTCCTCCTCCTCAGTATATTGTTTGTATTATTCCTATTACACACTTTAGGCTTCCTATGAAAATGTTTATTCTATGGCCTCTTTATTCTTTTTATTCTTCTCTGCTTTTTTCTTTTTCCTCTCTTCTTTCTTCGTAGCCTTATCCTCATGATCTAGGGCATCTTGCATATCTACTAGTTTCATGGCCTCTTTCTTCTTCTTTTTCTTCTCTACTTTTTTATTTTTCCTTTATTCTTTCTTGGTAGCCTCCTCCTCAAGATTCAGGGTATCCTTCACAACATCCATTTATTGTACTAGATCTAGAAAAGTGGTATCTGGAGGTCCTTCCATTACATATATATCATCTATTTTCATATCAGATTATGAGTGCTCCAAAGATTTATATTCCATAATGAAACCTATACACATAATAATCTTTATTGACTTGGTTGGAGGGACAAGTGTATTCTTGTGTATCCTCATGCCCCTAAACTTCACCTGATGGGCACTACATTTTATGGTTGGCTCTATGAAAGATACCATAAATTCTTGTATGGTGGTTGAAGGCCTAGTCCAATGATGTGTATGTTGTTTTCAAAAAAATAGCCATATTAGGTTCCCTTCCTTTGGTAGATCTATAATATGTGCAAATAATGAACCGATTGCTAAATAATTTTAGAAAATTTTAGTTGTAATTTTAGACAATTTTCAAGTATTAATTATTTTTTATCATTGTAAATAATTTGGAATGATTAAAAATAAATTAGATAGATGTGATTTATTTGTAATAAATCCAACTTAATCTTGATACAATCCAATTTAATCTTGATATAGTCCAATTTATTTCTCATAGTTTTAAAAAAAATTGATTGTTGATAAGTCCATGTTATTTAAATAGTCCTATTTTCTTTGCCCTTTATTTATCCGATGTCAAAATCATAGTCCAATAAAAACTCCAACCAATGCCTTTATTGTGCATTCAAGTTGGGCTGATTAAAAATGTACTTGAGCCATAGATTATTTGATTTGAGTTCAAAGGGTTTACCCAAGAAATAGTTCCTCTAAACTTGTATAACATGCATAGTTACATCTAACTCTAAGTCATGGAGCATAGTTTGTATCATGGGGCTTTAATTTATTGGACTTGTATGCAACTATCGAGTCTTCTTACATAATCACTCTACCCAGACCATCCCTTGAGACATCTGTTATAATAGAAAAGTGAACATTTGGGTATGATATCTATAAAATTGGTGCAGTAGTAAGATTTTAATTCAAGGTTTAGAAAAAAAATTCACAATTATCACTTCACACAAATCATTATTCCTTTCATTAAAATTAAGTGATCAAGTTAACTATTTTAGAGACACTTGGTAGAAATTTATTATAGTACCCAGCTAAACCTTAAAGGTATGTACCTCATGCACATTCTTGGGAGTTGGCCATTCCATGATGGATCTAATATTTGTGGGGTCCACTAAAATTCCATTTTTTGAGATTATATGACCTAATTATTTTACCTTTTAATGAAATAAAACACACTTTGATAATTTCTCAAAGAGCTTATGCACTTGTAAGCATTATAAAACTAGGCACAAGTGATCAATGTGCTATTCTTCAATTTTGGAATAGATCGAGATGTCAATAAGGAAATTAATCATAAAATAATCAAGATATTCCCTAAACACACTATTCATGAGGTTCATGATTTCCACAGGGGAATTATTTAGCCCAAAATGAAGCACTGTGAATTCGTAGTACCCATATCTCATCTTGAAGGTTGTTTTGGGAATATATTCCTATCAGATTATTAATTGATGGTACCCTAACCTTAGGTCAAAGAGGTCATTAACGTGAGGCAATGGATATCTATTATTCATGGTTTCCTTGTTTAACATTCGTTAATATATACATAGGTGAAGAGTTCCATCCTTATTTTTTATAAATATCATGGGTGCACCTCATGGTGAAATAGTTGAACAAATTAATCCCTTGACCAACATTTCCTGAAGTTAATCTTTAAGTTAAAATAGCTATATTATTGTCATCCTATAGGAAGCCTGGGATTATGGCTCTGAACCCAATATGATGTCAATTGTGAAGTCAAGTTCCATTTTGGGAGGTAAGCCTAACAACTCCTCTAGAAAAACATTTTGAAATTATTGCAAGAAGGGATAGTCCTCAATAGTGGACTCATGTGCTTCCTCAATTTTATTGACCTTGACCAGGAAAAATTGACATCCCTTTCACTAATCCTTTTTTAGTTAGAGGAATGAAATTTGTCTTAACTTCAACCCTCTCTTTTCACCTTGAATTTGGGTATGATTTTCCCAATAATCTATGCACTCAACCATCTTAGATAAATGTTCAATTTTTTATTTGTGCTTACAAATCCAATTTACTTCTAGGATTACATCATATGATCCTAGCAGAGCTATATCTATGTATATTGGCATGGTGAATTTATCTAAAATCACCTCAGTCTCTAAAACTAGTTTATCGAATTTGACATTAGATGCATTCCCATGTTGCACTGACCAAGCATTTGCCATGTAACTAGTCTTCTTAGGTATTTTTTTTAGGATAGAGGATGAGATAACTGTATCTATTAGAATTTAAATATGATTCCCAAACAAAATAATTGTTAAATCAATGGGGGAGTCTTGAAATTTAGATTGATTATTGTCAATGGTAGCATGGACACATTGTTGAAAATTTCCCTATTGTGGTGTAGAAGGATTGTTATTCTCTAATTTCCATTGGGGATTATATTTCATATAGTTATCCCCCTTACATTTGAAACACCCACCAGGTGGTCCCTTCCTTTCAAATTATTTGGATTCCTTAGATCCATCCTTCAAACCATTTCCAGATTTACTAGTCCTTGCATTCTGATTATTAAATTTACTTTTAGAATTTCCATCATACTTCTAATTTTTCTTCTTGTTGAAGGTAGGTTTAAGACCACCAAACCTCTTTCGTAACTTATCTTTGTCTTCTCCAAGATATTTGACCTTTTTTCCTATTTAAAGACCATTTCAAATACTTGTTCTATGGTCTTGGGTCCATGGATGTATACTTCACCACTCATCTAGGGAATTAGTCCCATGATTAAATTTATGATTGTAAAAAATTCATCATTTTGATACTTTAGAACATATTTTAGGTGATACATGAATTTTTACTAGTATTTAGTCATTGATAACCCTCCCTATCTTAGATTTTGATAATCAAATAAATTTTGATAAAATTATAGTTGGGGTAAACATCAAGCCCTAAACATGGATACGAAATGCTCCCATGTGATCATGGGGACATCAGGACCCATCTCCAATTTCTTATTAGCCTACCAAGTTGTTGCTTCTCTAGCAAGCTGATAAGATCCCCAAAATACTTTAGTTATTTTAGAGCAATTTTGGATCTCAAAATATTTTTCCATCTCTATGAGCCAAGCTTTAGCTCCATCACCCAACATTATTTTATCAAACTTGGGGGGATTCACCTTTTTCATGTCTCTTGCAATATTTGTTGCTACTTGAGCTCTTGTAACTTATTGTTCTTTGACATGCTTTTATTTATGGGGATTCTTCCTGATCAACTTGTTATTCCTCAAGCTCTTTTATCTTGTCTTGCCCATGGACTTCTTACTCTAAGTAGACTAATCTATCTCATGTTTCATTTAGGACAACGGGGATTTATTCAAGATTTATAATTTTTTAGCTGCTAGCTGATTAGATTCATGCTGATAATTTTGATTAGAATTTACTTATACAATGGCCTTCTCACACACCATTATCTCTTACAAGAAGAGAAATAAAACTTAACATTATTGGAATCATTTAGGTCTAAGTGTTTAAACCCCTCTCTGATACCACATATAATGACCCTATCGAGTTATCCCTAAAAGCTCAAAATTTTTGGGCTTATTTTTCTACATTAGATTACTATAGATTATTAGGAAAGGCATCCAACAATTTTATACTATATGTGATCTATTAATTTAAATCAATCATTGCATTAAATATTAAAATTAACATAATAAATTGTACAAATAAATGAAATAACCACCATTGTGAATCATAATAATGCTTATACAAACTGCATTATCCATAAAGTAACCATAAACACTCGTGTAAAGATATGTTTAAAGCAGATATCATGTTCAGCTAGAGTAGCAATCTAACTACAACAAAGCACCATAAAATCTATAAATAACGAATGTAACTACTATTTTAAATTAGTATTATAATGCTTATAAAAATTATAGTTTGCATTAATACTACATAAAAACCCCATAATTACCCTTGTAAAGTTACATACAAACATATATCATGTACAACTAGAGTAATAATCTAACTACAACAAAGCACAACATAATTTATGAGTAATAAATGCAGCCATTACCATAAAATAATATAAGAATGATATACAAATGGTAGTGTAATTTAACTCATCATAATTGTATAAAATTTTCCAAATTACATAATATATTACAATAGTACATCACTACCAAATAGTAGTTTTGAGAGTCTCTGTAGTAATTGGAATCAGTTATAAGAGGGGAGAACATCATCTAGGAACTTTACCTCCATCCAAAAACCAATGATACCCCACAAACTTCCCTTTTAGGAGTGTCCTTTCCCTTCATGAAGGAGTTGATAATAGTGATGCAAATATCAAGAAATCAATATAGAATAGTCTATTGTACATTCCTATGTAGTAATAATATAAAATCTAGACACATCCTCTATCAATATGACATCACACATGTATGAAATCCAAAAGGTATGGGTGGAATAATAATGCACACAAATATAACATTAATTTGGCCAAAGTTTTTTTTATTGTTTATCAAATCACTACTGAATCAAGTCCACACATAATCCATACTCTTTGCTACATATGTCATCCTATAGGATAAATGTTAATGAGTATTATTGATTAAAATAATACTATTTAATACTCATTATCCCTTACCATATAGGGTGGAATAAAATCAAGCCATAAGAAAGAAAACATGCAAGGGAAACACATTCGAATCACACTCAAACAAAAATAGTATATATGACGTAGGTTTGCTTCATGCCTTAATATTGATAAAATCATTCAAGAAGGGAACTAAATATGAAAAACCCCATGAATACCTCATGCATGATTGATCACTTCAAATGCAAGTGACTATTTAATTTTAACACAAACAACCCTATGAATAATCCATGTATGACTAATCACTTTAAACATAAGTGATTATTTAAGTATACAGTACCATTCATAAGTAACACAAATCTATAAATAGCTTATGTATGAATATTACACTATACTTGATTTTCTAAATTTATTATGTAAACATAATCAACTAGAATTACATCTTTATGATGTTAATCAAAATATCTTCATTTCCTTTAGTTAATTGTCATCCCAGATAATCCCAACTTAATAACAACCTATATTAAGTCTTATGTACATGTTGAATATTTTACTACTAACCTATACACAATAATACATAATCAATATTATTAAATTATATTTCAAGTCACTATCATATTACTTTTAAACAAAAGGAACTCCTTGAATGATTATATTTAACATAACATCTCCCAAGAATGCTACAACTCTACAAAATATATCTCCCAACTTGTGATAAGGTTAAATTCGACCAAGTGATAATTTGATTTTAATTAAATTTCTATCACCATTGATTAATTTATTGTTCATTAAAGTATTTTTCCCTATAAGAAAGTTCAATCCCATCCAACGAAACTAAAAAAGATATTAGGTAATAATATAAAACACATAGATTTGTCAAAAATAAAGGTGTTCTGGTCAAGATAAAACACAACTCTACAATATAATAACTTTTAAATAATTTTGATTGTTATTAAGTTTTTATTTTTCAATCCCCTGACCTTAATTCTAATAAAGATGAAAACCTCAAATTTGGCACTTGGGTTGAGGCATAGTACACATGTCAGCCCAAATAAGTAACTATGTGGCTTTACAAAGGAACAAAAATATGTACATGAGCATCTAAAAACTGCACTAGGAACCATACTTATATTTTTAGTGTCATTTTGTGAAACACTTAAGATGTAACCAACCCCTGCCATGTTTTTTACTATTAAGTTTGTCCTACTATGCAAAGGGAAAAGTTGGGCCTTTAATAAGTGATAAAAAATCACTAATTTCCATAACTACAAACTGAATGTCAAATTTTGGGGTGCAACATATAATGTTTTTTCTCCCTTTATTTCTTAAGCATGTTTCATTATAAATAACTCAAATTTTCCTACAACAAATTTTTCTTTGATTATTTAATAACTTGATACTATCAAACATTATTTTATCTATCAAACATTATTTTATTTACAAGTTTATGTTTTCTAGGCTACTAGCTCATATAGATGCTTTATGGTGAATTAAGGGCCATTTTTAGGCTCGTAGGTGCTTGTTACTAAAACCTAAAAGTCTAATAATAGACTTGTGGTTACTTCTATGTAGTGTTTGGTGTAAAAACTATATGAATAAATTAATAATTGAAATAGTATCTGCCCCAAATTACCATTTAGCACACCAAAATCATTCTTCACCAAGTTATCTTTCAAAAGGATTAACATAGATAAACATGGCTTTTATTATGTGTTGGTGGGTAAGGGTGAACCCTTATCCACAAGCCCATAAAAGAGGTTTCTACATTAAAATTAAACAATGAATATAAAATGTGACCACATGCCAATAAAATGCTCACAAAAGACTGATACCCACAGTCTTAAGCTTTACCAGTCACTTATTTCCAAATAGACTAGAAACCTAACCAATTTTTGACAAGATATATTCATAAAAACCTTCAAGAGTGACCCCAAGCTATATATATATGTTCTAGTGTATTTATAGATATAATGGTATCTAATTTTTCAAAAATGAAACCACATTCCTCATTATATTTCATTTTGGAACAATTTTTAGAATAAGATAATACACAACCTTCCTATAGCTGAAAGTTATTTCCCAAAAAACCTTTTAAGTCACCTTTTTCCTCTCTTGGAGAATGTCATGATCCTAAGACTCTTTCTCTCCCTTTCTATTTTTATTGATTCCACCATCCACCATTACTCCATTTTATTGGTAGCTCACCATTCTTCCCATACTTTCCACATCCCAAGGAAACTATCCTTCCTGCTCTGCCGAAGGAGAAAAAAATGAAGGGTTTTTGCCATCTAGCTACCTCCAAATCATTTTCCTCCTTTCCCAAAAATAATTTGGCTTAAGAAAGATCCCATGTATTCTAACCCTAATCATTCATTCCTTTTTGTACTTTACCAATACCAAAGTTTTTTTTTTAACATTCTTTTTGCTTTTTGGACCACTTTTCCTCCTTCCCTTACAAAATCTCATCAATGTTTTTAAGTCTTATGTAATCCCCCCCTTCTTTTAATACTTTCTCTTTAACCACTTAAATTATTTTTAAAATGTATTTCATAACATCTCCTATAATTCTATTGTTTTCCTCTTTTGGAGTCCAAGGGTCCATGTAGGTCTCTTTTTAAACACAATCCTTACACCAAAAATTTAGACAAGTGAATTGACCATCATTATGATTAAGTTGTACTATGAAAGAAGATGATCAAGTATTAAATCAAGCTAGTGAAAATAATAAATTAAAAAATATTTTTTAAACAAATAATTAAGATTATAATATTACCAAACTAATCATTTATACATAGGACTAGACAAAGACACACTAGATAAACAAAGCAACAATCATCAACCAAGGGATTATGTGAACTGTTTTGAGTTTATTCTTTTTGTCCATGGATTTTGTCATCTACCACCCTCTCCCATTCTCCCAATTTTATTTATCATGGGGATAAAACCTCCTACACCCACCTCACCAAAAAGAGGTAGTTAGTCTAGGTCAGATAAGAAAGAAAAACTAAAATGATTATCATAACCATATAAATGAACTATCATTACATATTACTACATAAATCAAATGTATATAATCTTGTTTATTTAAATATCTCCATATAATGCTCATATTCTAAAATTAAAACAAGTAAAAAACACATTCTTAATCATACTTATCAATAATTTCTAATAAAATATCCTAGTATTAGTTTTGAAATTAATATTTATTTATATGGGGCAGGGTGAGATGTAACAAGGTGGGTGGAGTGATTGAGAACCATGCATAAAATTTCATAAAAAATTATCCAAAAATATTTTATAATGGTATTACATATAATTCTTAAGTATATATTACTATAATTCTTAAGTAAAATATTCATATTTTTCCTTCTTTTATAACTTGAGTGAAATATGGATTTGTCAAAAGGAAAGGCATTCTGACCAAGATAAAATGCATATCTAAAATAGAATAACTTTAAAATAATGTTGATTATTATTAAATTCTTATTGTTCAATCTCTTGATGTTGATTCCAATGAAGAAGGAAACCCCCAAATTTGGAACTTGGGTTGAGGCATATCAGCCATGTGAGCTTAAATATCTAACCACGTGACTTCAAAAAGGAACAAAAATATGTACATGATCATTTAAAAACTGCACTGGGTACCATACTTATATTCTTAGTGTCATTTTATAAAATAGTTGGGATGTAACCAACCCATACCACATTTTTGCCTATAAAGGTTGTCCTATTATTTATAGGGCAAAGCTAGGCCTTTAATAAGTGATCAAAAATCACTAATTCACATTACCACAAATTGAATGTCAAATTTTAGGGTGAAAGATATCATGTTCCTTATCCCTTTATATTAATAATGTTTCATTATAAATAAATTAGATTTTCCTACACAAAATTATGTTTTGTTTATTTAATAACTTGATATTATCAAACATCATATTATTTACAGGTTTATGTTTTCCAAGTTACTATCTCATATAGATGATTTATGGTGAGTTGAGGGTCATTTTTAGGCCTGTAGGTGGTTGTTACTACTACCTATAGGTCTAAAAATTATTCTGTGGTTACCTCTATGAAGTGAATAGTATATCCACCATATGTATAAACCAATAAATGAAATAGAAACTACCCTAAATTTCCATTTAACACACCAAAATCATCCTTCACTGAGTTATCTTCAAAGGGTTTAATATAGATAAACATGGATCGTATTATGTAGTAGTGGGTAAGGTGAACCCTTACCCACAAGATGATAAAAAGGGTTTTTACATAAAAATTAAGCATCAAATAGAAAACATGAATGCATGGCAATAAAATGTTCACAAAACATTGATACCCATAGTCTTAAGCTTTACCCGTCACTTATTTCTAAATAAACTAGAAACCCAACCAATTTTTGACTAGATCTATTAAAAGGAATGTTCAAGAATGACCCCAAGACGTATATTTATGTTTTATTATACTTATAAATATAATGATATCTAATTGTTCAAAACTTAAACCACATTCCTCACTATATTTAATTTTGGAACAATTTTCAGAATAAGAAAATACACTACTTGCCTGTAGCTAAAAGTTATTGCCCAGAAAACCTTTGAGTCACTTTTTATTATCATAGAGAATGTCATGCTACTAAGACTCTTTCTCTCATTTTTTATTTTTCTTGATTCCACTGACCTCCATTTTCTTGGTATCTCACCATTCTTCCCATACCTACCACGACCCAAGGAAAATATCCTTCTTACTCTGCCCAAGGAGGAAAAAATGGATGGGTTTTTCCATCTAGTTGTCTTTAACTCATTTCCCTCTCTTTCCAAAGGAATGTGGCTTAAGCAAGATCCCATAAATTCTAACTCTAATCATTCCTTCCTTTTTTAATTTTACCATTACCAAATATTTTTTTCAACATTGTTTTTGCTTCGTAGACCACTTTTCCTCCTTCCTTTACAAAATATCATCAATGTTATTAAGTTTTTTATAATTTAGCCCCTTTCTTGCTTTCCTCTTTAACTATTTCAAGTCTTTTTAAAATATATGCCATAAAATATCCTATAGTATTATCAATTTCCTCTTTTGGGGTCCAAGGGGTCCATGAAGGTCCCTTTTTATATACATTCCTTACCCTAAAAATTCAAACAAGTAAATAGACCATCATATTGATCAAGTCATATTATACAATAAGATGATCAAATATTCAATCAAAATAATGCAAGGAACACACCCATTAATAATTTTTTATGAAATCATAAACATTAAAATATAAAGAGGCCAAAGATTCACCACCACCCAACTGCTTCCTTCTATGAATAAAAGTGCCTCCCAGACTTGAATTATATCTAATTTGAATACAACATTTCTTGCATAAGACTGGAAGAGGCCCAAAAACATGAACCATGAGGGGCCTTCACCAAGTAGGGAGAAAACACACCTAATTTTCTAGCCAAACTGAAGAATAACTTAACCTGTTCTAGTTTAACTAGAGAATGCCTTACATGCAAAATGGCCTCCAAATACATAATAAGATTTATCACTACTTCCAAGGGAGGAGCCAAGATAGAATTCCTAACAAATGATATAGCATCATTCCAATCCTCTGTAACCTATTATAGAAAGTTAAAGAGTGTATAAAACCTTCCTCCCATATCCATAAACATTAATAAAGGAACCAAGACCACTTCATCCATTCAATAACATGGTACATAAATATGATTTCCTAGGTCAAAACCAATAATAGCGTCAGTCACACCCACTCTATAAAAATATTCATAAATAATTCCACCAAATTGAGGACTCGTTGCTTGTCCTAGAGAAGTAAAAGTGGATTAGAAGAAAATAATGAGACCATGAAATAGTTATTTTTTTACCTTATTATGAGAGTTGATGATAGCCTCTCTGATAATTATCAATATTTATTGTAAGATTTGTGGAGTCAACACCCAAAAAAGACACTTCACTTTGCTCTCTATCACCTACCTAAAAAAGGCCATCTTTTGGTTTTCCCCTATGATGCAAAGTAAAGATAGCCTCTCCCATAATTATCAATATTGATTGTAAGATTTGTGGAGTCAGCACCCAAAAAAGACACTTCACTTTGCTCTCTATCACCTACCTAAAGAAGGCCATATTAGCCACCATCAATGGTAGGTCCATGATAAATAAGGGAAGAGACAACTAGTGGGCCACTAAAAAAATAACCGAAAAACTAGTCATGTTAAAAAAAATCCAAAGATGATTTAAACATGTTTCAATTTTTGCAGGCATTTGTTAGTAATCAATAAAGATGACAACAAAGCAAACTATTGACAAAAAAAATTGGGGATGGCCATGGTGTAACACATTAGAATAAATGGGGATAAATAAAACTATTTTGATAACTAAAAGAAATCAACAACACCACTAACCAAGGTCAATCAAAATTGATATCAACTAAACAGACCATGCACTCACCAGGTTATACATTAAAATATTAGTAGTTTGTTTGATATCATGGTTAATAATAAATTTAGTATTTAAGTTGGCTTCCTTGAAGCAATGCTGAGATTTTCATGAAGAAATATTATCCATCTAGGGCCACATCTACTCCAAGATATTTTTGGTCAACCAAGCTTTAACATAATTTTTGTGAAGGGCATAATTCATGACCATATAATCCCCCTTAATGATTAGCTTGTCCAATCCCCATTGGTAATAAAAATTGATACGTAAGACTAACATAAAGGCCTTAGTCTTATTATTGGTACCATCATCTAGCTTAAGGGAAGCTGATCAAATTAGGGACCTACAACAATATTTGATAATGTAGCATATGCATGATGCTCCATGATTGTCGATGAAGCACTATCAAAATTCATTTTGAACCATCCATGAGGAGGCAGGATCCAATCCTCATTGTCTTCCCTTATAAGGCTAGAATTCAATACCAAAGACCCATTAACGAAGGATATATATATATATATATATATATATATATATATATATATATATATATATATATATATATATATATATATATATATATATATATATATATATATATATATATATCAAAAAGAAAAGTGTCAATACATTTTATTCAAAATTGAAATGAAAAGATACAATTGAAATGCCACAAAGAGATGAAAAAATATAAATGAGACAAATGTTAGGAATAAAACCAAAAATTGATGCAAAACAACTTCACAAAATCATAATAATAATAGATATAAACAATGATGCAAAAAAAATAGAAAATAAACATGCAAAATAAGAAGAAAAGATTTAGTATCATTCACCCAATATGGGCTACATCCACCAAGAAATACTTGCTCAGATTTTATTACAAGCCAAGAGAGTACAAACCACTCTCAGATCAATGTTCTCATAATTACTATGAACAAATATTATTTGGATCTATGCTTAAAAAAACCTCTTAAATTTGCACTTGAATTCACACACTCTTTTCTTCCTTTTCAAACCCTAGTTCTCATGATGTATTACCTATGAAATATCCATCAATATATAATATATTAACAAAGTATTATTAAAAAATAATGGTTACCAAAACATGGGCAGAATCAACCTAAAATGGTTTTCCATTAAAAAGCTTCCATAGAGAGTGTACAGTACATTTAAAATGTATAGTATTTGAAAATACATTGTAATTTAGAAACAGTCTTCACAACACAACAATCTCCCACTTGGAGACAAATTTCCTCTGAGTAGACTTCTCAACCCTTCACTATCAATTATGAAGGCCAATTGAAACTGAACATAGCTTCAATTTCTCCCTTGTGACCACCTTGGTCCTCATGTTTTTAGGATTCTAAATGGTACGATTCTTCTCCATCTTCAAATTATCTTTATTCGAGGTTGTTATGATGAAATTATACCTTAACTATATTTGGTTCATATTAGAGTGGAAAGTAGTGTTCTTTGCTAGACATATAACACTCTGACTATCACTATATAACTTTCCTTCATCCTACTTATGCCCCAAATCTTCAAACAATTGTTGTAACCAAATCATTTATTTACTTACCTCTGTAGAAGTAACATACTCAACCTTTGTGGTTGACAAAGCCATAAGTTTTTATAGTCATGAAATCGAGCTCACCATTGTGTCACCTATAATAAATACGTATCCTGTTGTACTCCTGCTATCTAAATCTCCATCCATGTATAAATATATATAATCAAAAAAAGTGGTGTAAAATCCACCATAGCTTAAAATTATCCCCATGGCCCCTCTCACATATTGAAAGATCCAATTCACTGTATTCTAGTGTTCTCTACCTGGATCACTCATGTACTTACTACTCCCACTACATGGGAAATATCTATCCTAGTGTACACCATAGCATACATTAGGCTACCAATAGTTGATGAGTATGGTACATGTGAAATTTGGATTCTCTCCTCCTTTGTCTTGGGACACTACTCCTTTGATAAATTGAAATGACCTACCAAAGGAGTCCCAACCAGTTTAACATCCTACATACTAAATCTCTTTAAGACCTTTTTGATGTACTCTTCCTAGGATAAATTTAACTTTCATTCCTTTCTATCCCAAGTTATTCTCATACCAAGGATTTGTTTTTTTGCTCCTAAATCCTTCATAACAAATTAATCAATAAGTTGCTCCTTGAGTACCTTTATTTCCTACATGTTCTTACCTGCAAATAACATGTCATCCACATACAGACAAAGGAGAATGTAATCACCATCATCAAACTTCTTGATATATACATAATGGTTTGAATGATACCTAGAGTATCTTTGCTCCATCATAAAACTATAAATTTTTTTGTACCACTATCATGGAGCTTGTTATAGGCCATACAAGCTCTTTTTTAGTTTTCACACCATTTTCTTCTTTCCTATGACATCATATCCCAATGGATGTTCCATAGACAATTCCTCCTCCAAATCACCATGAAGGAATGTAGTATTCACATATAACTACTCTAAGTGCAAGTCTTTTGTTGCCACTATCCCAAGAATAGTCCTAATAGAAGTCATATTTACCATTGGGGAAAAAATCTCATTTAAATCAATTCCCTTCTTCTGTGCAAACCCCTTTACCACCAATCAGGCCTTATACCTTTTCTTGCCTCCATCATCTTCTTTATCTCTATACACCCACTTGTTCTACAATGTTCTCTTACCTTTAGGTGGAGTTACCGAATCCCAAGTCTAATTTTCCATGAGAGACTGATGCTTCTCATCCATAGCTTTCTCCCACTTCTTCCTTGCATCTACCTACATTTATTCTTCAAATCACTCTAGCTCTCCATTGTCAGTGAGTAATAGATAATTAAGAGATGGAGAAAAATGTTTAAGATCCCTTCTTACCCTAGAATAACTTCTCAACATAGGAGTTTGGGGTTCTTGTGGAGTAGGTACTTGAACTAGTTATTTAGACACTTTATCATCTACAATGCCCTCCAGTACTATGTACTCTTTTCTAGAATCCTCTTTCTGATCCTATAATTATTATTTATACATGAATTTTTCATTAAATACAACATCCCTAGACCTAAATATTTTCTTGTCCTTAAAACTCCAAATCTATAAACCAAAGTCATCCTCACCATAACTAATAAAGGTGCATTTTTCAGACTTAGCCTCTAAGTTGATCCTATCATCCTTATCAATATGAATGAAGGCTTCACAACCAAATATTCTAAGAAATGAATAATCAACGATCTTACAAGACCAAGAATATTTAGGTATAGCTCCATCCAAAGCAGATGAAGGACCTTTGTTTATCATATATACAGTTGTGTTTACTGCTTATGCCCAAAAATGAAGAGGTAGTCTTGCATGTAACCTTATGCTCCTATCACACTACATGATATTCTTATTCATCCTTTTTGACAATCCATTTTTCTATGGATTTATTATAACCATCCTCTATTTATGAATTCCATTCTTTGAATAGTAATAAAAAATGCATTGTTGTAATATTCCTCACCATTATCTAAGCTAAAACATCTTAACTTAAGACCTGTTTCATTCTCAACCAAGGCTTTCCATATTTTAAACATATCAAATACATCATATTTTATCTTAATTCCATACACCCAAACTTCCTATTTTCATTATCAATAAAAGTCATATAATAATATGACCCACTAATAAAACATACCTGAGCTGGCCCCCATACATCTAAATAAACCAGCTCCAACTTATTCTCCTTCCTCGTAGGTCCAACCTTGAGAAACTTTACCCTTTTTTGTTTTCCATATACACAATCTTCATAGAAATCTAAATCATATCCTTTCAATCTAGGTAATTTATCCTTCAAAATTTTCATACCCTTTTGGCTCATGTGACCGAGCCTATTATTTCCACAAAGTTGCATTTGCTTCTGCAGTAACTTTATAATATCAACACTACTTGACAAATACAGGGTACCAACCTTCTTGCCTATTTCTACTACAAGATCACCCTTTGTTACCTTCCAAGATTCAACTATAAATGTCACCATACAACCTTCACTTCCTAGTTGTCTTGAAAATACCAAATTCTATCTCAACTTAGGCACATGTCTGACATCCTTCTGTAACCAAGTGTTCCCATTCTGCATCTTCATCTGAACACTCCCTTTTCCTACAATGCTACAAGGATCATCATCACCAAGGTAAACATGTCTAAAATCCCCTTGAACATAATCAATAAAGTAATGCTTATATGGTGTAACATGAAAAGAAGCCCCAAAAACTAAAAAAAAAAGATTCAACAATATTGTCAATAGAGAGAATTAATACATATTGACAAATATTACTTGTTGCCACATATACCTCCTTGGTATCTTCTTGATCTTTTTTCTTTTTCTGAAGAGACAACCAATCCTTCTTCATATGATTAGTCTTTCCACAATGCTAGCATACCGTCCTAGCCCTTGATTTTTACCTTTAAGGACCATTTAACTTTCAACTCTTTCCTTTTCCTCTAAAATTTTGTCTCCCTCTACTCTCCACTACCAAAGCATCACCTGAAGTAGAAGTATCCCCAAAGCTTTTCCATCACATTTTATTGGTAAGGATTACTCTTATGACATCCTCAAACTTCAAATTGGCATTATTAAAGATTGAGTTACTTACAACCATTACCAGAGTATTACAACTCTTTGGTAAGGAATAAAAAATAAGCAAAGCCCTAACTTCATCATCAAAATCTATTTTTATAAAATTCAACATACTAAAAACCATATTTTATTCATTTAGATGATCAACAATTGAACCATTTTCAAACATCTTCATATTAAATAACTTTTTCATTAAAAATATTTTATTAGAAGCATAGGTTTTCTCATATAACTTCCCTAATGAATTCATGAGACCTTCTGTGTTCTTTTCCTATGATATATTAAACACGACCGAAGATGCAAGGCATAACCTAATGACCCCAAGTGATTTTATGTCAAGTGGCTCCCAAGATTCATCTATCATACTTACTGGTTACTTTACTTTTCCTCCCAGTGGAACATGGAGGTCCTTTTGATAGAGGTAATCATCCACTTGTATCTTCCATAAACCAAAGTTATATCCATTAAACTTTTCAACCTTTAATCTGTTATCATCAACCATATCTCCCACTTGAAATAATAACCCTTCTTATGATTTAATACTCTAGTAAATACAACCTGAAACTCTGATACCATTTGTTAGGAATAAAACCAGAAATTGATGCAAAATAATCTCATAGAATCACAATAATAATAAATATAAATAGAGATGCAAAAAGACTAAAAAATAAACACACAAAATAAGAAGACCAGATTTAATGTGGTTCACCTAATGTGGGACACATCCACCAAGAAACACTTTCTCAAGTTTTATTACAATCCACGAGAGTACAAACCATTCTTAGATAGTCTTCTCACAATTACAATGCACAAATATTGTTTGGAGCTATACTCAACAAACCCTTCTAAATTTGTACCTAAATTCATACACTTTATTCTTCTTTCTCAAACCCTATTTCACATGATCTATTACCTATGAAATATCCATAAATACATAATACATCAACAAAGTGCTATTATAAAATAATGTGTACCAAAACCATGGGTAGAATCAACCCAAAATGTTTTTTAATTAAAAGGGGTCCATATAAAGTGTATAATAAATTTAAAATGTATAATATTTGAAAATACATTGTAATTTAGAAATAATCTCCACAACACAACAACAAAAGCCTCAGTAAAAGACCATGGAGATAAATGCCTCAAACTGGAGAGAATAAACAAACCCAAAAAAGATAGGGGAAACACTGAAAAGCAATCATTTAAAAAAAATACAAAGGCCAAAAAAGATAGGGGAAAAACTGAAAAGCAATCATTTGAAAAAAATACAAAGGCCAAGAAAGTTAATGGGAGATATATACCATATAGTCTTCTATTTTTCCCCTTTTCTCTTTCTTCTTTTTTACCTCCTACCACACCCCATGCAATGGCTCCACCATGACAGTATGGATTTCTAAATTTAGAATATTTGAAGTAATATTTGACAACATAAGGTTTAGGTTTGTGTGGGTCATAATTTCTGTATCCAAATCAAAGTTCTCAGATTCATGAGCTCTCTTCATTCCCCCTGATAAAATTCTAATCAAATCAGTTATTGCTACTAGATTCTCATCCTCTCCTCTTTCACCCTCAGTGGGATAAATTTCCTCATCATGAATGATTAGTTCACTTATTTTTTGATTTTTTGGCTCTATTTTATGTTGGAATTCCTCCTCTTTTTCTTATTCTTCATCCACTTCTTTATCTTGCACCAGAAAGGTCCATCATTTGTAAGTTGGTTTCAAACATTTCTTTTTTATTGGGATGGTTTTTGCCTATGGACAAGAAGACTATATATGTCTAATAAGATTGAATAGCTGGCATCATAAAGTTGTATTCTCAAAGTCTAGTGTCTATAATTGCTGATGGTTTCCACATCTAATTATTATTCTATCAGGTAGGCCCCTTTTGAGGTTAATTTTACACATGTGTGAGTAAATGTTCATAAAACTACTTTGCCTCTCTCGACATCAAATTTGATAAACTTTCCCAATACATTACCTATTTATTTGAAAGCATAAATAAGGTATAGAGAAAGGCTAAGAAGTTATACCTAGATTAGCATTTTGATGACTGAGTAGAATTTGGATCAAATTATGGAAATGATAGAGTGATGTAAAGATCTAGCATTACCCAAAACAATGGGCCATCTACTAGGACTCTCTAATAATAAACCTCATCAAAAAAATAAACAATGAAAAACACCTTGGATCAGAGGGAGATTTCACAATGCATTGTCCAAGTCGAATATACCCATTGAAATAGAGCATTTGTAGTTGGCCAAAAACCATTAAATCTTTATATGATTACCTCTTTCTCTAAGTTTGTCTTATATTGTATCACATCTTCCTTTCTTATTTCCATCGTCATTACCTCATCTACCTATTCTGCAATCTAGGCACTAGAAAAGGGTGTAGATTTATGAGTACTTATCTTGGTAGTGTTTTTTTTATCGCATCCTTAAAATAACCATTCTTATAAGAAGATGGAATTCCTACACCAACTCATCCTGCTCGTAATCTCATAACCAAATGAAGAGTGGAATACTTATCTATATTATAGCTTGACAGTAAGGAGTGATCCATAAGTTGTTTTCCTTCAAATAAAAGGTGTTGATGTGCTGCATGGATTCCTTATGAGTGATTTATGTTTAGTTGTATATTATCCACAAGATCTGTGGGTTATATCCAAATACACATGGTTTTGCCAAAGATGGTATGAATTATAACCTGATGCCTAGTATTAGATTTTCCATCTATCTAAGAGGAATTTTGAATAGACTTTATATTAAATAATTTGCATGCAAAGATTGAAGTTCCAAAGTTCAGAGATGAAGGGAAAAAATTTGTAGTTCATTGAGGCATTTTATCAAGCAGTTTCCTTGCATCCATACCCTTGCTACTCCCTACATATCCCCTATCTAAATCACATTCTTTTCAGCTTCTGTGGATGATCCCCAATATGCATGGCTATTTTCTCCACTTATAACATGACCTTTACCCTTTGCTTGCCGGAATGGGATTCTAAAGCCTCTCTAGCCTGATGCCTTCAAAATATCTAGTGACTTATGGACAATAGAAGTTGTCTCTATCTACTTCTTTTGTAGTCTGTTTAGACTATGTTGCATGGTTTTGTCCAAACTCCTTTTTGTTGTCTAAGATATCTCTTTCCATCGCCAATAGATTTTGTTTCTTCACCATCGAAGAAAAACCCTAGTTTATTTACCTTGACAATTATTATTTTACCCTAGTTTGTCATTAATGTTACTGAGAATGCAAATGCAAAAAGCTTTGGGAATATCTATATCCATATTTATTTGCATATGACACCCTGCATTAGTGAGTTAGATTATAGAGGATGTGTCTTTCATTAAATAAGCCTTTTCAAAATTTCATCTAATTGGTTTTAGATTCTTCTAAGTAGGTTTTGAATAGCTAAATCATCAAGAACTTTCATCTAATTAGTTTTAGAGTTGTCTAGATTGACACGTGATGATTCTCTATGTTTCTATAAGTATCGTTAGATATTTGACACCTTTTTTTGTTGAGATGACACCTATTTCAATCATATATTATGTAATTGAAACAATTTGGTGGACACTACAAATGTCATTGATATATAATACTAAATGTCACTAAACTTTGCACGTGTATCTATATAGCCTTTTTCGAGCCCATCAATTGAAATACCCTATCATTTGCCCTCAAAATCCCCATTTAACACACCTACAAATATTTCATCACATTCATAATCTATACAGCCTTGCCCTTCCCACCACTTCATCATTACTCAAGATCTTCATAAAACAAAATGTATCATCTCTAAACAACTCATTATCATATAAAGGAATGCACCACCCCATTTTCACCATCACCTCCCAAAAAAATATTATATTTTTATTTATTAATACTTCATGCACAAGAAGTGATATTAGTTCGACAACCATAAGTTTGGAGTGAGGTAAAATTAATAATTTATGCTTATTCACTTTACAAAACCTCACTTTATCAAAATAATTTTTTTATCCCACCTAAATCAAATTACAAAGTTATTTTTATCCACAAAATATAAATTTAATGTAAAAGGAAGCATTGAGTTTTAAAATAAATATCAGAACGTACTTGACTCAAACAATTAAGTCAATCAGAAATATAATTCGAATAACCCCATTTTTTTTTGAAATAGTTAAAAATAATTGATTGGCATTGACATTGATTAATGCAGAGGAAGTGGATGTCACCATTGAATTTTCAAATTTGTCTTGCAAATTTATTTAAAGATCCAACCCTTCCTTGTTTTATAGTGGCCATCAACTTCAAGTAAATCTTAACCAGTTGGAGATTCTCCTTGGTAGGCATAGGACCATTGGTGTAGATGATACACAAACCTTGTGAACTAAATATGAAAAATTACTAAAAAAATTGAACATGTGGCCCGATTAAGGATGAGACGTTGTTGTGAGTGCCACATTTTTTTTTCAATGGATTTTTGGTTTTAGATGTATAAATTTATTATTGTTATAGTTTTTTAGAACAAATGCGGAATATAAAACTTGATATTATTATAATAATAATATCAAGTTTTATATTCCACATTTGTTCTTAAAAACTATAACAATAATAAAACTTGATATTATTATAATAATAATATTATATATTATTATATTTATAGGTTAAATATATAATAATTTTAAATAATTTAAAATAATATAAA
This sequence comes from Torreya grandis, assembly GCA_037957365.1. Lineage (NCBI taxonomy): Eukaryota > Viridiplantae > Streptophyta > Pinopsida > Cupressales > Taxaceae > Torreya > Torreya grandis. Next base: position 2,110,137 of record JARHVA010002952.1, on the reverse strand, counting down.
AATATATTTTATATATAAATTATATATATATTTATAATAACTAATTATATATAATATATTAATAAAAATTAATGATCTTAGAAAAGGCACCTGTGCATTTTTTGATTTCATAAAATTTATTCTTTTACAAAATCTATTCTTTAGATATTGTCAAAAAAATGTGGTTCATATGCGTAATCATAAATTGGATTAGATATACTTATTTATTTGGTTGATACCTTGGATTAGTTTATTACAATAGTAAATTGTTGTTGTAATCATAAATTGTCATATAAAACTAGTTACACAGCATCCATAATGAACATGTTAATAGGAAATGAAATTTGATTTTAAACCTATAAAAACTTATTAAAATAAAATTATAAATTAGTATCAAATAATTATTAAACCCAAGATCAATATATAGTGTTTTGTGGATGAAAGGTCAGGTTCACCAAAATTTTAAATCTAGATTGAGGAATCTATGATTAAAGGGGTAAACATAACCTAGGGCACAAGGATGTTAGACTATCTCTAAATTAGACCAGTTAATTTCAAAACTTAGATAGACATATATTAAATTTATTATGTTGAGATATGCTAAAATTGAAAATTAGTACTACGTTATATATTGCAATGATAATAAAAATAAGATACTTAGTTATGATGCTAATACAAATCTAGATATAGAATGGAAAGAAATTAGATTGGATGTAAATTCTGAATCAGTCCCCTAATTCTGGTAATTGTACATGTATATCTGTAAATACTTATGTTAACCTAGGACAATTACATTGACTCTAGTGTCTGACTTAGATGTAAGTGTCCAATACAATGTACTAGTGAGTCTAGATGTGACCACATGGATACTTCTAAGTTCTATGTCACATTCATTCTAGTGAATTCAAGTCTTGGTCATGGACTATCACCCCATTTAAAATAGAAAACCCCTAGTTCTTCATCTTTATATTTATTATGGAAAAATGGGTTAGTGTGTAAATGTTGTTGATCTACTCCAAATACCCCTATGTAAATGAGTACTACCTACATATCTAATAATATGAAGTGGGACTCAAAATTATTTAGTTTTCCCCTATGTTTTGATTTGTGTGTGTATCATGTATTAAGTGATAAGCAAGTACAAATAGTGACCTAGATTGTAAATTGATAAATATGGCTCATGGAATGATCTTTTAGTAAATCAGACCTATAGATGTTTTATCCATTTGACTGATATATAAATATGGAAGCTTTGCTCACTTGAGTGCTTGATTGAATGCATTTTGTAAGTTTCCCTGTGAGTAGGTAAGAAGTTTTTAGGTGAAAAATCAATGAGGATTGATCCTATATTTATACCAATCCCTTTGGAGACAATATTGCCTTAAAGCACTTAGCTTGACCATATGTATACCTTACATGTGTAAATCGAATGAATTTATGGCACTGAACACTTATGTCAGCGTAGGACACTTACATTGTTTTAGGTGTGTTACTAGGATCCAAGTGTTTGAGTAGCTAGAAAATAGGCATAGATCCAAAACATCCAAAGATATATGATTATAGAATATAATTCCTAACACTATTTGTGTTAAAATTACCGATCTTACTCGAATTACACTTAAATGTACAATTTAGACCAAAATTACTAAAAGTGTGATAAATGGTTTGAGCTTATCATATACAAGTGTCGATTTAGGCTAATGTATTTCTAAATTGGGTAATGCATTTTATGTGATTCCTAACTTTGATAAATTTATTGAGTCAAAATGATGATTTCATCTTTTTTGTGCTCTCGATCACTAGTTTCTTTAAATTCGTTAGTACACATCACATCCCTTTGTTATTTTGTGTCGACAACATACTAAATGGGATAATGGTCTGTATATATCTAACATCACCTTATAATTCTTCTTGACTTAAATTATTTCCTAATAATATGACTTTTTGGCCATTTATATTAATTGAGCACCAATTTCTAAATAATTACACTAAAATTGATTAATCTTATTTAATTTAATTAATTCAAATCAAGAGATTAAGTGTATTTTCCATGGAGGTTATTAATTATTTCATTATTGGAAATTTATTCTTAATATCTGTATCACCTAGTGACATGATCTTTGGGGTGGCATCCTCAATCCATAAATGCAACAAATATTAGGTTTATGGCACCCATGCCTAATTAATGCCCCTTCCTCCCAAATAATTATAAATATTTTTATGGATTTAATTGTAAATATTAGATTAATTCATGGCCATACTTCTCAATTTTGATATGGGTGGTTATGGTTAATCTTAAACCATTAGGAAAATATATAAATAAAAGGGCATAACACATCTTTCTTAGGGCATAAAACATCTTTTTAAAGTTAAAATATTATGAAATTATAATGTAGAATTATCTCCATAATGTTTATTTGTGTTGATCATTGTGTTTTATTTTCAAGCTTCAATTAATAGGCATAGATTACATTTCTTATGATGAACCTAGGTTATGCTTAGTGATCTTGAGATAATGTAGGGGCTTGGAATCCATTGTTGACAAAGACAAGAACACTAGATCAAGGGAAAAAACATACATTAAACTGCTCTTGGATGGTGGAGTCACTTGGGGAAGATAATAGGTATTTGCTTTCTTTCAATTGTTCTGCATTATCATTTGCAAATCCTATTGGAATAAGTTGGCCTAGTTGTTAAGAATTTAATGAATTCTTTGTGTTTACATGACTAATGTTTGACTAAAAATATTTGTAATCCAATCCTACATCTTGCCACAACTGGTGGGATAGTGGAGTCCATTCAAGCAAGGAAGACATTGTGAAAATTTTACATTTTCATTTTAGTCATTAAAAAGTCCTTAAACATTATTTTTAGCTCATTTTCCCATGTTTGTAATGTATTTTGTGTAACCACATCATTTTTAGCTCATTTTTAATACATAGGTTACATAGTGACCAGTGATGGTTTTCAATTATCGGTGATGGTTAGGTCCAACCACGATCGGTTGGGTTGGAGGGGAAATATGACCAAAAATTTACATTTTAAGATTTTATTCAAGTTTGTTTCTATCAATTTGTGTTTTGTAAGTCTCTATTATGAAGATAGTTTTGATCCATAAGCTTAAATTTTGGAGATTTTATCATAACAAATATTTTCAAGGATAATATTTTTACCTTTGGGTTCACATGTGATTGTTGGTAGTTGTTTTCAACTAGTGATGGTTGGGTTTCAACTAGCAATGGTCTTATAAGAATCGACACTGGTCAATAGTGATCGATGTCAGTCTTTATGTTTTCAAAAAAATGTAGACCCAAGAGCATGTTTTCTAAAGTTGCTTGCCTCAAAGCAAAAAGTGCTTCAAAGCTAAATAAGATTATCTAGTTTTTTATGTAGGACTAGCATGGAAAGTGATCAATTTGAGCTTAATTACGTCTTTTTAACTTCTTTTTGGTGCTTAAAAAGAACTAAGAACTTTCCTTTGGTGCTTAAGAGGGAAAATTGCATGTTTATATTGAATTTTCTCTGATTATTTTTCAAATATTTTTGGAACTTAAGGCCAAGGGGCCAAAGAACATATCCAAACACTTCAATTTGGTACTTAAAACAAAACTCAATTCAAAGTTTTTTTTTTATGTAAGTCATCTATCATTTATTTTGTTAAATTATTTGAATAAAAAGGAATTTGTGTGTGTATGCTCTCTCCTTGGACATATTTTATACTACCCTTCTTATTACCATGTGGTGGCATTATGCTGCCCATTTGGTTGTATTTTTATACTTAGGAATTCTTGCATGTTTTCACATCATACATTTCTTGGTTCATATTATCCATTTCCTAATCTGAAGATTTTATTCTAGATTTCTAGAATCAAATCTTCAAAGTTTGAGTAGCTTTTATGTTATTAATGTATCACAAAAATTTAAGCTTTAGTTTACTAATTTTCCACTTGAATTTTTGAGTTATCATACCCTCTTCTAATTCATATGATTTCAACTTTACCCAAAGTTGAGTAAATTTGTGAACATCATTCTTCTAATTTTGTGTGGTTCCACACCACCCTCCTTTTATAGTCTCTTTGGTGCCTTAGTCATTTATTTAGAATAAAGATCGAAATCCATACCTTGATTAAACATTTGCATAACATAGTCTAAAATCTTGGCAAATATAGATAATAAACCTTTCTACACATGACGTTACTGTACACTCATAATGGGGTCTCTTGTGGCCTTAGTTGTGAGGTAAAGCATTTTTATGGTGAACATGAACACTCCATTTTGTTTGAGGATGTCACCCTCTTTGAGCCTATTTGTTAAAAACCAATCCAATCCATGTTGATTTTTGTGTGTCATCCCCATCCTTCCCCTTTAATCTACATGCTACACTCGAAGGTTACTATTTTGGGATATCCTCTTTTGATTTGTGCATTACACTTGAAGGTTGCCATTCTAGGTTATTACCCTTCAGCTTGTATGAGTGATCAAGCTTCACAATGTGTGAATGTTACCATTTTTGGCTATTTTCCTTCAGATTGTGTGAGCAATCTAGCTCCACAATGCATAAAGGTTACCATTTTAGGACCTCCTCTTTTAGTTTGTGTGAATAACCAAACTATGTGGCATCCTGTCATTACCATTCTAGGCCCATCATCTATATTTATTGATCCTATCATTGCTGAATATGCATTTGACAAACCTAATTTTGTTGTTCCCTTATTTGATAGTCTAAATTTTGGAGATCCCATTATTGAACCACAAACCATTGTTCACACTGAGCCAAATGTTCCCCGCTTTAGAGATTATGTACCAGTCTATGAACCTCAATAATAACCATTACCTCTCTAAGAGCCATCTTATGAGGACCAAAATGTGTTTAAGATTGATATTTTGAAAATAATTGTAAACCAAGATCATGATGTTATTGTTGAAACACCCATTTATGATAAGTCAACCTATGATTAATCGCCTATTAATGTTTTAATTATTTTTAAAGAGCCTCATATCCTTGACAAGCTAATCTTTGTAGAGTTATTTCTTGCTATTTTCCCACTCATTGAGGAGTCTCCTTTTGATGGATAAGATTATGTTGAGTTGTCCTTCTAGATCTCTCTGATAGGCTTCACTTAGATGAACTAGTCTATGTTGAACCATTCTTGGATGAATCAATTTTTTTAGAGCCTATTATGTCATCATAGGCCATTACTTATTTGATACCAAACATTTAACACAACCTCATTATAGAAACAACCACATCAAATAAAGAAACAACATTAGAGTCAGGTTTCCATTTTGAATTGATATCAAAGTTAGCATCAAAAGTAGAATCACTATCAACACTGATATCAAAATTAGAGTCCCTTGACTTGGAATTAGCTTTAGAAATAGAGTAAAAATATGGCTATTACAACATTGGTTACAATTACCTTGTGGATCAATTTGAATATATTTGTGATCCTTCTACGGTTTTGGAGGAGCATTACTTTAACATCGACCCAAATCATCCTAGTGTATTTTATGAGTATTATACTACCTTGCATAATTACATACCCCCATCTAACATAGCCATTATATTGACATTCCACCTCTCATAGGCATCGATTGGGACTGACAGAATCATACTTTGTTGAATAACATCCATGGCAACATACCATTTTAAAAATATCAGGGGGACCAAGACCAAATTCATTCTAAATAAGAATAATCTCCTAATGAAACCATTTTAGAGGCATTATGGGACAATAAAAGAGTAAAATCAACATACTTTAGTGAAAAAAATTTGAAGGCACTAAAAGACAATGAAATTTAAATGTTAACATCTCTTCGTGAAACCTTATCAAGGGCACTATGGGATAATCAGGACAAATTCATTGGTGAAAACCTCATTGAGGCACTTACAACTGAGTACAAAACTTCTTAACTTCTTACTGAAGACATCATAGCTTCCAATCTATAACATAATTAGATGGTAACTACTATCAAGATGAAATAATAGAAAAATTTAGTGGTCATACCAAGAGCATATTCAGAGGTCTTTGGCCCTACCACAACCAAAATTATGTCAAATATAGAATCAATAATATTACATGTGACTAAAATTCCCAATCTTCATTTGTTTCCCATTCATTATACATTCCATTATCATCCACCTATTCATTACCCACTTATATCATTTATCTTGTGCCTAACATTACCTACCATCCTTGGTAGTACTTTCCTTTACAAACACTACAAATATATCTTATTTCGATGCTTGAAGGAAGAAAAATAAATGACCAAGGGAGATCATGAATACATTATTAAGATCCATATTTATAGCAAGTTCTTAAAAAAATAGTAATTTTAGAAGGGTGTTGGATAGCAATTTTTATAACCGATCATTTTCATTATCTCACATGTTTACTAGGATGTGCATCTCCATATCAATAGGAGTAGCATAACCCATTTTCCATTTACCATTTTTCATTACCATGCCTTGTCTCTTGGGGGAAACCCTATAGACTATTTTAATTATAGGTATTTTATACCATTATGATCCATTTACCACATTGTTTGAAGTACATTGACTTGAGGTCCTTAAAGACTACGTAAGCAGTGCTCAATCTTTGTGTTGTTCATTATGTTTTATTTTCAAGCTTCAATTGATAGGCATAGATTATATTTCTTATGATGATTCTAGGTTATGCATAGTGATCTTGAGATGATGGAGGAGCTTGGTATCCATTGTTGATAAAGATAAGAACACTGGATCAAGAGGAAAAACACACTTGGAACCGCTCTTGGATGATGGAGTCACTTGAGAAGGTAATAGGTATTCGGGTTCTTTTAATTTTTATTCATTATCATTGTAAATCTTGTTGGAATAGGTTGACCTAATTTTTCAAGTTCTTTATGCATTCTTTATGTTTACATGAATAATGTTTGACTAACAATATTTATAATTTAATTCTACAATGATAAACAATTTTATAACATTCTAAGCAACATAGAAGGTCTAAGTTATAATAATAACATTGGTCGGACTAAGAGATAAACAATAAACATAAAGAGATAGTGTATGCAAGATTTTTAGTAATGAGAAAGGTATAGAAGCTAAAGGTACATCTATGATATGTATTTTCCATGTCTAAAAGATAGAGGTGTTATATAATTGAGAAATAGTGTCTACATTTTCCTTTCCCCCTCCTCCTTTTCCATTTACTTAATCATCCATTAACATTCATATTTTTCTCAAGCTATCTTACCAAGGATATATTTCCACTATTTTTAACATTGTGCAAGGTTCTATATCTCATCTCTTTGTGAGGACTCAAGGATCTTTACCTTGTGGATTGATTTTTCATTATGATATTGACTGTAACTCTTCTCTTCCTACAGTTCCTATAATTCTTTATCTTTTTCCTTCAAGATCACTTGTAGGTTTTATAAGTTTTAGTCATCTTGAACTGATCTTCATGCATAGATTCATGATCAATGATATTTTGAAAAAATTATATATCATTATTATTTGTGAATTGAATATGGATATAAAAATGATTTTAAATTTAGTTGCTTGAGCTTAGGTTGTATCTATTCCTTTCTAAATCCTTGGTTCCTTAATTTTGACCCCTTAACCCATAATTGTTTCAATGGCCTCGTTATGGGTAATATTTTCCAATCTTTAT